>JAQQZU010000038.1:2879424-2894965 GCA_030068025.1 Parauchenoglanis punctatus | reverse complement strand
ACACACACACACACACACACACTGTGCTACATGTGGATTATATACAACAAAATGCAACAAAATTTTGCGGTCATTTTTTTGTTTTTAAATTTTGAACCTTAAACCACATCCAGTTCTTCCGGTTTCCATTGCAGTTTTGCACAAAATATTAGTGTTTATTTTAAAAAGTCGACAAAACACAATCGTGATTGTCTGTTTTTCCACTGAGTCATGTTATCCGATTAAAGCTGGGTTTTCTCCTCTCCCGATAATCATTCCAAATAACATGGCAAAAAATCTCCAAGATCTGCTAACGTCTTGTCATGTGACTTAAAAGAGAAAAATGTTTTCCCATTTCACTTCTTGCATAATAGCGCTTTGTCATATCGTCTGAAAAACCACCTCATGCAAGCGTATAAACTTGTCTTTCCATTACTCCATTACTTTCCATTTTCCATTACATTACTTTTTAGTTCACAATTTCAAATTGCACATGAAACAGGTCAATGGAAACCCACCTAGTGTGACTTACTTTTACATATAAACATGAACAAAACTTCAGGACACTTGAACGTTATGATGGCGGCCATCTTGGACAATCCGCTGTAGTGCAATTTGGTATCATTCCGGACCCAGATTGTTTTTAAAGCTAAGTTTGAAATTAGTATTGACGTTGAAATTGTATCATAAAGCTAAGCCATCAAGTGATGCAAAAAAACATAATTGGCATAAGTGGATAATACTTTGGACACAGAACTTTGTAAACACAGATTCGTCCTACAAATAAAACGTCATTGACGAAGCTTTGTTCATGTATTTATAAAGATTTTGTAATAACTAGACTTCCATGATTTGTTAGCTATGTACACTGCAAAACAAAATAAGTAAAACATCAGACAGACGTCTTAGCTGATTTGCAGTAAATGTAACAAAGCTCTATCTGGACTTACATCAAGCCTGAGGTGCTAATTCAATTACATGTGTTAAATTATCACCTACAGTGTTATAACACATTTCGAGTCAACTTAATCCATTAGGTATTAATTCAACCCAGTATGCTCTTCTTGTCCTCATTACCCTCTAGTTATATGTCATTCAGTCTTCTGAAATCATTCTCATTTACACACTGCTAAATCAATAGCAATGAGACGACACTTCGTGTTTTGCATTCCTTTTACTCTACATCATCTTCCTAACTAATGATCCAGAGTAATTATATAACTGAACATGTGATGTGTTTGTCGGAATGAACAAATGATACAAATTTGGCACGTTATTATTATTATTATTTTTTTTTTAGAAAGCAATGCCAGATATTTTCATATGGCAGCTGGTTGAGATTAGAGGTGTGCATCAGGAGTAGGGTTGCACAAGTAGGAGGTTTTTACACTCAGGTGGGCATGGGAGCGCAGTCATGTATGAAACTTGGGAAATACAGAAAGACCATGTTGATTAAAATGAATGTGCTTTCACTCGTTCATCCTGAGTAACTGCTCGGTAAGGGTGGTGGTGGTGTTGGTGGTTTAAATTAGGTGAATAGTATGTTTCTAGTTTAGGAAACAGAACAAAATTTGGAAAATGTCACAGACAGGAACAAATGAGAGACCAATTATGAACTGGGGTGATGTAGCTTAGGTTGAGGAACTGTCAGAGCGAGAATTCACACACCATGCTGACACAGTCGACATTTCAACCTTTAAAAAAATTTTAAAAACCTTTTCAGTTTTCACACTCATACCAGGTGTAAATCCAAATACAGAGATGAATATTTGGAGTACCAACAAGGTCCAAAGTTCTAGCACAAGCCCACCTTCTACTCTGAAGTCTCAGATGAGCCAGACGATCGATCCTCTCTCATCACCGACTCGTTATGGATCGTGCGAGACGGTCTTCGTGACTCTGTATCCAGTAGAAGCTCCCTGCACAGACGCGCTCACCTCCACCCGTTCTTCTTCTCCATCTCTTCCCTCTAGCATGACCTCTACCAAATGGCACACGCAAATTTCAATAAATCACTCATTCAACTTGGCGAGTGAGTCATGAGCATCTGAAAACAGCCATTGTGGGAAAGGGGACGCGATTAGTTCCGCTGCAGGCGACGCGCCTATAAAGGGTCAGACAATAATTGGATTTGTTTGAGGACTGTAGATTTGTGCTAATGATGGAAGGGACCACCAAGAGGAACGCATGCCACCGGCAAAAACAGGGGAACCCCGGCTTTACCATCAACAAGCGTTTCTTCTACGCTCATCTCAGCTCTTCTGCACACATGGAAGTGTTCTGAACTCTGGAACACAGTGGTGCACACGCAAAATCTCCTAAATGCTTTTTCTGTCCAGGCCTTATATTCATTATTGCTAATTATAGTAATCATTACAAATATGCTGGCAATGTAACCCAAAGCTTTCAATGTAAATAATCTTGCTTACACAAAGATCTCAGAGTAAATTGTCTTAATTTAAAAAATCTACAGTCATAGCCCTACCTCACTCAGAGGTCTCTGACACTACAAGGTTTCCGCTGGGATTTCTCATTGTTGCTGTGATCTCCCGAAGTTCAGGGTCAATTCAGGAGTTTGCTGGAACATCGCTTTGGAAATTCTGCTAAGCCTTTGATGAGCACTGACACATCGATCTGTTTACAAAGTCGCATAACCACCTGACCACATTTATTTTTTTTTTTTCGGAAAAATTACACGTCAAAGCATTCATGTAAAAGTCATACGCGGTCAGAATGCCTTTGTGGGGCAAAGGATAGGAATTCGTATGCTTGGTAATGAGACGGAGACGCGTTAAATTAGTGTCTGAAGATTTCATTCAGTTTCTCAGGGTAGTGAGCTTATCTTTGTCTGTTTTTCTATCTGTCTCTTTCTCCCTCGTTCTATCCTTTCAGGGCTCTTATCAGACAACCCCGAGGCACCCATAACTTACACTCCTCTCTGACAGTGCAGCTTAGCCGGCTAGCAAAAAAGCATGGTCAACATAGCATTTTCTCTCTCTCTCTCTTTCCCCCTCTCTCTCTCTCTCTCTCTCTCTCTCTCTCTCTCTCTCTCTCTCTCAACCCCCCCAGCTGTGCTTCTGAACTGTCAGGTCTGGTCAGATAAGAGTTGATCGATGAGTAGCTCGCTGGCTCCGTGCTGCCCCAGCCTCACCGTGAGCTCCATGCTCAGACAAGGCCGAGACTCCACAAGGTTAGGGAACCAAAGATTGACCCCTGCAGCACACCGTACGTACAGTAGCTATGTTTCAAAAGCGCATCATACCTCTAATTTACTAAAGACCCTGACATACCAAGCCGAATGTCATCTGTCAGCAAGTTTTATGTCAGCAAGCCGGCCATGTTTTTGCAGCAAAAATATACAGCAGTCAAATTTAAATGTGTGTCAGAATGTTATGTAGGCCCGTTTGCTTGGCTGCCTCCCAAAGCACAGACAATTCCATTCACTTTTATGTCAAAACAGTGTTGCCGTAACGCACAGCTTCCCAGCTCGTCCTGCACATTTTAGATTTTTTTCCTTACTCTAACGTTAACCCCGAATATTTACCTGATCAGGTGTTAGCAGGGAAAACACTAAAATGTCCAGGACCAGGAATGGGAACCTGCGCTGTACAAACTGTGATACTGCTATTTCATCATTTTATCATTTCAATATTTTACTAATTCACTATTTTCTGATATACTCTCTGGATCTTTGCCGTTTTTATTTGTCCATTTTAATTCTTTACATTTCAGACTACTGCCCATTTCTGGTATGTAGAGATACAGTACCTGTCAAAAGTTTGTACACACCTATCATGAACACGTTTTTCTTTCTTTTGACTATTTTCTACAAGGGAGGACAATACTGATGACATCAAAACTGTAAAATAGCACATAGGGAATTAGGTAGTGAGCAAAAAAGTGCTTAAAACTAAATATGTTCCATATTTTAGATTCTTCACAGTAGTCGGCGTTTACCTCGATTACAGCCTTGCACACTTTTGGCATTATCTTAATCAGCTTCATGAGCTAGTCACCTGGAATGCTTTTAATTGACAGGTGTGCCTTGTCCAACGTTAGTCAAAATTAGTGGAATTTCTTGCCTTCATAATGCATTTGAGATTATCAGTTGTGCTGGAATACAGTAAATAGCCCTGCTTCATAACTGTAGTAATCCATATTACGTCAAGAACCGCTCAACTGAGTAAAGAGGAACAACAGTCCATCATTACTTTAAGACAGGAAGTGTCTTTTAAGTAGTAAAGATTAAGAAAAAGTATCGAATTAGAAGGTGTGTCCAAACTTTGGCTTGTACGGTACATACATGGGTGAGTGAAATGGAAACTTTGAAAGTGTGGCATGTACGTATATGTAAATTATTTTTGTAGACGATTTCAGACACTCATTAAGTGCTGAGACACGAAATGGAGATTTTTGTGACACCTGCTTATTTGCAATAAACAATCGAGTTACGTCAATGGTGAAAAGAACAGGACTAAAAGCAAAGTCATAAAACACTTAAACCTCACTGGTCACTTCCAACAGTTGTGTCAACTCCAGTTTGCGTTATGTCCTCACTGCGTCAGTGTTTGCTTGTGAGTGTCCCACTGCTTGTAAAGTTTCCTTTCAAAATACAAAATTACAATATAAATTATTCAGATTGTGTTTTATGTTTTATATTTTGTGCATAAAAGCAAGTTACACACATTGTTGTCTATTGATATATAAAATCATTTGTATTACTGTATGTACAATGGCTTTGTAATCGCAGTCTATTCCAGCATGGGTCTTTTAATTGAGTGCTGTCACGATTGAAAACCTGTTTAGAAAAAAGCCACGCAGAGAGTGATTTATGTGTAAGAATATCTCTGGCATGACAAATGTGACAGGTGATGTGTAAATGTTTAAAGGCAGATAAAGATCTGCTGACTGTAGGGATTTGGGATCGGGGGCAAAAGTTTAACAATAAACCCATCATGCTGGTAAAATTGCCCGTGTTTAAAAAAGGAAGCTGATTAAGTGAACTCTTTGCCTGCGTATTGTTGTAATTAGAGCTGTATTGAGTATTTTGGTGATGAGTGTGAATGGTGGTGAGGTGAAGATCTGGTCTGTGTGTGCAAAGATCCTTCCTTCTGGTTTACGGGAACTTTTTGTAAAACAAACATTGACGGGATGTAAATTGTAAATTTCTTTTCTTCTTCATTTCACCTTACGAGAGCAGAGAACTTAAAAAGGCCAGGAAAGGCCATGCCAAAGTCCCAGAGACAGAGCAAGCTCCCAGGGCCATGAAAACTTTAGTTATGATGAATGTCGGGGCTGAGAGAGCGTGAGCACCATATTTGGAGATGGACAGATAAAACGTTAACCTTGCTCCCTCTCAGAATGAACATTCCCAAGCTGTAATAAAATGTGTGGATGATAGTCACTGGACTGCTCGTCATATACAAAATAAATCACCAGCCAGGTATGTAAACAGAGCGGGTGTGATTTTCCACATGGCATGCTGCCGATAGCGCAGCCACTTCCCTTTGCAGCCATCAGCTTCCTCTCGCAACCCAAAATTAGGTTCCATCACCTGCTGGATTGAGCTAATTTACTCCATTTATACTCTGTTGTGCCACACTGAGGCTGTGCTGTGCTGATTTATGGCTCTCGTACACACTCACACACACCCTTGCGAAATCCAACTATTCCGGTGCAGAACCGAAGCTACAAATACGAACAGAGCAGCATTTTTGAACGGATTATAGCGATATTCAGCTCACCGTGTATGACCTATATGAGAGTCATCAGCAAGTGAAAACACCTTAAATCACTGACTGCTCCTCTTTCTCACTCTCATGTGGGAGAAAGCCCAGCACAAAGCTGACAAATCCTCCTCACAGCCTTTCAGCCTCCATAAGGCTGCGTAAGACTCGGCAAGGACACATTAGCGGAGTGCTAATGCACTTCAGTGCTTTCTAAGATCTAGAGTAGAGTCATGCTGCTTAGACAGTCACTGACTGGTACCATACAAGTGGTCCACCATGGGGGAGAGGGGGGTGTGACAGAGAAAGAGAAAGTTAGAGAGAAAGAGAGAGTAAACCGAGAGATAGAGAGAGAGAGGGATGGAGAGAAAATCCAACAGTGCAGCAGAAACAGAGAGAAGCAGACTGAGTGATAGATCAGGAGTTTGAGTGAGAGAGAGAAAAAGGCTACAAGAGAAAGAGATGAATAAAGAAAGAAATAGTGGAAGAGATACTGCAATAGCACAGATGGGGAAGGGCAAGACTGAGAAAGGAGTGGGAAAAGAGTGGGGGAGAGAGAGAAATTTTTAGTTTACATATGAGTCCTGTGTGTAATTTGCCAGGAATTATACTAGGGCTTGTTCTGATAGATTGTCACGTCAATCTTTCTGGGATTTTAACTCTACCTTACAGTCACACAAAACCCCTTCTCATCACAGATAAACAGAAACAGGGTGAGAAACAGAGAAAGAAAGACAGAGGGATAGAGTGAATTACTAACTAGGGAGAGACTGTGAGACAAAGAGACATAGAGAAAATGAGAGACAGAGAGAAAAAGAGCGAGAGATAGGGTGATTTTCTGTGTGTGTCTGTGTGTGTGTGTGTGAGAGAGAGAGAGAGAGAGAGAGAGAGAGAGAGACAAGAAAAGTGAAACAAGAAATGTGAAACAAGAAACGGAAAGAAACAGATAGACAGAGACTGATCAAGCGAGAGGGGAGAGAGGTAAAACAGAGACATAGAGGCAAGCTATGAGAGAGAGAGACGGATGGAAACGGAATGAGAGACAGAGAACGAAAGACAGAAGGAATGGAGTGAATTTCTAACTAGAAAGAGATGATGAGACAACGAGACATAAAGGGGAAAGAGAGAGAGAGAGAGAGAGAGAGAGAGAGAGAGAGAGAAACAAGAAACAGAGAGACTGACAGAGAGAGGGAGACAGAGAGATAGGCAGACAGGGGAAGAGAGGGAAACAAAGAGAAACACAGAGACAGAGACAGACTTGAGGCAAGTGATAGAGTCAGAGTGAGAAAGAAAGACAGAGGTACTAGAGTGAAGGATTATCTAAAGAGAGATGATGAGGCAAAAAGAGACAGAGAGAAAAAAAGAGAAAGATAGAGAGAGAAACAGTGAATTACTGTGTAAAAGAGAGGGAAAGAGAAAGAGAGTGAAACAATACATGCAAGAGGAAGAAAGATAGAGAGACAGACCAACTTTGCCTTTTTCCGCAAACACTGTTCCTATAATGTGTCTATATAGACGCTCCATATAGACGTACTGTATCTATGATGCGTCATCCCTCTCATCAACGCAACTGAATCTGACCTGCACATTAAAGGAATCTCAGAAACGTTTCAGAGGAGAAATATGTATGGTGTGATTTAAGAAAGATATGATGTATGACTGCTAAATGAACTTTTGTAATTAATTTCATACTTTGATCTTCAATGCTGGAACAAAGTAATGTCGCATGACTTGGCCGTGACTACTGAGCGTGTCCCGTTTAAAACCTCTCATGGTGTCCTAACAGTTAGCATAAGCTTCACAGTGCAATGATTAAAAAAACAAACAAACCCTGGTTATCGCAAGATACCATTGTAAGACTGAAACACTTTATCCTGGTCATGGTGGCGGTGGATCCGGAGTGGATCCTGGGAATGCTGGGTGTGTGGTGGGATTCCGGAAAACCCAGAGGAAATGTGACAGGGAGAACTCTTCTTTGGGAACCACGAAGCATCACTGTAAAACGATGACAGTGCCACGAATTAACACTTAAACATCGTAATCTCTTCCATTAAATCTATGGTGGTTAATTTACCTTCACCATTAAATGGCCGAACCACAGTGCATCAGTGAAACCACAGCTGTGTTGGGTTTAATACTCATTCACTAGCCACTTCAGATGCTTTTTTCCTCTTCGTGTATGAGAAAAGGGAGATCGGGATGAAGAGGCAGGAGGAAAAAAAGCATCTGAAGTGGATTTTCCGTTTCTAGTGGCTCTTTGCTAAAAATGAAAGTGACAAACGGATGCTCGTGCTCTGGCAGCTGACTCTGCTCTTCACAGCTGTTTCAAAATAAACAGAGACGCCAACCCTCGCAAAGTTTACATTCCGCCCCGAACTCTCCCTTTAATTATTTTGCAATCTGTCCGCTGAGCACTTTTTATCAATGGGATGTTTATGGGGCCGACAGATTAAACCCAACGCATGTTAAACATGGATAAGTACTGCTCCTTCCTGCACTGGCCTTTACAGTTCATTTCGGTTTGGGCAGCAATCAACAACGTTTGTACTGTCAAGATAGAAAAAGGAAAAAGAAAAACCGATTACAGGATCAAAAATGGTCCTAATGGTTAGGAAATAATGATTAATATTAACAAGTAAATCCAGCATTTAAAAAAAATGTATTCAATGGGGATTTTAACCAAAACCATACTTAAATATGTGTAAAAATACTTTTACACATTTTACTCTCTTCGTATCTGCTCAGAGAAATGTACCAATTGCTTTAGACATTATTAGTATGATGTGTCAACAATAATACATTTTAGTTTTAAAACGCATCCCTTTGGCTAGGTTTACACCTGGTGTTTCATTTCAGAGCCCCTAAAATGGAACGTTTTGGCCCCATTTTAGTTTGAGTTTTAGTGTGGACGAGGGAAAACGGAGACTTGTGGAAAAGATGATGCAGACACCCACGTTTGCTTCCTGATTTGGTCTCATCATGTATTCTTCCCTGACTCCTCATGCTCATATCACATGACCCTTTTCCACAAGAAAACAAACAGCATCAGCCTCGACTACCAGTGGTGAATGCAGCATGGATAGCGCATTACAAGTGTTGCTGATAAATTCTGCATTTTATAATGCTACAACTGCCTACATGCGCAGGAGGCAAGCTGCCATTCGAGCGATCTGCAACTAGGCACCCAACTGCAGAGTAGACAATCCGCTTCCTGTTTATTCCAGCACTGGTTTATAATGCGCATTCTACGTGAATGGTCATGTGATTTTTTTGCATGTTAGTAAGTACGTAGATCGTTTCTGATACAAAGCAAAAAACGCTCTTCTGGACAGAGAAGATTTTCTTTTTAAAATGCCATTTTAAAACTAAAACCTAATAATGTGGCCATAGCCTTATATTGAGAATTAGGTGACACACCATGTCATAGTCTTAGTGCAGCTAGTTAGCAAAAAAATACCTTACAAAGGTCAATATATATATATGGTTACCTCATTTTTTTTTAAATAGATCCAATTAAAGAGTTCAAGGTTTTTTTGGGATGTAAGTGAGAGAATGGCTTCATCTCCGGGCAAAAACTAAAGTCAAAGTGAGGAGGGGAAAAAAAGGGAAAACCTGAATGAACTCATAAATATCAGGTGACAAATTATAAATGAATATGCTAGGGTCTCTGCCTATTCCTGTGTGTTTATTAAGAAGCAAATGTTTGAATAGATGTAAGAATTGTGTAGTATAAACAGTGGAACAGCCGCAGGAAAAATGATGGGTTCACATGACAGGTATTGGTGTAGTGTTTATGCGAGGCCACAGTTGAGAGTGGGACTAAACTATTCACGAAGCAAACCACTGCTTTACCCTCTCAGGGGCCCTCGGAAGAGAAAGACTCTTTAGAGAGAGACCGAGAGAGAGAGAGAGAGAGAGAGAGAGAGAGAGAGAGATAAACAAATCAACAATTAAATGAAAAATTGACGTTTAAGTGGAACTCCCATTAAATCCTGACTCTGTGTATGCAGGTAGTCGCTGCCAACTGTGGGAAAAAAGCAAAAAGGGAGAGTTTGGATAATTTATACTGGACTTTCACTTCGGTTTAACCTGAAGTGTCTTGTGGGTGATTTACGGTGCTGGTGAAGCAGTGTGGAGTGAACTGTCCTGTAGGAATGTTGGGGATGCTGCAACCCAATGAGGGATTTTCTGTATTAACAAAGAAGGATACGTGGATGTGTACGAGCAGCATGGCATAAAAGTAGTACATGCCGGGGATATGAATATATAACATGAAAAAATTAGAACAATACGCTGAAAAGGTATAAAAATATCAGTACATGAAACACACAGGGATATGAGGAGACATTGGGACTGTATTTATCATCTATAGACATACAGAAAGACAAATATATGGCCAGAAATACACATACAGTGTGCACTGTGTACAGTAATAAGGAAATTAAATTGCATTTGTCTTTGCTTTCAAATTCCTACTGATGAATGGAGACCTTGTTGTGATGAAGAAGCTTGTGTCAGTCTTATGGGCAGCCTTATAAGGACTAGACCTTTGAAATAGCGGTGGATTTTGGGATTGTGGGAGATCACTTCGCTTGCAGGGTCAGTGTGAAATGGAAAGGTATGAACTACACAGAGTCGGTCTTACATCCACACAGAGTACTGGCTGCAGGTAAGAGCCTGGTGACTGGAGTTCTTGCAGGAGATACTGTAGGCCTCAGGGTGTGTGCATACTCTCCAAATGGAGAGGAGCCATTTGAAGTGATTCAGGTATCTTAAACGATGCCCTCTGGCATGTCCCACTGGATGGAGAATCCCAAGGTTGATCCAGGGGAACGTGTTGCCACGAGTGGTGGAGGAAAAATGAATAAATCAGTGTACCAATGTATTCTACAACGTAACAGCCGGACAATAGCTGGATATACAGAAGTACAGTTTTAACAAGCCAATATGTCTGTATGTTGACTGATCTAAAGCAAATACTTGTATATACAGTAAAACTCATTGAAAGGTAAGAAGTGCTACATTATTTATTGTGGATGCTGTGAGCAGCCATGTTGATTTGGTATCGCCTGTGGAACTCAGGGTTGAGGAGACTGCCTTTATTTTACAAGACAGCATTACAAGTTGTTTTTCCTAGTAGGATGTTGGAAATTCCAAGTTATGAGGTTTCGTCAAATGTACACGTTATGAAAAGATCAATAAAAGCAGCAACTCAACACAATACCTAGATAAAGTGTCTGTATACTGTACAGTGCTACAACTATGTCATTTGCATAATTTTAAAATTAGTCGTGATATCCAATGTATTATACACGCTAAGATCAATAATGTAACGGCATGAAAAACTGAGGTACGTTGAAATGTTCTCACTTTCTGAAATAACCACAACACGAACTCAAGATGTTGAAAGAACATGTTTTTTCGTTAAGCCAGAGAGCCAACACAAAATTTCTGGTCATTTCATCTTTAGACGACCGTTATGGCTACAATAACACAATGTGTCAGTATATGACCCTCTGAGTCTTGAGCTATTGGTGGAGTTAAGCATCTGGAAACACTTCACACATCATAGGCGAGTCCGAGGTGAGAGCCAACACTGAAAGTGAACTCCAAACCGGAAAAAGGATGTGATTGGGCAAAGGTTCTGTCATTACCACATGATACTAATACTGAGCAATTACAGCTCTTCATCATGTTGCTTCTGCTTTTAATTAAAATTGCTGGTTTGCCCTGAGAGACACTGTGGATGTGCTGCTGAAAACTGCTACTAAACCAGTAGAAGTGATTTCATTTCTCTATAAACATGCTACTGATTTCTACAGTTAATGTTTTATCAGCTCTGAAACAACCGCTTAATTAATAAACCTAACACACGTATAAATAGACTATGAAATGGAAGGTTAACTACACGGTTTACTATATATAGTAAATACACTCTACAGAAGATCATCACGGATGAAATATTTATCAACAGAAAACAGCCGATCTGTCAAATACGTAGGCTTCATTTTGGCCGCACTCATCTTCGCCGTCAAATGGTTATGGAGTTAGGATTTAGCGAGCTAGTCGCAGTCCCAAAGGAGGATAATTGTTCCAAAATATCCCTTGACTTTTTTTGGAAATCAAGCCTTAAATTCACAAGATAGCAATATAAACAATAATAAATGACTCTACGCAATCAGTCTTTCAATGTCTGTAGAGGCGTACGCTCTTCTTTGGAAAATTAAGCATTCTGTGCTTCCTAATAGGGTTAGGCAAATACTATTCAATGCACTTTTAAGAGTTCCCTCAGAGGGATAAACAAAAGAATCCATAAGAGTTCTTGACTTACCCTTGAACTGTTTTTCTAAGAGTGGAGTAATTATGAAAAGTCTTTCACAATTAGCTCATTTTTATTTTTGGCGAACATTCAGAGAGGCAGCCAAAGCAGCAGTTATGGTCAAATCCCCAGTAAGTCCAATAAGATCTCCTTTACAGGCCCATGGAGTAACAACACCTTGTTGGTCTGGTGGTTGAGAGCTGCAAGTTACATGGAGTTTGTAGCAGTTTACAGAGCCGTGCTTTTAATTCATGGATTTTCACATGAAAACATTCAGCCCTGGGCTTTATAAAGGCACTGGAATGATGCCCGTTTTAGCTAAGAATCCAAAGCGCTAACTCTTGCATGGCTTTTCTAATTCACTTTTTTTTTTTTACTTCAAAGGATTAAACCAGGTAAAGAGAAATACTAAACACAAGAATGCAAGCCTGTTAACAATAAAAAACACAAGAGCATGACAGTGTACTAGGCTGAATCTAGCATCCATCTTCCCATAACCAGCACCGAGTTCCTGTTTCCAATGACTAGCTCACAAAATCCAAACTCTAGCCCTTTTTTTTCTCACTTTGAAGATGAGTCAAGCCACAGATGGAACCCACATATTTTACAGATAGGCTGTTATCTTCTACTAATAAATATTTATCATGGGTGATAACCTTCTAGCCATGAGAGTGACAGAAATTCCTGATGATGTGATCTTGTGGTTAATTGCAACACAGTGTGAGCAGAGTGTTTCAGGTCTGAGCTATGAGGAGTCATTCTGAGGTCATTCAGTCTGTGTCCTCACAGCCCTCAGAGATGTTTATTACTGTAATATCTCAATACTGTAACATTTTCGGTAATTAAGGCAGAAAATATGGACGACGTGAATAAATCATAAATATAATTTCCACGTTAATCACAGAAAGTGAAAGAACACTTACCGAAGACAGAGCAACAGTGCTGCTGTAATGACGTGATTTCTGATTTAACATTCCTAACTAGTATAATTCTCACCATCTTTGCACATCCTCTACACTGGCCTTGCCAAGCAGAGGTGATAATGTAGACAAGGTGGCTAATTTGACAGCGTCAGTGTGAACAATTACACCTTGTGTTTGTGTAGTAGTTAGCGAGAGCAGGCTGCCTGTTTAACTTGTCGTAATGTGTCAAAACAGATACCTCAGCCTCTCATACACCCCCCCCCAAACTGCCCTGTCCCTGGTTCTTCTCTCTATCTTATCCTTATTATAAGGATGTGGCTGTGTGGTGGCACTAATGATGCCTTTGAAGGAGAATTTATGGCTTTATGAGGCAAGGCAGTCATGCGGTCGAGCAGCAGGGTATCGCTAACTGTCCCAGCAGGAGGCTCAGAGCCCCCAGGATTCCCTGCTGCTCCCTGCAGGGACCCAGTGATGCTACAATCAACCCAGTGATACCAGACTGCAGTGGAACTGGAGCACACTTTCCATGTGTCACCTGCTTTCCTGATGTCTGAACACCCCGATATATCCGAGGAAGTCGTATAATGTCGTGGTGCGGCTGACGAGTAACGAGTAAACGTTGTGAAACGCTGGAATGAGTAACATCAAACGA
This sequence comes from Parauchenoglanis punctatus, assembly GCA_030068025.1. Lineage (NCBI taxonomy): Eukaryota > Metazoa > Chordata > Actinopteri > Siluriformes > Auchenoglanididae > Parauchenoglanis > Parauchenoglanis punctatus. The sequence continues at coordinate 2,881,366 of JAQQZU010000038.1, read as the reverse complement.
GATCTGATTTCAGATAAGGAATTATGGAATGACTAGATGGAAAGATGTCTACTTGGATCTGTGAGAAACCGAGAGATGAGGATTCCTGATGAGAACCTGAGTTAAGATCACGCTTCAGTCATCCTATCCTTCAGATAACAAGACAGAGACAGCCACCCAGATCAAGGGTCTTTATCAGTGAGTCTTGCTGGGCACCAGAATACGGAGGAGTCGTCCGCTGCAGTGTCAGGGAACATAGATCACATTGAGAGCCACAGCTGATCAGAATTCTCTTATCTACTGTAACAGCGTGTAAGATACGCACTGCGCTTTTGCGCCTCATTTTTCCTTTCCTCTGTAACAGCAACTGCTTGGCTACAGAATGCAGAAACATGCTCTTTCCAAACTTTTTCCAAAAGATGGTCTTTCCAAACAGCATGAATATAAGAAATTGTTGAGAAACATAATCATGCTTATTCACAACACAAACAAAGGACTGGGAAGGGAAAAATAGACATCATTAAAGCAAATACAAACCAGAATCGTGTGAAACTGTGGCCAACACGCGCAGTTCAAGGCCAAAGTTCTCTCCGCATTTTTGTCCTCCTCATCCTCACACAGGCAGCATGGCATCTCCAGCCAACGCTGTCCCTGATGCCCCAGCGGTCGCAGGCAACATGACGTGAGAGGGCTGTAAGTGAGCATGCTTTACAATTAGCTTAAATCAAGCACAGGCCTAACCGTTCATTCCAAGCAGCATGGGACGGGGGAAAGTGCTGAGGTTGCGTACAAACAATCCTATCCACCATTTCACCCAGCATGGGTCAAGAGCAGACCAAGGATGGTAAGAGAGAGAGAGACAGAGAGAGAGAGAAAAAGATTAAAGCGCTCCTGTTTTACAATAAGTATTTATTATATCACTTGGTTGGGTACTTGAATCTCCTGGTGTGCTTTTTTTTCTTCCTCCATTTTGTTATATTGTAGCCTGGGGCCTAGCGGGCACAGAACATTTGTCATGCCGTGTTTTACCCTTAAAAGCCATCTGTGCATGGGCTAATTCATTTCCTCCTCTCACTGCAACCGCTGCTCAATAAAGGCCAAGCAAATAAGTCATAAGAAATAAAATCTTGGTAAAAAGTCTTTACCACCAGCACCAGAGCGCACACAGTGTTTCAACATCACGGGACAGATGAACTGGTAGGGAGGAGAGCAACTACAGACAGACAGAGAAAGATTGCATAATGGTCTTTATGACGCTGCTGTCCATCCCAGATCATGGGAGAAAATTCATTCAAGTCCAAGTTGCACAACATTAGTAGGCTGATATTCAGAAAGCTGCAGTCCATTGTGTGTGTGTGTGTGTGTGTGTGTGTGTGTGTGTGTGTGTGTGTGTGTGAGCAGAACTCGTAAACCAACACTGTGTTCATCAAGGATATCCTTCTTTCGGAAAGTGTTGTGAGATAACTGAAATCAGGGATCAGCTAGTCTTGGAAAGCCCTAGGATCTCTTGGTCTTCAAGGCTAATCAGTGGCTCATCCTCTGGCTTTCATTAATATAAGCAGGAATAGTAACTCGTTATAGTATAAACGCACCAAGTGACTCTGTAAACAAATAGAAATTCCACCATTCTATGTGGCATTAGGCTTTACAACGTTTTGTTTATTAGTCTTTTTTACTTTCTATGGATTTTATCACTTTATTTTTCTTTAATTAAATATGTTTATGCATACATGTTTATTTATTTATTTATTCGTGTTTGTTTAAAATTTTTCCAATTGCGTATTCGGCTTAACTGAATGCACATCATAATGTGTGTTTAAGAAATAAAATCAACAAACTTAATAACAACATGTAAGAAATGAAAACACTTGGGGTTGTGCTGTTAAAGGAAAATAATCAATGACAATGTGGTGTGATGAAGTGGCGTTACCGAAGATAAGTATTTCCCCATAACAGCTCATGC
>JAQQZU010000038.1:2867934-2879324 GCA_030068025.1 Parauchenoglanis punctatus | reverse complement strand
AGGAAAATAATCAATGACAATGTGGTGTGATGAAGTGGCGTTACCGAAGATAAGTATTTCCCCATAACAGCTCATGCTCATTCCTCTTATATCACAGCAATTTCCAACAATTACAGTCATTTAAATTTATTAATAAATGATGTAGTGTGCTTTTTCCCATTTATAGTTACACAGTTACAGCTATAACAGTCGTTACATGAACATCCTCTATTTTATCTCTCTCTGGAATCACGTTGATAAGATAAAAAAAAAACCTTATTGAGCGTTACAAAGTGTTCACTCCTTCCTTAATCGTCTCCTTATCTACAATTAAAACACTCAACTGTTTCTTACTAATCATATATTATACAGCACATCCAGCACACATGTCCGTTACTATAGAAACAATATCTTTTTATAGAAACCTATTAACATGAATTAAAACCAGCACAACTGTCAGAGTTATTATAGAAAGTTATTCAACACCTTCAGACCAATCAGATCTCAACATAACATATAACACACAAAGGTACTAAGAGACGGCATGTTTTACTGTTTTAACATTGCAGACAGTTTTAATGTAAATGGTTTGTGAACAGGAAATTCAGATACATTTCAATTGCATAAGAGTACTCAGTGTACACAGAAAGTCCATTAGACGAGTCATTTCCACCGCAGTGGGAATTTATTTTTTATTTTTTTTAAGAAATTACTGTGCACAAAGGTCACTTTCGCCTCCGTCTCTCTGCTCTAAACTTTGCAAAGCATGAAAGCTTATCAGTTTTTTAAAAAATTAAAAATGCTGCCATCCATCAGCAGGACCAAGAGCGGTCCTTCAACCAGAGGCGGACCAGGCCTCGGTCCAGTTCTCCAGGGAGTGGAGGAAAGTTCAAATGCAGGGAGAGAAAAAAGAGGGAAGTGGGAGGGAGGGAGAGAGAGAGAGGGAGATGCATCCCCTTTTTACTCTCTAAAGACATGTCTCGTTGTTTACTGCATATGAAGTGACTATCGCGCCATGCCAGAATGCTACACTCCTGTTTATCAGTGTAACCTTCTTCAAATGGCTTCCTGAGCATCCATGTGAACATAAACATGATGTGGGAGAGAGACTCTGGTAATTGGAGAGTGGAGAGTGCTTAGGCCTCATAAGCGATAGGAACCATGTGATCAGAGTCAGCAGGGGGTCACTGGGACTTTCTTATGATGAGGCAAAACTATCAGCCATTTTTATAATGATCACGTTATATGTGTTCCATCAAAGTGTCAGTAATGAAACTAGTTTACCTTCGGCCTGTTATGACACGTTGTTCCAGATATACTGACCATTTAATGTAAACATTTTGCATAATCCCAATAAACCATATGACACCTGTCTGCAGAATCTTTCCATTCTATAAGTGTCCATCTAAATGAAAAGTAGGTTCCATTGTATAAAAGATTTCAAGTCAAACAGCAGGTCATTCAACATTATAGCCTTTAGAGCAAAAAGAACAAGGTCAATGTGTGTGACATATACCGTCTCCCATACCATCTTTCAGCAGGGAAAACCCTCAGGCTAGATAAAACTTTACAGCTCCAGTCACGTCCTCCGATTCTTTGAACGAGGACTGCTCTTAAATCCCAGACGTTAGAAGTAGTAAGAAAAGAGTAAAAGTAAAACTGCACCAGCAATCACATGACGTTAAAAGAAAGCGTGTGGTTCAGCTTCAGTAAGGAAACCTCGGTGTTTTTTTCGGTAGCCACTTTTTATAGTAAAGCGCATATATAGTCCTGCACGTGAGAATACTTAATTTGGTCATGCTGAACTTACAAATGGTGTGTTTGGACATTTTGTGAAACAGGAATGGGTGCCGTGTGAAACTGATGTATGATTTTATAATACGTCTCCATCCTTCTGTTGGGGAAAAGTATGTGAGTCTTGAGAGAATGCAGCGTGTGCTGTGCTCGTGTCAGCGGTGTGTATATAATAAGGCCTATCTTATTCTGCACGTGACTAATAAACTGTTGCAAATCTGTTATATAAGACAAGCTGACCAAACATCATTGAATGATTATTAGTTTGGAATGGATTTCAAAGGCCAGTTCAAAATAGGAAAATAAACATGGAAAAGCCTATGGGTATGCACAAATGATCCAAAGAATGTTATAGGCTTGATAAACTTTGCATGAAGACTGTTGATTGTTTCAGTGTCCGATGATAAACAATTCAAAGGTTTAAGGAGAGATTAGCACTCATGTATACTTCATAGGCTTTGTTTAGCTAACTGTGGTTAACCATCGCAACATCTGGACCATTGACGGTTTGCGTTTATGTGGCGCTCTGACACTTTTGAAATGACATAGCGGGATCTGCTTTACTTTAAAGTTGCAATAAAAATCTTTTACTTCCATCACAATTGAATGCAGTTTTATGTTCGACTCGGACCCATAAAAAAACACCGCTTTATCCATAGAGCTCATGTTATTTTAAGATTAGAGCTTTGTGCTCCATTCTGGACACAGAAATAAGTGGAGTCTGGAGCTCATCCTTAGTTGCACATCCTGATCTCTCTCGGGGCTTTTATGATGAGTGGCAAAACAAAAAATATATCTTCCCCCGGTTGTAACTGGCCAGCAGCCCCTGTACGTGCAGTTGGATCGAATCCTGGAAAAAAGGATTTGGATGTAAATACGGCAAGTGTTTGGACTTTAAGGACATTGGCGCAGTCTGAAAGATAAGTGGCTTTCATAAAACAGAAACATCAAACGGAATTGATTCATTTGCAGAGTGGCGAAGGCAGAGATTTGGAATAATTCATGAACGGTTACGTTAAATCATTTGAAGCGGAGACAGCCATGAACTCATTTTACTGTTATGTAGATAGAAAGTGCTTATGTTTCCTTTTCTTCCTCAAAAAGAGCTGACTTGTAAACAGGCTGTTTTGATAAAGCTTTTAAACTAATTATCTTGTAACAGTGAACAAATGGCTTCAACAAACTAATGCTTTGTTGATTCCTTGAAAATTCTTGAGCTCTATTAAAAAATAAATCTATGGGCAAAGGTTAACGTCTATCTAATGGGGAATCATGTGACCTAATTTACTCTTTCTCTCCATATTACTCCTTAAGATAAGATGAAGAAAAGGAGTTTTCAGTGGAAACCTTTCCACACAGATTATAGCTGTTGAAATGGCCACCACCGCAAAAGACTGAATGATACAATAACCAGATGACCGTATCACTATACTATGTAATAGAGGCAGAACCTTTGGGTCCTTTGTGCAGTAACAATCAAAGTGGCCAATGGAAGTGACTATACTTGTCTTTTAATCTTGTAGATGTATCAAAACTCAGTTAAGGGGATGCACCATTTGATAAAGACCCTAGAGCCCTAGAATTAGGTGACTGGAAGACTTTCATAGATACTTTGGGCCAAATGTGCTGAGAATTTGGCTATGACACCTCATGATCATCACTTTCGTACATAAAGACGAACTGTAGGTCTTATGAATGCTTTAGAGCGGCTGGCTCACCCTTCCCAGAATCCAATGCGTCGTTTTTGATTTGAAAGTACGTGACCTCTACCTGCTAGCTCTATCTGCTAGCAAAAACACTACAAATTCACAGGTAGTGATCCCTTCTTGAACGTTTTCTTTATTCACATGTCATACATGGAAACTTTGAACAAAATATGCCTTCTCTTTTCTTCCTCTTCAGGTCCATTATGTACAGAATAACCATACAAATAAGATTGGATCGGTCAAAAGAGCATAATATACAGATACTTTGACAAAATATCTTCAATTTCACACTACAACTTAATATCAATTACCTAAGATGTCAATTACCTAAGATGTTATTAATATCAATACCTAAGATGTCGCTGGATAGTTTTTCAAATTGATGGCATAGAAAATGGCAACTCGCTACTTGGCGCACAGGATTCTGGGACGGGTGAGCTGGCCTCTTTAACAGCAGTGCTAGTAACAATAAAGAAAAAGCTAAAAATGAAAAGCAAACATAAATTGACTACCACAAGACACCAGAACAGCTTCAATGCTGCTGGCACATATTCTATAAAAATCCGCACACAACATACTCCTCATTAAATAATTTTTTTTATTGATGCTCAAACAATGTTTCAACCTTCTTGAATCTTCATCGGGCTCTCTAATTGACAGATTGTACAAGCAACAGGAACCGTACTGGAAGTATAAAAAAAAACAATTAATCCAAAAGATATTCCCTTATTTTCCCCCATGTTATCCTCAATTTTGTTTAACCAATTCCCACCCACTAGCCAGCTCTCCCCATCACACGAGAACTACCAGCCAAAGAGGATGAAGGCTAGCACAGCTTCCTCTGAGGCAAAGCTATCTACCCTCTTCCACATACATGAGTTCACAAGCCTAGGATTAGCTAGTGTTGCTCTGATTGACAAAGATGAGAGAGCATTCCCCTCCTACCCTGAGAGTATGGCCAATTTAGGTCTCATGAGTCATGTCCACAGATTATTATTGTCGGGGTCCTTCTGACGATGATGGTGGTGAACACATGGCTAGATGTTCCTCCATAGGTGTTCAGTTGAGTTGAGATGTGGTGAGCGTGATGGCTTTAGCATATCATTTACATCATTTTCATCCCCATCAGCCCATTCTGTGGGCCTTCTCTGGTTCATCCGCCCCACAGAATAAATACAGAAGAACTTTGTATTGATTTGCTGTGATGTTTGCCCCTTAAGGGAACTGGTGGAGCCACACCATGGTAGCAAAATAAATAAATACCCCCACAGCATCAGAGCTAGTGTTACACTTTGTCACCTGCTTGGATATGCTTACAAAGTAAGCAGTAAGAAACTGCTGAAACCCGATTTGGATCAAAATCTGGGTCCTGATGGAAGAGAGCTTAGTGCTTACTGTCAACGCTTTCTAAATATTCAGGTTTCACACAGTTGGGATCAAAAGAGCTCTTCCATCTCCAGTTCTGTAAAACACAACTTGTGCTCGTAATACCCACAGCTGACAGTTCTCTTCTATTCTGGCACATTCGAGTTCAGGCATCCTCTGGCTTCATCTCCCGCCTCAGTGTGATGCTTTTAGAGCCTTACTCAGAGCTTGCGGTTCAAAGGCCTGAGAAAGAATGTCTAGCATGCTTGGAGGGGAAAAAAGGCTTTTCTAGGGTGTTGCTTAACTCCGCTGATGCATGTGTTTCTGTTAACAACATTTTTAGCCATAGTGCTCTTGACGGCCCCGATTCAGGTTCATATCATGAGAAATTATGATTAAGGAAACCGATTAGGGATTATTTTTATGTTACCATATCTTTAGGAGAGACATCTGCGTAAATACGCAGCCGATTTTTAGCACCACAGCCTAAGTTATGACAGTGACTGTAATTCACAGAGGCCAGATTTGTGTTCTCGGAAATGCGTGGGACTAGGGCATAAATTATTTCCTCTTGGTCATCTCAATAAATTTAAGGAACCCCTTCTTTCTGGAACCTTTCTCTGGAATCAGAGTAATTTGTCCTCGTTTACTTTTATTTATTTATTTATTTATTTATTTATTTATTTATTTTGCAATGGACACCAGTACCATCTCTTGCTAAAGTCTGATTCCAAGAGGCCCTTTGTATGTACTATTGATGCTGGGCCAAAATGTTTCCTCCAACTTAATTTATCAGTTGTTCAGATTATGCCTGCCAAATTAGCACTAAGCCTAGTGTCATTTGTTAACGTGGTTTTGAAATGCCTCTGTGAGAAGGATTTCGGCTGCTGCTGAAGAACAGGAACATTGTTTCTCATCCTCGATGGGGGTGTTTCAGGTCTTTGCAGAGAACTAGGAGTGATGCGCTGTGGCTTTGCACTCCCTGGAGTGATGCCATGATTCCCATTACCGAATTTTCCAGGGCGCTAACTAGAGCCAGAGTTCTCGCCTTGCTTCTGACAGTTTTAGCCAATTAAGAAGGACGAATCAATGGCAAAGTGTAATTTGTTTCCTCTTGGCTTTGCAGGTGATGCCAGTTGAGGCTATGTTAAATTTATAGGAGAAACACTAAAACTGCCATGTGGGCTTAAACAAATGAAGCACATTTATCATGATCAACCTAAAGTGGGGATCATGGGCATGGAGTTCCAGTGCTTCCAAACCGAAGCCCCTGGCCAAATATAGCAAAGCTAGCTATTCCTCTAAGACATCAAATGGAAAGGACATCTTAGTTCACATTAAATATTGCCCTGAAAAATGACCTGGCAGTGGCTCAGACGTAAGAAGTGTTAACGTTGGCACTTCCAGTGTGTACACTTGCGATAAATTGTTTTAGTGTTTATTTGACGGGATATGCACCAGGGATTGATGGATGAGAAATCAGACGTCTTCTCTCATCTCCTATCTTTCCTTTTTCAGTCATATTGACTGGGAACGCAACTGTGCAGAAGGAAGGCACACTAACAGCTCATCATTGAAAATTTCCTCAAGTGCCAAGTGCAGCTAACTGTACGGTTCAATAAGACCTGTCTACTGTCCTACCCGGCCAACTGGGTGCCCTGAGCTTCTGGATGTCATCACTTTGACATGGTTTCTCTTCATTCATAGTCAACGAAGTGAACTTTTTCTAACATGTGAAAAGAAATTACATTCCTAGCGCAAGCTTGGATGCATTATTCTGCATTTCTATGCACATCTACGTTAAAAAAAAAAAAGAAAAAAGCAATATCGTGAGACACGACTATAAACAGCACAAGTCACACATGAATCATGTGCAGTAACAAGGAGAAATCCCTTTCTTTAAATAAAGTAAGCCATGGCAGGGGTTCTAGGAGGACATGACAGGATGACTAAAAACAGCACCATACATACTTGGCCTAATTTCCAGCACCACATAGCGCTGACCTAATCTGACCTAGTGTTATAATCAGCTTCCCCTGTGCTGCTGTTCTGAAACTCATGGCTGCCATCTTAGCAAGGTAACAGGCCTTGTTTGTTTTAAAAAGAAATTACCACAGGAATGTGAAGGCAAATGCAACTCTTTATAGCTTCGTGCTGGATGGTGTGTCCATGTTGTTCAATTTTTCACCTTTCTCAGCAAGTAGAGGTGCACGCTCAAATACAACTGGACCATTGTTTCTTTGATTGAAGGAGTATTCCAAAACCTTTTCCTTCAAAATGCCGTTGTTGTGGCAGTGCATGTTTTCCATCCATTTAGCATCCATTCATCAAGGTCCGCCGGACTCAGCTTCAGCACACACTATTAAATACAGCATCTCTTTCACTGCATCACACTTAAAAAAAAGACTAAATGGTGAAACATACTCCCAACTCTTTTGGCCAGCTAGTTTCTTGGTCCTAAGAAGCTTCAGCTGTAAGCACTTTTCACGTAGATGCTCCATTCTCACCACAGAAGAGTTCAAATTTATGACTTGTTATGCTTTTCTTAAATCTCCCTAACACCATTACATAACACGCCGAAGGAAATGTACACACTAATGGGTAGAATGGTGTAAATCCATCAGTGGACTGTAAATTAGAGCCAGGCACTTTTGTGTGTGCGGATTACATCGCTGGGGGGATAATGGCTGGCTGGAGAGTGCCGGCATGATGGACGGTGGTTTTGACGCTACAATAAATCGGCCCTTGGCCACAAATTGCAGGCCAGTGACTCCCAAACAGATCGGTCCAAGATGTCACCAAATGCCTGAAGTCTGAATCGTATTTATATCTTTGGAACTCACAACACTGCACAATTGCTTTTTTCTCCAGTGAATAAATATTGGCTTGTGTGTGTTTAGACACATTACTTTCTGGAGGATCTATTGTGCTGAGCTAAAACATGACCGATCAAAGGTTAGATCTGTTCTTCAACACAAGACGGCCTCAGAGAGCACCGTACCTCCTGACTGGACATTCAGACCCATTTCCAGCTGGATAGTACACTACACTGATCTGATGAAGAGCATTTTCTCTTTGAATCTGCAGACCTATGATGTACCACTACTTTTCAAACGTCATAAATGGCACTCATTTAAAAACTCAGAAGGGTAAAAATGGAAAAAAAAAAAAAAAACCTCCGAGAGCCCACAATTCATGGCCTGGCCTGCTGATGTTACTGCAAAACTGGAAGAAGTTGCTGTGATGTGGAATTAGACACATTAGAACCACATGTCTATCAATGAGCTGTGAAAGAACAAAATAACATGCTAATGACTCCCTGAGAGAGAGAGAGAGAGAGAGCGAGAGAGAGAGGGCGGGATCGATGCAAAAAAAGAGGGAGAGAGAAGAATGTTCTGGGAGGATATAACAATTCATCGGTCGTAATAAGAGCCAGAAAAGTGAGATCTCACGCATCAAAACAGAACTCAGTCACTTATTAGCCATGGCCCTTCATGGCACAGACTGTGTGATAATTTCACCAGCCACTTGACGATCCAAAAAGGAGGTACTGGAAATCCGAAAGGTATGACGCAGGGTCAGGTGCCGGGATGAATTCAGACATCGCTTTGAGCCAGACAGCAAACACACTTCATCAGAGGCCGCCGACTTCCCTCCATCCACTGGCCGCTAGCGTGCTGGGATTTGGGTTCGCGGCCAGTGGAAAGCAGTGGTCAGCTCCAGATTCCTCTAACCATATTAACAGCCCATGCCCTGAAGATGGAATTAATTATGAGGAGGTCACTCTTCTGCTCGATGCTCCTCATCCATCATCAGCTCCACGCAGGAGAACTGGTGGTTTGGCTTTCGTTCTACCGGATGGTTTAATTCAACATTACAACACTTCAGCTCAACAAATGACCTTCAACATCTACACATCTATATTTTTAATATTTAAACCAGATGATGTCCACATCCAAAGCACACACTGTTTTGAAGACAATTAGGTGTGCAATTAGGTGTAATCCACAAGCATGTACCCCAGTTGAAGACCACGGATTCCCACACGTTTTCCCACACAGCTTTGCTGTGGTAGGGGTTCTTTCAGGAATTTTGGCTCAGAGAGTGGGACAGGTCGGAGCGGGAGCTGAGGAATCTGCAGGAGTGTGATTGATTGAGGGAGAGATATAAGAAATTCGATGCTGTCAACAGAGTACACTAATATTATGGTAAATTGTACAGGGAGGTACCGCGGTGAGCAACCACGTACATTGACTGAACTATGAGTCTATTTTTCCCTTTTCACTCCCCACTGAAAGTCACTCCCTGCAAACGTGGAGGCGCACCCGTATATTGGGGAAGTCATAACCGAGCCACGTTGTTTGACTGGTCCTAGCAGGTTGTGGTGCAAACAGTGCACATCACAAACATGCATGAGAGCACTTTTTTTTTTATTTCCAGACCAAAGTCCTCTAATTCCTTTGGATTTTAATACACTCCAAAACAGGTTAGTAGTATTGCGAGTTACACTACTAGTCAAAGGATTGGACATGTCTGCTCACAGAAGGTCTTCATTTGCTACTAGTTGAAAACAATAACAAAGGCCTTAACACTATATAATAAATACATAAATAAATATTATTTATTGATACAACTACTCTATATTTTAAATACTTAAATAGTATTCCTGCTAAAGCTTTGGCATTTTCTCAAGAAGTTTCATGAGGAGCTTCACCCAGAAGACCAAGCACTCCTACATTCAAGTTTCAGTAAAAATTACTCATTTAAAACACATTTAGACAAGGATATCGCCTTATGATTCGCTTACTATTATTATTATTACGTGCATCAACACGTTTGTCCTAGAAACAATTTCAACCATAAGCCTTTATCCGAACCTCCTTAATAGAAGAAACGTTTGTCTAGTAGTGTATAAGAATCAGTTGTCCAGGAGATGGCCCTAAAGTGGACCTAAAAATGATCCAGGCTTCCAATAAAGGCCTAATAAAGACCATCAGATAGATTAGCATTTCTGCATAGGGTGTGTGTTTGTTCTCTTGGCATTGCTGTAGAGGATGCGTCTTTATTACAGTGACAGGTTGCTGTTGGCTGGATGGATGATTATTAAGGGGAAAAAATCAGGCTCAAGACCAAGCTGCTCATTAGTGTAATGATTTTTTTCCCCATTTTATTTCTAGGGGAGATTGATTGCTGATAACATGTAATGAAGCGCTAGCGATGACTGAGAAGAGGAAATAGCTAATCAGGTTGTCACTGCTGATTAAAGCCTAAAGTGTCTGCTGTCTCATATGTGTGTGCATGTGTGTATGTGTTCTCTGGGTTCTGTTTGGGTTTTTTTATTCATCGAAGCCTGCATCTATTGTCGGGTGTGTGTGTGTTTTACTGGATGCATCAGGTCTTGTGTCTTAGTGTGTCCATGCTTTCTGTGCTGCACATAATTGGCATATTAATCCTCTGTTACACAATCAGGAAGTAAATTGAAAGAGCAGAACAGAATGAGAGATTTAACTGTGTGTGTGTTTGTGTGTAAGTATACACTGTTGTGTATCTGTGTGTTTGCAGAAGTATGCTCTAGTAAAGGAGAGCTGAGGAGCACACTTTGATCTGTCAAAGCTAAAGTGCAAGAAGACATGGGGATGAGAGCACGAGTGGGCGGCGACGGGAAAAGAGAAGGAGAAAAAATGAGAAGTGATGCAGTGAGACAATCTACACACACACACACACACACACACACACAGAGAACAGGATGCCAGATAAAAAAGGACAGGAGGGCAGATAACAATAACAGAGCAGGTTCAGATCAGACAGGAGTCATCCAGTCTCATGCCAGCTAAACCCCAGTCAGATCTCTCCGTTCTGCCATCTCGCCCTGTGCCCAGTCAGCACAAGAGCAGCAAGGTGAGCCAGAGGGAATCCTGGGATATTCAGATGGGCGCAGAGTGCTGGTGAATAGGGAGGATGAGCTATTAGGTGTTGGAAGGGAGAACAGGTGCTATGGAACAAGGCTGAAGAAGTGATGAGCACTGGTGATAAGCATTATGGATGAGACAGAGAGAGGGGAAAAGAGTGACGGGAGAAAAGAGAAAGAGATGAGTGGAAGGAAAAACAACAGAGACCATCTAGAAGTAGGTGTGTTCCCTAAGGACTTCAGAGCTGTACTGAGAGCAAATGGCTGAACCGTTTCACCCTCGGATAGGCTGCAGCGTATATCCGATCATTTACGTATAATACTGCAGCTAATGTTATACTGGGAAAGGTTTCAGTAGGAAGGAAATGTGTGTCTGATCGAACAGCTCTGCCTTCACAGACACAGAAATCACGGCAACTGGGTCAGCATTAACTTTCAGCACATACTAAATACTGCAGTACAATACTAAAAAAAGAAAAGAAAAGAAGAAAAAAACAGCACTCATTAAAAATTAGTAATCCACAGAAAAAAGTGCAGATCCGCCCTGTTTCGCCTTCTTGCTTTGTAAGTAGATGTAATAATGCTGAGTTCTGTTTTGTGGCTATTTTCTGATCAAAAAACTGACAAATAATGACAAT
>JAQQZU010000038.1:2847254-2867834 GCA_030068025.1 Parauchenoglanis punctatus | reverse complement strand
AATAATGACAATTCAGGGCCATTTTCAACATTGTTTATTTAATTTCACAGTTCTCAACGTCGGGTCCATGAAGTATAACCACCCATGATTTATCTCTGTAATGATAGTTTTAATCAAAAAAATTGCTTATGATTAGAACGTTCAGGGAAAAAGGCTCCAAAATATAATTCTACATGCTCAGATAGTGTGGCTCATTATTTTTGAATAGTTTGCCTGTAAGATAAATCTCTAGGAAACAGGGGCATCAGTTTTATTTTACAGTTAACAGGGTCCACGACTGTAAAACGTCAGAGAGCCACTGGTTTTATTGGTTTGCCTTGCTGATAATAATTCCTTGAGCGATCTGTGTTCAGCAGTTAAAGCTTTGCACTTCCAGCTTGAAGACTGATAATTGAATCCCAACACCACCAAACCCACCACCACTGCTGGGCTTTTGAGCGAGAGCCTTAACTGGATAAAATCCTCTGCACAATAAACGAATATAAATGCTGAATTAAAACTACAACAATATAACCATTGTGTATTTCTTTTCCTTTTCTTAGCCTAAAGAAAAGTGGAGCAGGGACTGTGGAGTATGTCATTTAGAGCTTTGTATACATGTTAGAAAGGAAAAGGAAAGAAAAGAAAGTTCTTTTGAGCTATACAAATAAAACTGAATTAACTGAATCTTCTGTATGTTAACTCTAAGCAGACGAGCTTTATCTTCTAAATTCTTGTAAATGTCCTTTAAATCTGGGCTTTTTTTGTCCTGGTCCATATCAGTTGACATATCAGATAGACTTTATTACCCTCGCTTGTTAAGACTCTACCTGTCTACACATTTCTTTGGTGAGGTGAGCTGAAAGAAAAAGAAAAAACAGTAGGCCAGGTTTGGGAAACTATCAGTTATCACAAAAATGTCTGGTGGACGTGAAATCCAGGCCAAAAAAAAAAAAGAGAGAGAGAGACGGGGGGGTGGCATAAAGAGAGCCAGGTTGCTTTAACGAGTCTTGCAAAGGGAAAGCAGAAGAAGAGGAGAGGAGGGGAGGAGGAGAGAAAGAGAGGAGGAGAATGTGCTATAGGAAAGGCGAGTGAAAGAAAGGAGAAGAGAGCCTCTCTGCTGCAGCACTTCTTATGACAGCAGGTAAGCCATGACAACTGTTGTTGTGGTCATAACTTACCACGATAACAGTCAACTATCGTCATATCATCAAAAATAAAATGATGTTTCATTACAGTTACAAGTTGTAGCTGCAATGTCTTCTCTTACATCATCAGCAGACGTTTCGCAAACCAGCAGCTATTTTAGACTGCAGTAAAATGCAACTCACAAAAATCTATACTTAAACATCCCAGATGTGCGCATCTGTTATTTTAAAAAGATATCAAATAAAAATAAAGATGATTAAACCGTGACTTTCGATCATTTTTATGACCAGTGGGCTCTGGACCTGTTCTAATGGACGCAGTTCGTGACTTGTCTTTGGTTCATGGTGCATTTATGAAGTGTTTGAGTCAGGTTTAAATAGCAGGTTCTGCATAACTTTATTTATTTATGCAGAAATCGGTGTGAAAGGAGATGAGAAGCAGGGGGTAGATTTGGGGGTGGTGGGCTGATTTGGGAGGGGGGTGGGTTGGGGCAGGGTGTGATGGTTTGGACCAGCAGTCTGACCAAGTGACCTACAGCCTGATTATGGGTCATTAACTGGAGCCTCGGAGTATTTCAATTACTCAAGAACTTCCAATCAGACAGATAAATTACACTGGCACCACACACACACACACACCTCACTTAAACATGAATAAATCATGAGCCTTCCATGAGGAAATTTGTGAATTTCACACACACACACAAACACACACAGATAATGCCCAAGGACATTCACACAGCCTTGTTTAACATACATGTAACGTGTTGACTCTGGAGAAACTCTGCGAATATCCAAATAAAATAACTCACATGTCAGTGTTCAAATCCTCCCAAGAGCTCCACATAAACACAGACACACAGGGAAGAAATATGTAACATCAAACCTACACACACGCGCGCGCCCGCGCGCACACACACCTATATACCTACTCAACTTGGCCTACATAACTCTGCTCCCATGTATGATGTAAATGCATATCTAGTGCGCAGGTCTGATGTCGCATTATTCCTGGGAGGAGTTGAGTTTTCTCTGTGGGATTTTTTTTACCTGCGCGTCACAACACAAAAAGCACCTCAATAAATAAAAAATAGTATTAAAAAAAAGTATATCCATCGCTTTCGCCAGTAGCCTGTGTGAGTTCCTGATCCGGGATTACAGAACCGTACCACAAACATTACTAGAAAGAGAAAAAAAGAATTGAAAAAAAAACACCATTACAAGGAAGATGTCGCCTAATAATGTCAGTACATTTCTGATGTCCTTTCATTTTCTCCATTCGTAAATTAGCTACATTACATTTTAAATATTTTGTAGACCATAATCTAATTTATGAGCTTAATATCGTGTAATTGCAGCAGTAAAATCACAGCAGAGATTTAATAAAATGGATGAAAACAGGCTACATGGATCCCGCCGTGGAGCCTAACTTACAAATGATAGAAAGATTATTTGACAGGCTGCTTTTTTCTACGGACTTTACAGAAGCTTGATCTCAGAAGTATTATATACATTTTAATTTAAAACTGTAAATGTTTTTGTGTTCAATTATTTACCACTGAAGTAATGCGGAATTAAAGCCAAATAACGCAAATGAAAGCCAAACAGTTTGCGAAGTTGAAACACTTTATTTATGGAATTCATTTTTTCATTTGTGTTTTTGAACCATTTTTAAATCATTTAAGACAGAAAAAAGTTGGAATCTCTCATATGTAACTTCTGAAAGAACACCACCACCACGTTATGATTTATAATTTATCCATTTACGTACGTAAACAAATTAATCTTTTGTTCCCCCCCCCCCCCAAAAAAAAGAAAAATATTCTACTGAAGCGCCTTTAGATCCACGCAAGAGACACTTCCATTTACATTTATTACATGAATTGAATTGAATTGAAAATGTACCCTATAAATTCGAGGCTAGTTTGGTAAAAATGCACTTGAATAGGCTACAATGCAAAAAAACAAAAGAAAGAAAAGGTGGTATTTTAGAATTTTTAGAACTAATTTTCTAACTTTTCACACACAAATACAAATTGTACTTCGGATATTTCCTGCGTTAAAACTGTGGCACTCGGACTTATTGATTTAAAAGTGTCTTAAGCTTGTCTCTTATTGCCAGTACAAGCTTCAGCCGCACAGCATAGGCTATGTTGTCATGGGACTTTTCAGGTTGAACGCAGAACAATGTCAATGTACGTTTTACACATAAACATCAGTTTATTAGCATGCAATATCACATGGAATTTTACCTGCAATAAGCGTTATGAATTTTAGGACATTTACTTTTGCAGAAAACATGACAAAAGATATTAAAAGAGACAGGGGTAAAAACAAAACTAGTGTTTAGCTTGTTTTGGTTTTTATTTTCTTAAACAAAAAAAAAAAAAAAAAAAAAAAAAAAAAAAAAAAAGCTTGTGTGTGTATATACTCATGGTTATGGAAAATCCTCAAACTCGGAATGTGAGGTGTTTGAGGCAGCTTTTCACACAAACTGTAGAGATCACAGCAGAGCTGATCATATTTGAAACATGTCATTAATACTAAACTAAACGCAATAACAATGCACTGCATCCCGACTCCACCCATGTAAGCAATTTAGAAATTAAATTGTTCCTCTACTTACAAACTTTACATTTCCATAAAAAACGTTTGCATTGATTTTTTTTTTCTAAATGCTTAAAATATGTCCAGTCAAAATACATGCGGCGTGCACTTCACGCGCATAAAACGCATAATAAATAATACACGAGTCGTATAGCTATTTGTGTATATTCCGCGATATTAAGCGTATTAATA
Organism: Parauchenoglanis punctatus; assembly: GCA_030068025.1. Classification (NCBI taxonomy): domain Eukaryota; kingdom Metazoa; phylum Chordata; class Actinopteri; order Siluriformes; family Auchenoglanididae; genus Parauchenoglanis; species Parauchenoglanis punctatus. The sequence continues at coordinate 2,863,908 of JAQQZU010000038.1, read as the reverse complement.
ATAAACGCTTCCAGAGCTTTAAGAGGGCTGTGGTGCAGTTTAGGAGTGTAATCACCCTGCGAAGCGGCTTCCTCCTCCTCCTCTGCACCCGGATTGGCCGAGGAACGCTTTAGTGTGCAGTATAAAGGAACTTCGAGCAGCACAACATGAAGCTGCGACTCACACATCAAACGGAGAAAAATCTACATGAGAGCTGCACAAACACAACTACAACAGTGTATGGAAACTTTCTCACTACATTTTTATATCCAGCAGGGATTTGTGGCTCGGACAGACTCGCATGACCGAGAGTTTGTTATAGATGAGTTTACAAACCTGCAGTGGTTTCTGATGGGACGTTTGCTCGTGCTCGTGCTGGGATGTGCACTATGGAGCCTGCACGCGAGTAAGTAGGTGACTTTCAGAAGTTATAAATAGCCTACATTTCAGGTTCGTAGTTTAAAATATGTTGTGCTTGGTAACAGTTCTGCATTTGGTGATGGACAGATAGATTCATTTCACCGACCCAGGAAGAACCAGTGTTGCACGACCTCTCCTTTTTTATTTTCATCACAAGTCGATGATCACTACGAAAAAAATAGGTACCATCTGAGAGAGTGAGGGGGGGGAAATAAAATACGAAACAGCAAAAGCGCGCTCCGTTTTTGCAGGACACTATCATGAGTTTGGTAGGAGGCTTTCCTCACCACCCGGTCGTGCACCATGACGGCTACTCGTCCTCCTTCGCCGCGGCAGCAGCAGCCGCCGCTGCCGCGAGCCGCTGTCACGAGGAAAGCCCGTATTTCCACGGGTGGCTCATCGGGCACGCGGACATGTCGCCGCCGCCGGACTACGGCATGGCGCCTTCGTCCTACAGCCCCGAGTACACCGCCAATAACGCCGCCGGCGGTGTGTGTGCGCCCGGGCCTGGCTTGGAGCACGGGCCCTACGGAGCAGGAGGAGCGGGAGCACTCGTACCGGGCATGATGGTGGTGCCGCGCACCGTGAAGCGGAGGCCCACGGCGAACCGCAAGGAGAGACGCAGGACTCAGAGCATCAACAGCGCGTTCGCCGAGCTGCGCGAGTGCATCCCTAATGTCCCCGCAGACACCAAGCTGTCCAAGATTAAAACGTTGCGCCTCGCTACCAGCTACATCGCCTACCTCATGGACATCCTGGACAAACACGAGCAGCACGGCGGCGGCGAGACGGAGGCCTTCAAGGCCGAGTTCAGGAAGGCGGACTCCAAAGAGGAGAGGAGGAAGAAAGAAACGGTGCGTGTTTGTGTTAAGTTGTTTTTCTTATTAACACTTCTACCAGGATGCATAGGAACACAGCAGATAATTTGCATGCAACTTTTTTTCACACGAAGTACTAATATGTAGCCTATTGATGCAAACGACTCAAAGCATGCACGGCATTATAGCTCCAGAATCATTTTAACAAATCTGGCGGTAGATTATGACTCTTCTTGCTGCAAACTTGAGTGTGTGTATACTATATTTTTATATATACACATTTAAAAACAGCGTAAATATAAGAGCGCACAGGCCTTTGGCATTTCCTTCACAGATCTATAACATTGTTAAAAGGGCATCTCGTGAGAGCAATGTATTTTAAATAACGGAAACACTTTATGAAGCCCTGGGAAAGTATAGAAAAGAAATAGGACTATGTTGCAAACTTGTGGTGTTTTACTGCACATAGTGCATATTTCAATCATACAGGGCTAATTTATGCATCTTGACTAAGGTTCCTAAAATATCGCACTATAATAACCACCCTTAAATGGTAGGCTAAAGCAAGCATCCCAATTAACACTCGATCTACCAGTTTTAAAAATATTTTAATGTAATATTGTTCTCAGGAAAGTTTCCCTGGTCAGATTACACACACAGTCCACAAACTCTGCAGACTGTATTTAATACCTACGTATTTCATCTGACACTTATATTAATACTGCGTTTTCGTGTCGTTTCCACTTTTTCTGGGAAAAAACAACAACAAAAAAACATTTAGATTCACTATGTTTAATCAGATTGTAATAATAATGCTAGTAATACTATTTCTACATTTGTATTAATCCGTACGCTGTTCAGTTACCATTTAGGATATTTAGGGCAACCGGTTTTCTTTACTTTTCTCTCTTTCCCTCGATTTGTTTTTAACAAAACAGGAAATTTTGTATTTTGTGTCATAAATAGTGAGTGAAAATTCTAGGTGGTAGATTTGCAATGTCTAATATTATAAAACGTTTTTATAAATATAATATTTATGCAGGACATTCGCTCATGTCGGCAGCATGAAGACTTTTTCGGCCAGGCGTGTTTGAGGGGTTTTGCATCAGTTCATGTACATGACAATATATGAAATATCATTTCATTTAAAGTTTAATTTAACTATAAAAAATGTGAGAATTACTAGGAAGTATTTCCTACAGACTCTTATCTTTACAGGCCAGCTTTTTGCATTTTCCCACATTTCCATGACAGTAGCCTGTATAACATGAATAGTTACTGACCTTGAATATAGCACAAGCTGAAATTTAATAACAGATACATAATGAATACAGGACTTATATTACTGGAATAGGGGTTTGGTTTTGTTACGGGCTATGTCAATAAAAGGATGCTTTTTCTTGTGTTTGGAACAGAATGAAGTTTTGAAATGTTCAGGGAGCAGCAATGACAAGAAACCCAAAGGGAGAACTGGTTGGCCGCAACACGTCTGGGCTTTGGAACTGAAACAGTGAACTTAAAAAAACTTGCATTGAGGCCTTTCCTTGTCATGTTTTTTTACACTAACTTTATTTAATGGAATATTTATGTGCAATTTCTACGGACAGAGGATCCTTGAAGACAAAACAAACAAAAAAAAACATTCCATTTTTAAGAGGAGGATGCCCCTCTTGGTAAGGGATTGTGTTGTTGTTGTTGTTGTTGTTGTTGTTGCTATTGTTGTCTAGTTTGTGGTGAATGTCTGCCACTAAAGTGAAAGTGTAGGTCTCTCTCGTTCCATTTCTCTGAATAGAAAAAAATATATATCAAATGGGAGGTCGAGGAAGTTATGAAACAGTTTGAAATAACGTTTTATTTGGAGAAAGAAAAAAAACACATGTCATGAAGTGTTATGTTGTGATGTTTTGTTGTGGTCGTATATAGCCTATAGGAATCTCTCTGGTCGTATTTGAAACCTAATGTTGAGTCCACTCAAGTGCACTTCCGTCCAGACACCAGAAGTTTATTAAAAAGAATAAATAATAAATATCTGAAGATGTAAACGATGTAATTAATTCAATAAACCACTGTGTTTTAAATGAGCTTAATCTTCTGTTTGCATGGATAAACATGTAGCTCAAGTAGACGTTTCATTTAAAAAAAAACAAAAAAAAAACATTATTAATAATAAGATATAAATCAAATAAATGTCAGGATGCAAGAATTACTAACACAGAAAAACAAGCAAAGAGTAAAGAGGGGGAAAAACGACCGTCGGACCAAGAGTGAATAAAAAATATATACATTTTCATAAAAACAGCACTCGTAGATAGAACCTAGAGCTGTAAAAGGCTTATGACGCCATCAGACGTTTGTTTAGTTGCACAGGGTGATTTATCTATAGAGAATATACGTTCCTTGGTATAATGTAATGTTTAAATGCATTGTGATTGGTCTATCGTAGATTACTAAGTTTTACAGGCGACATTTTTACACATGATGCGCATCCAATGCGTAGGCAATAAATACTGTCGCATTTTGTAGCCTGTTAATGAAATCCATTAACGCTTTGTAAAGGTTTAATGCATCTGTAATACGTTTGCAATATATTATTTCAATGCTGGTGTGTTAGCTAGATGATTTTCACCAATAATAGGCTAACAACCAAACGCATGCTAATTCAAATGTTTACCGGCGTCCTGATTAAAAAAATATAGCTATATATATTCCAACAAAATGAAAGAATTCAAACAGTTTTCAAAAGATCTGTTCTGTCCGTGCATTATAAAAGGCAACTTGAAAATCTAATGCCAGGGTTGAAATTCACCGAGATAGTTTCTTTCCTCCAATCAGCTGAAGAAGCAGACACACTGGAGCCGGTGGGGTAAAAAAAAATGCAGGATTGGCATTAGGAGTGAAATAAGTGCGGAGGGTCAGGCTGAGGTGGACTATCGGATGTGCAGGTGATTGATAACACGCCTATCAAAACTCAGTGCAGGACGAGGGGTTATCCCTGAATGAAGGGGCTTTGGGTATGAGAATAGCTCTATGCGTGTTTCAGTCATTCAGGCTAAATTAACGTGAATAAATCATTGATTAATGCATTGATAGAAATAATAATCTAGAGAACCAAGTCAAATTGTTTCGGGTATTTCAGTACAACAAAGTCCATGGATGAATGGAAGAAAAATAAGTAGTAATAATAATAATAATAATAATAATAATAATAATAATTATTATTATTATTATTATTAGTAGTAGTAGTAGTAGTAGTAGTATTAGTATTATTATTATCATTATCCCTATTGCAGTGCAGGTATTTTTCAGACATTAATATTTAAGTAAACTCACATTAATATAAATGCACATTATCCTCGTAGTTTCTATATAATCTTCCTCCAGGCTTTTTTGCATGGTTAATGGTTCTAGATACAGGTTTATTCTGTGAAGGAAAACCCCACTATTATAAGATTCTCCGTAGAACCTTAAAGACTCCCCCAAAACCCAGCAACCCTTTAAAAAGGTGCTGCATTTAACCTTTTATATTTGTAGGTCAGAGATGTGTTATACTTATAATGAATGAAAAAGCATGCAGCGGCTCCAGTGCGCAATAAATTACCGGCGCAACGAAGACGATTTAAAGTCATCCGACTGCATTAGATCTACAATCACGCGTTAAACTATACGCACTGTATCATTTGCTTTCAATTGGACTGATAATTATAGCCGAGATAATTTGTTGTCTCTGTCAAGATGGCGTCTGAGATAATAAAAAAAATCAAAAAGAAAATCAACCGCCTTGATTAAAGATAGAGATAATTCTCTGACCCTATGGTGACCCGCTGCTCCTCTAAACGTAAGTAGGTGAGGACAAAGATGTTGGACAGGGCTTATAGGGCTTATATTAAGTTCACGGCAATGTTTATAAATATAATTTTGCAACCTAAATAAGTCGTATACGCCACCAACACTAACACGTGCTATCAGAATGATCTGGGTCGCGTTCTGATTCCATGGTAACGGACCGTTCCACTGGGCTGGAATGGGGGTGGAACATGGAAAAGTATTTAATTAAAGAAATTGCCATGGAAAATAGTGTGTACTGTTAGTATGTCATAGCATATTTATTCGAGCTATTATTTTACAATCATACGGTACGCTGATTTAGGGGATTGTCTTCCACTCTCCCCACTGAAGCTTTGAGGAAAAGAAATGGGCTTTGGAACTGCTATTCCAGAGTAGGCTGCGCCATATAACATCAAAACCTATTATTAAAATACCTTATCGCACGACGGGAAATTGAAACCAACTTTCCAGAGTTTAAAAAATAACAAATAGATACTTTGTCTTATTTGTTTCAGTGACATACAGCATGATTACTGTGAGTCACTCAGGCCTAATAACTCAGTCTGTTTGCCTTTGTCTCTGTGCCAGTTAGGCTATGTTAAGCTCCAGCTCGCACTTTACTGTGCCATGATATAGATTTTAAAGCATGTGGACCGAGTAAGATCTCTCTTTCCTGGTATTAACAGACATCTGTAAACGATTAAGTCCACAAGTCCCTCCTCCACGTTTTTGTTCAGTCTGCACTGGGGTTTAGCAGACATATTGAGGTCAGAACAGACGGTATGGGGAGCCATCAGTGGATCTCCATCCCAGTCCTGGAGAGCTCTCCGGACTGCGCCGTGACTGCATTTCTGTCTAATATAGGCTACTTCACCTGCAGTTCGTGGAAGAACTTGTTTATTGACGCAGGTGGTGTGCAGTGGGGGCCCAGAGAACCAAGAACATCTACAGGCACCGTGTAGCTAATAGCTAGGCCTGCTAGTTACATGCTGCATAATAGAACAAGCGACTATAAACTAAAGAGCTCTTTCTTGACAGTTTGTTAGTGAGTCATCAGAAAGCATTCTGGAGGCTCTTTTTGCAAAATCGTGACACGCTGAGGTACATTCACAGCCTACTGTGTTGGCATATCTGTGCGGTTTGAAACCCATCCCACGAAGGGGCTTGATCTCTGTTGTAGGCCTTACATGATATGGAAATCAGAAGAAAAAAAAAATGATGTCATTTTTGTGTGTGGAATGTTAGATTGCCAATACAAATGAAAGGCCAGGAAAATGTGCCTACGGCTTTGTGTTGGCAGACAGCAAGGTCTCTGATACGCATCTGCAGGCGGCTGCACCACAGCGCGTAAAGAGGTTTATCTTAGAGGCTGAAGTCTTTAGAAACGGAATCTCTTGCTCAAGAATTGGTTACATCAGGGCTGGGGCGATTCCACTTTCTACATAGATTAAACGGAATAAAACTGGTTCGCTATAGTTTGAAAATGAACTCAAAATGCACTCCATGAACTTGGAAAAAAACATTGGAAAGTAATAAAACTAAGATAATGCATGACTCTATAAATAGTCTTTTATTTTATTTTATTTTTGGGATATGGGCAACGTGCAAGGGCGACGCAATCTATGCAAGCAAGCAACAAAGAAACATTTTTGTAAAGGTTTAAAAACTGATATCCGCTTTGGATAAAAACTAGATATTTCCAAGAAAGTTCCATTCCATCTGTGTGGCTAACATACCAGACACTCTCTGGGAAATTAATCTCAAACCAATAATTTATTAGTGCAAAGTAATACTAGCGTGCAAATACTGAGAGAGTGAGAGAGAGAACCATGTAGCTACCGGATGATTTGCGTCCTTTCTTCAAAACTACACCAGCGTTGCGCTGGAAATTACATGGAAATTGTGTTAATATAGAACACTATAGCCTGCATGTTTTACGCATTAAAATCTTTTTTTCTTTTTTAATATTAGTAAGCTAAACCGTGCCCTTGTAGTGATGGATATCCGGCGTGCTTCTGAGTAGGATTTAGTCCTTTTCTTTTAAACAATGTCATCTCTGACTATTCTATAATAACATAACTGAGTGTGTTACTAAAAACAACATTTATGGTCGTCCAAATAATGTCAAATACCCTTGAAAAAGTGAAAAGACTGTTGCTTTGGAGAAATCGTTTGGGAAGCTCCATGGCTAAATCTATTCATGAATTCTGAGTCTGTGTGTTTCTGTTGAATTCCTCCATTAGACAGTACTGTCTACTGTAGCCTTGGGTTCGCTATACAGTCAAATTAACATGACTGCTAGGCTTGTATTTTCCGCACATTGGTTTGCTCTTTGATTGGAAGAACTCATGGTGAAAGTATCACAGTGATTCCAATAACTGTTCTTTTAGAGTGTCACAGGAATGTAGTTAGTCCTATTCTACACAAAACGCACTATTTGGAGTACACGCCATCACTGTTTCATGGGCCTGTGCAGTGCACTAATATAAAGTCATTTGGTATTCAGGTCTACTTATATCCTAAAGCGATGTGCATGATGCAAGTTCACTGTGAAACATCCAATAAAGGAGTATAACCTTCTTTTCAATATAAATTCATGGTTTAGTGTGTATAACAATTAATAATCTTTTTTTCGCTTCGTTGCTGCTATAGCGAAAAATAGTAACTAGACTATGTAGTTAACAATGATATCCGTTTAATACCCATTACTATGTGCGTGTGTGTGAGTTGAAGCTATTGGAAAAGTCCTTGATTATGATGCTTAAAAGAAAAATATAATATAATATAATGTAATATAATATAATATAATATAATATAATATAATATAATATAATATAATATATAACGTCCTCGTGTATTTCCATTGTCATTTTAAGAGAATGACGCATTCAGCTTTCTTAGATATAGGCAGCTGAATTTATTACATTCATGTGACATGGAAAAAGCCATGTTTTGGAATTGATGTACCAGTTACAGTAAACTGCGTATTATTTTTATTATTATTTTTTAAACAATACTAGGGTTACATCTTTGCTACTAAGGTAGCCCGTTGCTTAAAATAATAATAATAATAATAATAATAATAATAATAATAATAATAATAATAATAATAATACGGACAGTTTACTATAACTGGTACATCAATTGCAAAACATGTTTCTATGTCCATGTCACTTGAATGCGTATATAATGAAATCTACATAAATGTAATAAATTCAACTCGACGTGTGACTATAAACTAAGCCCTGTTCATCTAAGTGTAGTTTTTGTTTGTTGGTTTGTTTGTTTGTTTTTTTAGTTATATGTGCACAACAAAGATAAAAAGTGACGAATTTAATTGAGCGCAATTTTACTCTGAGACCGTGCGATATGATTTGCTAGCTGAGGTCAGGCATGTCAGATGGATAGATATGATTAAAACAGGCCTCTTTTATCTACAATCTTTGATTTTGATTTTTTTTTATTATTATTGCAGGGCATTTCAGAGCAAAAACACAAATTATAAATTGTACCCGTATTGCATAAACAGGTTATTTATTATTGAACAGTTGATTTGGGAAGGGGGGGGAGGGGGGGGGGTTTGGACCAGGTTGAAATTGAAGCGGACTAAACAAAGTTAAAACAACACTGAATACTTTGTGCGCTATATTGTATATGAAGAGCTATGAGAGGAGAGGAGAAGCGAACAGATAGGCTAATCACGGGTTTATGTTGGGGCTTAGGCACCATTTATTATGTGTATTTAGTCAGTGTAATGGTGAGGAAGATCAGGCCGCTCTGCTCTGTGCTGCTTGTCACAGTGACAGTTCACAGGTGGACGCTACTGTAGGACGCTACTTCCCCCGTGCAAACCGCACACTCCCGCACTACACGTCCTGCTTTGGAACACTATTTAGTACAGTAGCATGCGCGCGGGGACGCCACATTTACATCCGGGGATTTTCCGGTATGCATTCACTTCACATCTTTAGATTTAGAGGAACGCTTGATATGGAGACCGAGTAATGCTCTTGATCTTAATGGAACGCAAATAAGTAAAAACGCATGGGCAAAACCATGGAGAAATGAGAGAGAAACTAATAGCACCTCTAAGTGTGCGTCCTGATACGTTCTTCATGAAGGAGAAGTCGTTTTGGTGAGACAGAATCAACCATTTTACGGTAAGACGACATACCTATCAAATAAAACTGCATTAGCACCAACTATAGGCTATTAGTAGCATTTGCAGAAGAAGTAGTAGGAGTTGTATTAATATTAATGTTTATTGTTGTCATAATTTTGATATAACTAAACCTGCTAGGCTTCTGCCGCCAATTCCATCAAATAAACAGTAAAATGACGTTGATCTGAAATATTGTTACGGTTATAAACTGTATTGCACTTACACAGGAACAAGCGGCGACATTGCAGTCTATACACATAGGTCGACTTTATTATTATTGTTATTATTGTTATTATTATTATTATTATTATTAGGCTAGAAAAACCTATAACTTTCCATTTTCCATTAGCCGACTGCTGTCTTTTACCATTTAAAAAACCTTTAGCGCGATCTCAATGCATAGGACGCGTACAAATATGCATCTCACACACACACACACACACACGCAAGCATATGGATAGCATGCACACACATATATTTGTATCGTGTAGTTTTTTTTTAATGAAAATTGTAGTTTTTATTTAGAAAACAAATAAAAATAAACAAACAAATAAATAAATAAATAAACACACACACACACACACACACGCACACACACACATACTTGTACATATATCTTTGTGAGGACACTCGGTGGCATAATGCATTCCCCAATTCCTTACCCTTACCTTAAACATCATAATTAAATGCCTAACCCCAATCCTAACCTAAACCTAATTCTAACCTGTACACTAAAACCAAGTCTTGTCTTGACCAACCTAATATCCTTGCTTTGTTGTTGAAATATGTTTTTAGTTCCTCAGTATGTAGCAAGTACACACACACACACACACACACACACACACACACAACCCTAATTTATAAAAAAAAATCATAAATAAATGAATCTCTGTGAATCATTCCAGTCACTGGCAAATAATTTATTTCTAATTATAAGCAGGCTGATACACGCTTCGACAAAATACGACTCTTTGATACTTCGGTAGCAGTCTCAAACGCCGGCCTCTGTGTGTGCGTGTGTGTGTGTGTGTGTGTGTGTGTGTGTATGTGAGTGAGAGAGAGTGAGAGAGAGAGAGAGAAGATTGATACTGCAGTAACAGACAATTTGTTGGAGAGGAGAGTTCACTTTGCCCATTACTTAGCGTTGTCATAAATATTTTTTTGTTTTAGATGGGTGACTTTTGCCATATTGTGTGTGTGTGTGTGTGTGTGTGTGTGTGTTGATAGTAGCCGTGACACGTAGCGTACTGCTCACTTCAATAAGCCTACAGTGCTATTTTGCGGTTATAATACTATTACTACTCCTACTCTTACTACTACTACTATTACTACTACTAATAATAATAATAGTTTCACAGATAAATATTTAACAGTGAGATATACGAATGCCAAAATACGGTTTCGTAACTGAATAGTTCTCATATTTTATTTTTCGCGACGACTTTATAGGAAAATTAAGTATATATCTTCACAGTGTAAATATCCTTAACTTATTTCAGCGACAATTAATTTGCTTACTAATCAATATCAATGTCATGGTTTTCAGAGAATTGGAACAAATAGATGACATTTTAGCTCCTTATTAATTAGCCCACTCAAGTGAAATGAAACAATCCTAAAGGCGTAACCGTGAGTCATGTTGTCTCTCCTCAGCCTTTCCCACTCGTGTTCCTCTACAAACCAAAAGCTCTTCAACTGAGCTCAGGTTAAATCATTTCTTTTTGTCACTGGGCTACATGTACACAACAGTAAACGAAACAAACAAACATCCGAACAATTTTTGCGATTGACGATTTGTTAGGAAAGGCAGGGAGACCATATGAACAGATATGAAACCAGAAGGACTTCTTATTATCTACAGTATTTCATTTTTATAAATGCAGTGTGGATTTAGTGTAATATTTATAGATCATTCACAAAATAATGTAAGTGTTTGTTTATGTCAAATGGCGTTGAACATTTTAGATTTAGCAGTCTATAGGCTATCGCATTAACAGAACTTAGGAAACCTTTTTATTCTTGCCAAAACCTTTTCCTAATGAGAGTCTTTTAAGAGCAGCAGTGAGCAAATAAATACGTAATGCATTTGGATGGACAGGGAAAAAAAAAGCTTAGCTTGGCTTTAAAGGTTTAATACAGCCTTAATGCGCGGTGTGTTTGATGGCTTTTTTTTTTTTTTGCGTGATTTTGAGAAGTAACACAGTAATACCTGGACAAAAGGATCAAACTGCCATCGATCCATCGCCTCGAAAATAAATGAATGAGTGGACGCATGAGTGGAAATTGTGATTAATAATAATAATAATAATAATAATAATAATCTAACATGAATTAAGCAGATTTCTTGGTTATTGTTCTGACTCTCCTGCACGCACACTGAGCTCGGTTTTGTTAAGAACGCTTTACAGCCTCTCCTTTCAGCGTCCAGAATGCAGAAATATGAAGATGTATTATAAACGTTATGAAAGTTATGAACGTTAAACACGCATTGAAAATGGAGCACGCGCCTCATGCGTGACTCAATAAAGTGAAATATAAAATAAAACACAATGAGTGAGTGAGAAAGTATCAAACTTTAAGAACACTTTAACTAGGAGGGGGATCTTTGTGATCTTATTTAGGCCTACTCTGAATGAATTTTAAAATTTGGTGAATATTATAAATATGCGACAGAAATACTCAGGGGAGGAAAAAATGGAAAGCTCTTTGTGCATAATTTAAATTATTTCTATAGAAATGGCAGGACAATGTTTTAATTCAATGAATAAATGAATGTCTGCTTCTTTCTGCATTAGGCATGTGATGACCACGCGCACAAACTCTTAATGATGGCCACAACATCGCCCTCTCATTACGGCTAATAGTAATAGTAATAGTAATATAGGTGTTTTGTTTTTTTTTTTTTGCTCTAAACGCTAAAGCGGATTGACATTGACTGACCCTGACCAGCTTCAGGCCATTTTCTCCCATCGTTCAGACTAAAATAAGAGAAGCCTTAGTGCAATAATAACCAGACTGCGACTATTAACAGCATTAACCTTTTATACTAACCCAGTTAAGCCAACTTAATCGCCTACATGCCCGTTCAGCCAAGCTTTACATTATAATATATAGGCTATATGAGGTCGTAGCAGTAATATAAAAAAGATTATAAACTATAAAAATTATATAAAAGTTGTATTTATTTTATTTATTCTCAGTAGGTAATTAAACGCTAATGAACAGACTCTGACTTGTATATTTTAATTCCTTAAAGTTATTTAAACTCATGAATGCAAAATTGTTACATTATATAAGGAACAAAAAGGTAAACTACAATATGCAATTGTTCTATTTTCTACTTAGCTTGGATATTGCCTCAAAATTTGTGTATATTCTTTAAAATGATTATACATAATTGAGTTTTATTAATAATCATTAAGACTTGCATCCACATTGAAAACAAATATTCTGTAAAATTATAGCTACTATTTATACTACTACTACTGCTACTACTAATAATAATAATAATAACAATAATAATAATAAATTGTGATAAATTGCCATCATTAAGGAGGAATGAGAGATTTCATATGTGAGAAACCATTAACATAAAATACTGGCTTAGTGAAAATACATATTGAAATAAGTCACAATGGGATCTTCTTTTATCCTCTGTTTATGTTTCCTGGGGAACAGTGGGGTAGCTGCCAGTCACATGACACCTAGATTATTGCCAAAAGGGCAGCAGATGCTCTCCAGGATATCATAGCTCAAAAAGTGCAGTATATCCAGTCTATAGCAGTATACTGTATTCAAGGGCAATAAAGTAGGTGTCTTATGACTGGCCTCTACCCTGTTACCCTGTCTGTAAGGATCCGAACTTAAATTCCCTCCATAAATATAAAGAACGAAGTGGAGGTTTTTCCAGCCATAAAAAAAAATTAAAATAAAAAATAAAATGACTAGTACTTCCTTAATGCCAGGTTTAAGTAAGATTAGCAAATCTGAGAAGCTGACACTAATAAAAAGGTTGATAATAATAAAAGTACTAATGTGGCAAAACAGTGAATATCCAACTCAGTGGATGATGATGTACTGCTGCATATCACTAAGTATTTCGATTAATGCATCACATCCAAATGTATAGAGACGTTTTGAAAAAGCATGTCTATGCAGGAGCTCATTACGGCTTCACGAGATTTCACATGGAATTGGCGTTCCACCTCCATGACTCACAGTGGCGAAGCAATGACCTTACATTCTACTTAAGTTCTTGATAACACAACCTAGAGGAGCGTATCAAACTATGCATGTCATGTTGTCTATCAGAGCTGTATAGCCTTACATGAAATATTTACACAAATGGAGATGAGAGCTAAAAGTGGAGCATTCTTGAATAGCCATGCTTGCAATTCTTGTCCCTGATTTCTCTAATCTCTAATATCAGGCTTTCTCTTGGTCTGTATTAAACATATGGAGAGAAAAAAAACATCTGTTGATCCACGCCCGCCCCTCGGCCCTTGCGTTTGTGGCAGTGGGCGGTACAAAAATATCCTCATATGGCATGCAGTATAATGCAAAACATGCAGCGAACGCTTGTCACAGATACAATGAGGTATTGGAGACGTGTCTAATAAAAGCACAGGATGTGACCTTTTAGAAAGAAGAGCTAACAGAACGAGTCTAGTGAAGTGTGTTGAGTCACAGTCACGTTCACGATGTTATATCATCAGTAGAAAAGACCAAAAGGGGTGATACGTAAGCACGAGTTTCATTATTGAGAGGCATGTTCGGGTTTGGCAAGGGAAGAGGTGAGACCATGGCACGTCTCACATCCCCACGCCATTCAGAAGTCTTTCTGATCAAAATTCCTCAGCAATCCATCACTGGTGGTAATGAAGATTTTCCGAAACAGTCTGTGGTTGACTGTGTAAAACCACAGAGATGACAGCGATCTACTCTCCCTCTCCAGGTTAGCATCACAGTCTTTTTCGTTCTCTCTGTCTGTCAGATTTCAGTGGCTAGCACATAAACAATTTCCCTACTCATACATCCCAACCCCCTCTCCACCATCAACCATGGCGAATATGTTTCCAATCTGCATGCCCTCTCATGGTCAGAAACCTATACCTTTTCCAAATCAAACACATCAGATATTCACAAAACAGACATGACTGTCCTGATGATTAATAGCCCGTCCTAACTGTTTATTTAAATTATATCAATCATTGCACTGATTTGCATTTGTTTTTGTGAAAAAATAAAAGAAAATCCATAATTACGGAAATCACTCATACACCATATGCTCGGACCGAGTAATCAAGATTGTATATAATTCCAAACATTTAGGATTTAAGCCTTAAATGGCTAATAAGACAGCTAGGATACAATTTTAACACACACACACTGTTCCAGTGCACGATCCTGGGACATCCCACTTGTACAGGAAGTTTCAATTTTCTCTCTGCACCAACAACCAAAACATTCAGTGAAGAGGGTTAGGCAATAAAATGCTTGAGTAGACACCACACAGGCATGTAAGTGTTTGAGTTTATTGCCGTGCGCCAGCATCAGGTGTTACGTGTACTTATCTTGTTTCAGTTCTGCCAGACTGAAGGCTTAAGAACATGTTATGTGATAGAGAATAGGAGACTTGCTCCCCCAAACAAAACCCATCTGGATAATCCTGAGGCTCAACACTGAGACTATTTAAAGGAGTTTGATTTAATAACAGCAAGAGAATCTAATTTCCATCTATAACTCCACAAGCACGTGATGGCGTATTGATAGTGCAGCTTGATTTAGGCCAGAGGTCTTCAGCTCCTCTGCTCCAACACATGTGATTCTCATGATGGAGGATTTAATCATTAGATAATCTCTTAGAGTAGAGAACATTAGAACAGGGGGAAAAGGAACTACATGAATGTATGTTTTTAATCTATATATACATATTTCTGGTTGTAATCTGTGTACATCTATCAATATGTCTACAACATTTAACATTGATTAAATTGCTTAAAAATAACACGATCAATAAAATATTTTCAGAATCCTAAGTATATCAGTGCTGTCATTTGATGAAGTCCATGCGTGTGTGTGGTGGGTTTTTTTTTTGTTGTTTGTTTTTTAATTTTGTGAGGATCAGATGTCGCCACAAGGACAGGAATATTTGACAGTTTTGGCCTTGTGGGGACATCCGGTTGGTCCTTATAAGGAAAACTACCTTTGTACAAAAACCACAATTGTTTATTTAACCCTTTAACAGTCACACCAAGAAATACAGTTGCAAAAAAATTGGTTTTTTTGGTAAATTTGTGTTCCTGGCTCCACATTTAGCAACATTTCAGATGACTCCAGAAGCAAATACACAAGTCAACCAGTTGGTTGACTTGCCCATTTAGGGTATTTCTAGGCATGAACTGACAAGTATTAGACATCAGTGGAAGTTTTTCAATTGAGAAAAAAGTTTTTTCATATAAGAAACATAACAGGCAGCAGAATTAACATCATGTTAATGTTAACAATAAGTAATGCGATAAACAAAACTTAATAATAATAATAATAATAATTAGATAGATAGATAGATAGATAGATAGAGCTATTCAATGCATAGTGTAATAGTAGGGCTCAGCTATGATGGCTATGGCAGAAATAATAAGTGCTATTAGCTCATATCTTATAATGTAAGGAGAAAAAAAACTTTAAGTATATAAAACACATACAATACAGTCTAGCAAAGAAATTGGCAGTATGACTAATACTGAGGTAGTGTACGGTTCAGTTTACCCTGACTGAGCAACATGACTGAGAGGGTAACATAGAGATACATTTTATTATCACATTTCTGCTATTCAACATAAATATAATCCTTAGGGGGTCTAGAACATGAAATTCGACAACATTTTTTAATCTCAACTTTCAGTGTCACTTAAAGTCAGTGTCTGAAGAGCAGCATCATGCCAATTCACTTCCATTTTTTTCTCAACTTTCAGACAATGATGCTTTTTTACAGCTTTGCCACACAGGGGATATAATCAGCCTTACACACACTATTCAGTGCTGGAATAACAGCCAAAGATGGGTTTTTATTACAGCAATTTGATTGTGAAAAATGGTCAACCAGTTACTGCAGGTTAAAGGGTTAAAAAGCTAAAAGTGCCAAAACGTTTTATTTCAAAAGTAGGTGAGGTTAGGGTTTAGGCATAGAATTACTTAGCTGTATTACTGATTATGTCAATGGAAGGTTCCCGCAAGGATAGTAAGACAAATGCGTGTGTATGTGTGTGTGTGTGTGTGTGTATGAGAGAGAGAGTGAGAGAGAGAGAGAGAGAAGGGGTGTGAATGGGAGTTTGTAAATGAGAGAGAGAGAGAGAAAGTGAGATAGAGCGAGCGAGAGAGAGAGAAGGGATGTGTATGGGAGTTTGTAAATGAGTGAGAGAGAGAGAGAGACAGAGAGATAGAGACAGAG
>JAQQZU010000038.1:2835454-2845454 GCA_030068025.1 Parauchenoglanis punctatus | reverse complement strand
GTATTTATAATCAATAGATAAAATCATTGTACAAAAGTCTGTTTTTAAATAAATGCTGTCTTTCTTGCCCAGTTCATGCTTATTGCATTAGTGTTTCAAAAGAAAAGAAAAAAAGTTTTCCAAACTGTATTATTATTATTATTATTATCTTTAATAATCTTATACAGAAATCTTTGTATTTTGTTACATCCTGGACAATATTAAGTAATAGCTCGCGTATATGATTTAAAAAGATCATTAAGGCTGTCTGAGATTTTTCCTCTAGAGACAGAAGGACTGTATCTGGTTCTCCAACAAGCTTGAAACAACATACCAGACAATTTGTTTAGTAAAGTGCACAGCAGCATAACCAAGACAATCCATGATGTTATAAAAGCAATGGCAAATTATGATTTTTTTTTTAAACAGTTTTTTTTTTTTTACAAATAAAAATAGTTGCAAGAGATGATGGGTTTAGTGATGAGAGTATTAAATGCAGGTAAATGTATTGGGGTGAGTCCTTTTAACTAGTCTCATGGCTAAGTGAACAAACACAACAAGGACTAAAGAGGAGAAGAAGAGAAAAACTCATTTGCCTTGTATCAATTTGTGCTTTCAGAACAAATAAGCATATAAATATGAATTAAGGTCAAGAGCAAAGGATGAATGTTATATTTGGACATCTTGGAAACTGAATGAAGAACAATAAAGAGAATACAAAGAAGAGGAATAAACTAAAGAATATGTTGTTTTTGAAAATAGACTCTAACATGCTGTAGACATCACACAGCTGCGTGGATAACTCTATGATATTAAGATCTTGAATAAGAATCAAGACTAATCTACTATTCTTCTGTGAAGAAGATTCGTCTTCATCCTGACTCGAGCCTCAGCCTCGCTGATGTCATTAAGTAAAAAATATGGCTCTCTTGATCCCTTGTAACAGTGCAGTGTGGCTGGCTGAAACATGCTGTCCTGTGTGGGAGCGCTCCTCATGTTTGATGGCTAAATGATAGAATTTCCTTCAAAGGTTCAGTCAGAGAAGTTAAATGTAGACAGACGTGAATGATTTAAAAGTGCTTCAGGTTGATTATTTGCATGAATTTTGGTTTTTATTTTTCACATTTGATAAATACTTTTTGGCTTAAAATGTCATCTTTTTTATATTGTTAGTCCATTCTTTACAAATAATAAATAATCTCATGTGGACTGAAAAATGTGGACAGTGAATGTTCTTATGAGTTTCACAAAATGTCATATTTCAGTTAATCTGCTCTTTAAAAAAATAAGTAATGTTTTGAAAAGATAAAAACCTTATTTTGAATCATTGTAAACCTGTCTTGGTTAAATTTCTACCCCCACCACACACACTCACACTCACACACACACACACACACACACACACACACACACGCACATATACACTCACACATCTTGTATATATACATTCATTTCACTTGTCTGTGGTTGTCTTCACTCTTTGGTTTTGTGTTTGGTTGCGCACTATTTCCATATTTCACACGTTTAAAGGTACCCACATACCTCTAGACATAACAGCCTTCATATCCTTGCGAGGACCTTCCATTGACATCATTAGAAGAACAGCTAATTAATGCTATGACTAAACTTAAATCTATCCTTAACCTCACCAACCAAAATAAAACCTTATGGCTCTTTCAGCTTAAAAAAAAGTAGATCACTTACAAGGACCAGCCAGATGTCCCCACAAGGTCAAAACTGTCAAATATTCCTTTCCTTGTGGGGACATCTGGTCCTCACCAACCCACACACACACACACACACACACACACACACACACACACACACACACACACACTTCATTCACCTCAACAACTGATAAGCAGCATTTTAAGATTCCAATGGTTTGAGTATTTATCAGTTCTTAGTAGTTGACTGAAAGAGGCCTCGGGCCATCACTCGTTCTACCAATGAAGGATTTTGGATAGAAGATAAAGATCTAGAATCACATCGTAGCTTCTACACCACTGCAGCAAAAAAGATACCTAAGCAACTAAATATATCTTGAATATAATCAAATTAAGCTTATATTTCCCTTTATTAATTAATTTATGCATTTCAGGCATGAGATAATTTTACTTATTTCTAGTGTTTATTTGCAGAAAGAAGCTAAATTATCTGCCAACACTTTAATGCAATTTTAAGCTTCAAAACCTAGAAATAGGCTTAATAGTCTTATATTTTCTATTCAATAAATTAAGTACAAGAAACATTAGATTACATTTTCTTTATTCAAGATCTCTTTACTTGTTAAGCATTGTTTGCAATGCTGTGTTTGTCTCTACCTGATTTACACTGAGGTGGATTTACCCAATATTCTGCCAGATGTTCACAAATCAGGAGAAACCGCAAGAACTGCAAGACAAAGAACAGAGTAAAAAGAGTCAAAGAGTCAATGTGCGTATAGGTGGTTACCACACTAGAGCTGGTAACTAACACCATCGCACAACAAAAGACACCTCGCAGTTAATCCATGCTTGCAAGAAGAATGAAAATCTCCCACAGACACGCTGTGCAGAAGCTTGGCGGGCAAGAAGGCAACGGTGACAGGTTCTCTAGTTACACAGTGAGATTACGCTATCATCAGAGAGCCTCTCTGAGCTGATGTGATTCAGCAGTAGCTTAAGCACAGGGGGCCCACTCCACCTTTAAAGGGGATTGCTTTATGCCATTGATTCCCGTGTGCTGATAATGCAGAGCCTGTGGGAATGGGAATGGGAATGTAGATGCTGTCACTTTGCAGCTCCTTTAAACCGAATCTGCAACTACCTTCAATCACAGATGGTGCAGTTCCTCGTAAATCAGGAGCTGAGAATCACAAGTTACAATGGCAACAAACTTGTATTCCTTGTTTCTGCGTGTCGAGATAATGTGCCGTAGTTTAGTCTGTCTCCTCTTTACAGAGTGGCTCATCTGAGAGGCCTATAACAGCCAGGAGAGCTTATGGTGCTCTCAAGCACACCCAAATATTGCAGCTGTGTTTTGGCCTTGTCTGTCAGCGAAACAGCAGAGAATGAAACTCAAGAGGCCACTTTGTGACGGCTGTTGCTGTGGAAACGAGGAACCTGTTCAGATTTTGTGCAGTGATTCATGGTGTGTTTTCACGTGCCTGCGGCCCAAACTTTTCCCCGTCACAATCGGCGCACTTACACTACATCGTTTCCCATAAATAAAAGGCTTAATAACACTTATACATTTCCGCTTACAGACCGGACATTAGCTATATTGCCCGAATGATCTGAAATGCTAATGCTGACATGGATTTAACAGTCGCTGAAACAGACTGTTTATTGTTTTTTCCCCTGACTTCCATCTGTAAGCACTTCAAATCTGCAAATGCAGCTCAATTAAAAACAGAAGCAATATGTGCATATGATGCAATCATAATCATAGCCTCTGTTGTCTGATTATCTTGGTGCGCGAACTGCGTGATCCTTTCCTAACAGCGCCATCTTGTGTTCAACGGAGGTAAATTACGCATGCTTCCTGAGGAGCGATAGTTCTCTAATCTCATCTAAAAAAAATTAAAAATCAGGCTTACAGTGAAGAAGTATAGGTCGTCACCATTTCGTCTGTGAAATAACAGATATTTGTATTATTGATAACTGTTTTTTTGCTCTTTGCTGAATATGAAATGTCTTACACTGTAATATAATTATAATCATAATAAAGTTTTGCTTTTGAATAAATAAATAACTTTTGTTTTCTATTAATATGCAGCATTTTACCCAAAGCGGTCTCTAATATTTATTATTAAAATCAAATTACTAAATATATATATATATATATATATATATATATATATATACTGTATGTACAATTTTCTGCCAATGCCCATGAATCCTCCTAAAGGAAAGTGCACACAGGTGGAAGTGCAGGAGCTGGAGCGTGCAGAACAAACACTACATAACTTTTTAATTTCTGATTTACAAAAATGTCAAAGGAGTCTTTTATTCACCTTGTTAGTTTTAACCTTAAAATGACCTTCTCTGTAATTTACACAGGACTTATAGTTAAATCTGATGGTCTGTGTTTATAAGTGAAAATAATTAAAATAGTTTAAACTTTAAAAAATCTTTTTAATCTGTACTTTAACTGGATTAAACAGTCATGTGTGGCTCAAACACATGCTTATTATTATTATTATTATTTTTGTTTGATTCATCAAATATTTCTTCCTTGTATGTAGTTATTTTTTTGAGACAAGGGTTAGATGTTAAATGGGTTAAATATTCCACCCATATGACCATTCAACATGAAAAAAAATGAACAAATAAAAAGAAATATGATTGTCAAATCTGTTATGTCCCCTATAACATTTTTTTTGTATGTACTTTTGTAAGTATCTTTATAAAACAGACAGATGTTATGGGAGACAAAGTTTGGTCCAAATCTGTCTGTAACAGATAGACAGACAAACAGACAGACAGACAGACATGACCCAGTTACAGATAAATGGGGATCAACACTTATGTCTCCCATAATTTTTTTTTTCTTGTATGTTTTTTTTTGTAAACACTTACATAAACAAAAAGGTAGTAGTGGCATAGTGTAAGCATACCAGTAATTGTGTTTTAAATGAATTTTTTTTTCAGACGGAGATCTGAGATCTGAAGGTGTTTATTCAGTTAAACCTTTAAGCGTAGCTAATTTGTTGTAAAGCTAACAGATATATTCAGTGAATGTATTTAATGAACTTCAGACACACTGCACTCTTATAGTGTGATTCAGATGGAAATGGACGTTGAACAGGCAATAAATAATAATAATAATAATAATAATAATAATAATAATAATAATAATAGCGAGGAGGGTGGGACATATATCACCATTAAAACTGTGAATTTGTATCACGTGACGCACTGCTCAGCCTAGTAACATCTTTTATGATTAGGTTTAGGAAACTTTTTGATAGTAAATCAGCATTTTTTTTCTCCCACAATTTAGTCTTCGTATACTTTATAGATGTTTGGCTAAACTGTTTTAATAACCGAATAAGATAAAGCTAATCATTGACTAGTTTTAGTTTTAAGTTAAACAAAAACATATTTGACTAACATAGAAGAGTTACATACAATATTATGTTTGCTGTCATGTTTGTAGAATATACTAACATATTATAAGAATGTGAATTAGACTTCTTAGCACATTTTAGCACTATTTTCAACCGTTAATTACTTTGACCGTTATTTTCCGTTTGAAATTTCAATTTGAAGCATTTAGCGCGTGCCGTACGGACGCGTCACAGATATCCACTGTCTTGATTGAATTAAATTCTATAAACAAATTAAATAAAAACATTATAAAATAAAAACATGACGTTATAAATAACCAAGTCATTTGTTATGTTTCTTACCTCATGCTTTTGGTGTCAATTTCCTGTTTGCTGACCACCACCACCCCGGATATGATGTCACTCGAATTAAGTTATATAATTCATGTTTGTTATTTCTATCAATCAGTTTCATTACAGTTGTTTAGTTTCACTTATCATGCCACGTAATATAATATGTTATATGGCCAAATGTTTGTTGACACCTGACCATCATACAAAGTTGGGAACATAATGTCTTTGTATGCTGTAGCTTTACAGTTTCCCTTCACTGGAACTACGAGGCCCAAGCCTGTTCCAGCATGACAATACCCCTTAGCACAAAGCCAGGTCCATGAAGACATGGAGTGTTAAGGCTGGAGTAAAAGAACTTGAGTGTCCTCGACAGATCCCTGACCTCAACCCCACTGAACACCTTTGGGATGAACTGGAACTGGAGCCTCCTCAACATCCCAACAACAGTGCCTGACCTGGAGCTTATTATAACGGCAACAGAGGGAATAAATCTGGAATATGATGTTCAGCAAACACATACGGGTGTGATGTTCGGGGGTGCACACACTATTGGACAATAATATAGTGTACTTTAAATGTTGCCAAGTTAAACTGTTCCAATTCACCTGATTATATCTTATATGATATTAGCACAGGTTTAATATCCTGTGAAGTAAAAATGAATAATAAAAAACTCATCCCTAATATCTATAAGCTATATTGAAAAAAGTTAACTATACACAGCAATTCTTTGTGCTGACAATACTCTTGTGGATAATAAATAATAATAAATAAATGGTTTGCATGTTCCACTTGTTCCACAAAGACAATACATGCAGTGTACTAACATAACATAGACAGCAGGTGGCGCTGCTGAGTTTTCTCATAGCTGCAACAGAAATGTTTTGCATATTCACCTTCAGTGTCACCTTCTAAACCTAGGAAATCAAATCCTCAATGCATGAACAATTCGTAACGCAGAGAAAATGTCAGTTTTGTTGAGTCCTATCTGGAAACCTTGGTGGAGATGGTGACAAGAAGAAATGGTGGACAAGAAGATGATCATCACAGAGAAAATCTTCAACCTTCTTCCTGACATACTTGTTCTTTTAAAGATTATCTTCAGTAACTGGCTGAACCACTGAACCTGAACATTAATACATATGACCATGCTGTTAGTTTTATTGTATATCTTATATTTTAATTCCTGTATTTATTATACACTACAGCTGACAAAATTCATACTGAACTATGACAGTAACAGTGCATAATTCTGTTTGTATACTCAAGCAAAAACACCCAGCACCACTGTACAGTTTCTCTGATTATTCTCAGGATGCACAGGGAAAATCAACCCAGAATGAACTGCATCTTTATATTTATAACCAATATGTGATCTTCACCCGTGCAGAAGACTTAATTCATGATTCAATTTTTGTCAGTCTGTGGTGCAGGTGAAGCTCTCACTTTATCTCCACCTAAAGACAGTGATGCAGCGGCGCTTTAGTCCTTTAGTCTGTCCGGCTCTCACATCCTCATCTATATACTCAACACTCCATAAACAGATCAGCTTCCCAAACCTCAACTTTCATGCTCATGAAAATGCCACCATGCTCGTCATCTCGTCATCTCATAGATCAATAACTAGCCATAACCCGGTGCAACTGTGTCGTGTAGCTGCATTGTTTTCTGGAGCTTTGAGTCTAGCATTTGGATTTTGCATTAAGGTGAACATTGAGTATTGCTTGAAAATGGTGTGCGAGAAAAGAAGCGTTTGCTCTTTCAATTTTAAGAGCAAACACTGAAACCTGACCGTATTGTTTGAAATTGTCTACAAAAATATCCTGATGTGATGTCATTGTTGCACACACCTGCTAACTTCTCACAGGGCTACCAAAAATACAGCACCAAACAACTCAGCACCAGAATCCCTAAACACATTACAAATATTTCAATAGAAACCTATTTAGAGTTGGACTTTTTCTTTAAGTACATCATGAGATGATTCACATATGAACGTGAAACACATTACATCATCATCAGAGCTTATTTGAGACCCTATGAACTGCTGCCTGCCTTTATTCTGCAACTCAATATTATTCCTTTTACTTAATAGTGAATAATGCCACACAATCCACAGTGTACGAAGGCCGACACTGATACCCTCTCTCTATGCACGTGTCAGTGTAACTGTGTGGGTTTTTGTGCTTTATCAAGGCACGAGTCCAAGTTAGACTGAATGCTGCTACAGCAGCACAGATCTGCATGTCAATGCAACTAATTCACTCGTTCCACTTCACTCATTTGCGCTGGGTGCACAGTACACTGAACAATAATGAAAGTCTAATTGTAGACTGCTTTCTGTTTTACTGGCCTAATCACAGTCTGACTGGCTGCTTCATGACTAAAGTGTGTAGCAAACACGAATTTATTCCAAACCGTGGGTTAAGTTACAGTTTCCTCTGTTCTTCCTACACTCTTAGTGTACACTGTATAATCTTCCAAAAAGCGGTATAACTTGTAAGGTAAATTCACTTACAGACAGAATAAGTTTATAGTGCTTCATTTGTGTGCAGTTTTTGTGTCAACACATGTACTAACGTTATCAGTGAGAGGGTGGTATAATGAAGCCTGGCACAAAACGGAGTCACTGTTACCACCGGAAGCTGATTCATTTCCAACAAAAACACACCACAAGCTTTTTTATTCTTTTTATAACTCAGTAATCAGTCAACGCTTAAAACTTTTGAGTAATTAAAGAAGGACAAATTTGACTTTTTTAAATATATATATTTAGAGATAAGTTTAATGTTGCAGAAAATGAAGAAAAGTTAGCTTTACTTCTTTCATCATAGCAGTTAAAAAAGTCGCCTCTGTGAATGAGCTGTTACTATAGAAACTATGACGTGTTAGAATGAGCACATAAATATAAACCTGTGAATTGCAGCTGTGCTGCTGTCACACCTACTGGCCAATCAGAATCGAAAGTTCAAAAGACATAAAAATAAAGCAATGTTAGAGCCACCGTCGTCTATGTACCTAACTTGCTCTTCTTTATTTAATATTAAATGTCATTACATTGCAAGTTAGTATTCATAGTCATTTCTAATGAGATCAGCCCTGTTATATACATTTTATGTGTTACATACTGCTTCTGAGTACGCATTTCCAACAAACAGTAAGCTTAAGCCTTATACACCGATCACTGCCAGTTTTTTTTTTTTTTTAACAACTCCATGCATGAATTGGGTAATGGCTCACATATATGTAATTGTAAATAATTACTAACCCTAAATGAATGTAATAAGAGAAAAAGAGAGTTTAAAAAAAGACAACTGATACATGGGAGCCTCAGCACAAACACACTGAGGTCCAGCGCATTTTCATGCTGCATTTGAAGCCTCTACACCTTCTGTTTGTTTTCAGGAGAGAAATCTGGCATAACGTCTGGCTGGCCTCGCGAAACACACACACACACACACACACACACACACACACACACACACACACACACACACACACACACACACACACACACTCTTACTTTCTGGCATTGGATTTAATTCCTTCATGATGCCATGAAGCAACAGCAGGCGCAGTGATGATTGCCACCATTTTGGCAACAGATAGTAGAATAATATTATTGGTATAAGAGCTCTCAGGAGGTTAAATTCAGGTTCAGGAATTAGGTTTATAAAGTGACAGAGGTGGATTTAAGGCTTTCAGGTTCTGGGATGGTACCAGTACTCCCTCTGTTGAGCTATTGAGCAAGATGCTTTGCCTTCATCAGCTCAGCTTCGTTATAAGTCATGTTGGATATAAATGTCTGACAAATGACTAAAAATAAAAATGTCATTTATCAAAGAAAACACTGATGTTATGATGTCATGATGTTATAAAATAATTAATGATGTGGTGGTGTGACAACGCAGAGGTACTGTTACCACCCATTATTTTCCATAAATGGCACTTCCTGATGTGTTTTATTCCTCTTACACCACAACACTTTGCAGGCAATTCAAATTTTCTTTTTTTTATTATTAAAGACTGACACATCAGACATTGAATAGGATTATAGTTATGATTAATGTTGTGGAATGTCCACTAAAAAAAGGCAGTCCTGTTATCATTGACATTATACCAGCTATAAAAATGTCGTTGCTTTTTTCCTTCTCTTGAAGTTAGTACAAAAACGCAGCTTGTTATCACTGAGATTACTGTGAATGGTACCACTCAGAAACCATCAGTGAATAGCTGATAACTTCAACAAAATAGACTTCATGTTAAAATCTATAATAAAATCAGAAATAATTCTGATGCTCATACTCATAAGTTGCTCATAAGCTCACGAGTTCCTGGAGAGTCCTTCATAAACTAATAAACACAAACATCTTACAGAAAACTCTACAGAAAGGAGGGAGAGACAAAGTGAGAGCAAAAGAGAGAGCGAGAGAGAGAGAGAGAGAGAGAAAGGAGCAAGAGACCAGCATAGAGAGGCAGAGAGGACTCGTATAAGGAGCTCACTGTGTAAATGGTAAATGTTGAATCCAGATTAATCTGTTGAGACATACAACATCTCAGCATTCCATGCGGGTGAGTGAGCACGCACAGACACACACACACACACACACACACACACACACACACACACACACA
>JAQQZU010000038.1:2796613-2809174 GCA_030068025.1 Parauchenoglanis punctatus | reverse complement strand
CACACACACACACACACACACACACACACACACACACACACACACACACACACACACACACACACACACGCACACATGCACACACACACGCGCGCGCCTCCCTGCTGCTGTGTGTTGTGTGAGAGACAGGAAGGCAGCATGTTGCTCACGGTTTCCTCTCTGTGGAACACAGTAATGCCAAACCCATCTCCATTTCCTCATTCACTCTCTCACACACACACACACACACACACACTTGCTCTCACTTACTCTGCAGTTTGTCAAGTGTGCAGCCTGTGTACTCAAGCTTGCATTTGCACACACACACACACACACAAGCACACAAGGAAGGAAGAACTAAACTCTAGCGCTACAGAAGCTTGTGGTTATTTTTAGCCTGTGTGAGCTCTAACAGATCAGACACGCTCAGTGAAGAAAGAGAGGGGTGTGTGTGTGTGTGTGTGTGTGTGTGTGTGTGTGTGTGTGTGAGGAGTTACAGGAAGGTCTGCGTGATATAACAAGCAGCTCAGGCCTTACGCAGAGTGAGAGAGAGCTCGACTCCGTGCAGTTTCGTAATGAGGCGTACTCTCAGCGATAGTGAGAACACACTTCTGTAAATACAGATATAAGTATTATCACACAGCTCTGCTCTTAAGAAGCGCGTGCGTGTGCGCAAATGAGCCTGTCTAACTGGCACACACACTCATCCTGTAGCAGGGTTTAGGACGCAGCACTTTTATTCTGATGAACTCGGCCAGATAGAAAGCAGCAGATTGACCAAGAGTAGAGTAACCATAGACGGAGTAATAGTAGTAGTATTAGTAACAGTAATTATTAGCCATTTTAATTCATATGTATGCTAGTGCATCAAAAACATATGAGCAGGAAACAAACAGATGCAAGGCCTGGATTATTTATTGCACCACGCGGTGCATATACATACTGTTGATACGCTGTATGGCCAAAAGTATACGGACGCCTGATCACCACCCCCATATGCCTCGTGCACAGGGGCATCATCCTGCTGGAACAGGGTTTTCTTTTAAACGTGTCAGGAAAAAAACTAGGTTGTATTATTTTTCATTTCCATCTCGAAAAACCAAACAGTGAATAAACAACTACTTTTTCATAATTCAGAAAAATATAAATAGGTTTTTCACAGCAACAGTAGTGCTCCAAATTATTAAGCAACATGGCGACTGAGAGCTCAGTGGATCAAAACGTTGCTGATAGATGGACGGCATTGCACATTACTAAATATAACAAAAGATTATATATATATATAAAATTTAAAAAAAGGGTGATGGATAGGATATTGGAGATATCAGAGAGATTAGAATTTGGACTGGAAATGTTTGCATATAAATAGATGTGTTTTTTTCCCTTTTGTTAGGATCAATTTTATTATATTTATATTGTATTACATGTATAATATAAGTGAATTCTGTATGAAAGAGTTTAACCGTAAAGTCGCGATTAAAGAAAACCATATCGGCATCAGACGATACCCAGGGTTTCAGAAAAGCAAGCTGGTAGGCCGACCCACGCTAGCACACCTCCATCACTTTACAGGTGTATAGTCCCTGACCGTAGCTGATCTGGGGTTCCTGTGTGAGGTTACAGGATTAAAGCTAGGTAGACTCCTCGCACCATAGTTCGTACAGAGCGATCGTTTCTCAGAATGGCTCTTCATTTCATTTGCTCTTCACGTCATGCGACTTAAAAATGCGTTTCCATTTTGCGAAATGCTGCTTTTCTTGTGTCGTGGGGATTTATTTCCTTCTATAGCGTAGGTTCAAAGAGAAGCAAGGAAACCAAAATGTCTTAAAAATCACCAATAAATTTTATTACAAAGGTAAACCTAAGCAATAAAGGAAGAATGACCCCACTGCATGATCTTAAAAACCCCCAAGGTGGGGCATTTTGCCTGCTCTCACTGGTTAATCTTACCTTATTTCTCTCACTCTTACTTCCTTCATTGCCACTAGATGTCCCTCTAATTCCTTAAATCACCCATTAACCCCCCGAGGTCACCGAGATCACACTGGTTTAATCCGGGCTGCAGATATGACCGACTCTCTCCTGCCATCTCTTCTGTGATGTAAACTGTGTACCGTCTACTCTCAGCCCTATCAAGGGCTAACCTCTCTTCTACTTAAACAATTCCTGGCATATTCTGATAAAAACTGGATTTGACAGGGCTAGCTGTAAGGCCATGTGATACCGGTGACCTTGTTTCCATGTTACGCTGCCCTCTGCATTAAGGCCAAATTCAGAGCTCCTTCTCGAGTCCAACATTATAAAATGGATTATATGCAAAATAATAATGAGCAATTGGACAATTCAGAAATATATTTCGTGTGTTTACCTGTGTGTTTACCTGCGTCATGCCATGCCAAGCCATGCTGTATCTAATTAAGCTAGCCTTCTTGCCCAGGTACCACGAAATCCGGTCCAGGACACGGTGATGCTAAAACGGTAGCGAGATCACTGCCTGATGTGATTAACGTCTCTGTCTGAAGTCGCGGCACAGAAATCTTCGACAGAGGGCTGGTGCAGTGTCTCCAAAGTTATTCATTTACCCAGAGTGACGTTTTGTTGGCGTGCAGTGTGATCCTGATTCCTTCTCTGCGATCCATGCAAAAGGCAGCGTTTTCATTTCATGGCTTCTGATTGACTTTGCATCCTGTATACGGTAGGAGCAAACAAAATGGAGCTTAGCGCCCTCACACACAGTGTAGAGGGAAAGTGATTTGAAACAGCATCGTCTAGTCAGCGTTGAGAACAATCTCTACTAACTTGAAAAGTATTGGCACCCTCGTATTTGGTTGCATTAAAACAAACAATCTGGTTTCCTGATTCACTAGAGACAGAAACTGAGCATGATGAACATCAAATGACTTTTTTTTCCCTTTCCAAGTACACTACTTTGATAAGCACAAGGTGACCAGCTGCCAGAGAACATTCGCCGGTACGGTTATGTGATGAGAAAGCTGTGCGGTGGAGAAGTGCTGTAAAAGTACACCTACAGGGTGAACAACAAGGTAGAAGTGCTTCAGAGTTCACAGATCAACAACACATGATGCAAACCTATGATATCAACACACTACTATCAGAGCAACCCAAGTGTACTGAGGTCAGCTGTACAAGTTCTCAGTTCGAGTAAACATCCTGTTCGCTCGCAGGAGGACTGGAGTGAGCCAAAGTGAATGCAGAACTACTCATCAGTGTTGTGTGGGCTGTTTTAGAACGCAGTAAGCGACCCATGCGACAGAACAGGTATAGCCGCTCGCCTCCATGGCGTCCTGACCCTTATACACAGATTTATATTCAAGCCTGCACATGAACGAATGTGTCTCGGTGGCGAGAATCCGCTGATGACAACACTGATATAGAAACTCCTGGGTCGGCTGACTGACAGAAGAGCAAACGAGCCGAACAAAGTGCAGGAAAGAAAAGAACAGTGTCAGTGAATGAGAGAGAAAGAATGAGAGATTAAGGAGTGTGTGTAAAGGGACGCCACCTGAATCACAGACATTTTGAGTTACATGGACGTGTGTGTGTGTGTGTGTGTGTGTGTGTGTGTGTGTGTGTGTGTGTGTGTGTGCACGCGTGCAAATGTGTGCCAGCGAATAAAAGAACAAATGAGAAAATGAAAATGTGTGTGTAAGGAAAATGTTAATGTTTTGCATGAGGTTGTATGAGGCTGTGTGTGTGTGCATGTGTGCATGTGTGTGTGTGTGTGTGTGTGTGTGCGCGCGTGTCTTCCAGCCCGAGACGTAGCCTTGAGGAGCATCACAGGAACCTTAATAATGTCCAAGCGAGTTCCAGAAAGAGAGAAAGAGACATGTACAGTACAAAGCCATATGAAGAATTTTCCCACGGATGCACTAGCGTTCATCTGTCGCTTGATGTCAATTCTGAAAACGTCTAGTGCTGGATTATTTATAAATAAATAAACAAACATTATCAACTTCGCTTTGTTAAATGAAGTCCAAAATTGTAGGACGCAATCGCCAAAATGTAGGACCAGCGCTGTCCTTAAACCCATGATGGCAATATGCGCTTCTGAAGGTTAAATAAATGTGTATTCATTCTATTACTTAATCATCTGACTTCTGAATATAATGAATTAAAACGGACCTGATTCTCAGGACTCCATGTTGCTGGAGGACAAAAATACCTCATTCGAACAAAGCCTATAACTTACATCACTTCTATATACACACAAAGATGGGTGACAAATTCTATAAGCAAATGTTGTGCTCTGATCAGAAGCTTCCTAAGTGAAGGTTTTGGGCAGCAAACGCATGCTTCTGGGAAAAGGACGGTCCCAAATGGAGCACAAGTGCAGGGAAAGGAAGGGTAAAGTAAGGGAAGGCTGGGCTGCCGTGAACCACCAGAACATTTCCCGTGCTCAGAAAGAACACCACGATTCCCTAGAACCGCACAAGAGCCACACAGGTTCCAGCCTGAGCTGCAACCCTGCAAGTGCCCCACCTTTAATAACGCACGTAGTTAAGAGATTAAACACAAATATTTATCTTCTGGTCATTTCTTAGATAATTGTCTGTAATCATTTATGTACATAAACAATCTTCGGTTGATTAAAATCGTTTGCTTGGACGTGCGTTAGAGGAAAACATCTGACGCAATCCAGGCCTGAATGACTGAATGAACAGCACCACCTTCTGGCGAGGTTATTTATTGATCATAATCTGTAATTAAGGGTTTATACGATTGGAACAGCACTATATTAAAAGGTAGTGAAATCTGAGAGGGGAAAAAGAAAATCTGCACGTTGAAGAAATCTAATATCGGACACATTAACGGTGCAAAAAAAACCCAATGTGATCTAGTTCTCAGGCCCTCATATGCAAACTCACACCTCAGGCTTGGGGGGGGGCACCATTAAAGACAGAGCAGCTTTGTTTTGGAGCTGGCCCGCCTCCATGAGCACGCTGCTGCTTTCTGTTGCAGATTTGACCTCTTTGTGCGAGATAAACATGCTGCCAAGGCTCACTGCTGTTACACGTCGTCTAATACGGCAAAACTGTAACTCGTAGCACGTCTGATTGGAGTAAAAGCTCCCATGTAGGATGTTAGGGAGGATGTGATGAGCGGTTGCTCTGGGATATAAATCCATCTGTGAGGAACAGGACAGCTATTCTTGTAATGCAGAACTCGTCAGGTTAGTTTGTGTCTTTTACAAGTCGCTGACGTGGAGCCTGAAGATGGGCGACATGAAAAACTTGCTCACACACACACACACACACACACACACACACAACTCCTCCCTTCAAGAATACAATAGGAGAAAGAAAGAAAATCTGATAAATACAAAGTCTTAAAACAATAACATTCCAGTGCATTTCAGGGTGTGTGTGTGTGTGTGTGTGTGTGTGTGTGTGTGTGTGTGGATGACGAGTGTGAGGAGCGTGCAGCTTTGAAAGCTGTTCCAGCAGAATGTACAGATGAGGAAATGAGAGAGCTGGAGAGACTTAAAGACTAAAGCGCCGCTGCATCGCTCTCATTAGGTAGAGGTGAAGCCAGGACAGCATCGCCATCAGCATTTTACATGAAAACAGACCAACATGTCGATTGAATTTTTCCATTAATCCAGAGCGAAATCATGACTTGCGTTGTGGCCGTGTGGTCCGTTCTGAAGTGACGGCTGACAGTCATGATGTTTTGACCCCAAACAGAAACGCTGCCACGGCAAACCGCTGGGTTTATTCATAAACAAACCGAGTCTGAGCACAAAACCTACGAACATTACAAGCACAGCTAAAATGAATAAGCAGTGGCACGCAAATGCAGTGGCACGCGGTTAATAAGCAGTGGCACGCGGCACGCAAATTCACTGTCAGGTGTTACTCGCTATCTCAAGTGATGTTTTACAGTGTCAACATTTGTATAATTTGTTTGTTTTTTGCAAATGGGCGCTGGACAGGATCAGGAGAACTGTAACTAGCAAATAAAACTTCTAGAAGTTTGGAGAAGTTCTCACTGCTCTGTTCTAGGCATGTAATGATGTATCGTGCGTCGATAAATCGTGACACACATTTACGACGATTCGAGTGGTTGGAAATAAAAAAAAGAAGCACGATTCATCTCTTAGTTTTCCTAGCAGTAATTGCGTTATTTAGTCAGCAGGGAGCATGATCACGTACAATAACGTAGGCCTTAACGCCGCTCTAATGCCGTGAAAACACACAAAAATCAGCTCTAAAATGGGAAAGAGCTTTTGTGCGATTAACTTCACAAGCAGATTCAACAAGAAGAACGACCCTTTTACAGACTGCCAAAAGCTAAAGAAAAGAGAAACAAATGGAGGGAGTTGTTTTACTTTTATGTTTAAGCTTTTTTAATGTTCAAATAAAGCTTGCTATTAACTTTCATTTTTAATAAAAGGAATATTTTAGTTAATAAGCTATTATATTCCATGCCAACCTTTACAAATGTCTGTAAATAATTGTTTGTTATTAAGAAAATGAAACGAGAGCAGTTTTTTTATGTAACAAAAGGAATATTTAAATGAATCTAGAATGGGGAAATAAAATGTTGTGGGGTTTTTTTTTTTGGTAAGAAAAATTTTTCATTTTCTTTTTTTTTTTTTTTTTTCAAAAAACATGGAATCATGAACTCGATATCGTGAATCGAATCGAATCCGGATACGCCTACCCTGTTCGTTATTCCTTTTAAAACACTGACGTTTATCTGCTGTAACTCTCAAGCCCTACGCAGAGGTGACGCAGTGAAGAGGTTAGCTTTTGGAGGGAGTATGTTAAAATCATGAAACGCCGCAGAATAGACCTGAGGGTATTTACACACCTGAGGGTATTTACACACTGCTCCCTACACGTCAACTCACCACCTCGTGTGCACACAACCTGAGGCGCTTTCCACGTACGAGGCGTGTCTGTCTACAATGAGGTTTACAAAGAAGGCATTTGATCATGAAGGTGTGGATGTCAAACAGATTGGTACTCTTAACCTATTAATGAACTTTAGCCACTGTCTGGTCGTTCTCATCAACTAGGTGTTCCAGCCTGCGGATCCTCCGTACACAGGATGCTTTTTGTTTTTCACACCAGTCCGTGTAATCTCGAGAGCCTGCGTGTGAAATTCCCAGGACATCAGGAGTTTAAGAAGTACTCGAGGCAGTCTGAAAAATGAAAACTGTGAAGCTGTACGTATACACCCGTTCTTCTTTTAGCATTGTGCAAGATCACGGAAAGGAATTTGTTTGGAAACAGGGTGTGGTTTAACATAATGCTCAGAGCCTACAAAGGTGTGAGCGCGCAGTCAACGTTCAGAAACTGCGTACATGCGATCCAAATTTCACAGTTGTTCCTGGTCCTACTGTTCAGACTTTGAAACATTTTGGTATCTGCCCAAGTAGACTGAGATTTACTGGATAATTAATTTACACAGAAGTTAGCCCATTGGCTTTCTGAACCAGTGATCATAATGGTACACTTTTATAAAGGAAACAAGGTGCACAGGACACAAACAACTCGCTTTACAAAAGGCAACGTGAAGCACTTTCCCGACCCGCACAGCTCATTTGCATGTAGTGACGCCCACAAACCTCCATAAAAGGTAAAGTGCGCAGACAGCTGGGGGCACGAAACGAACGATCAGGGTAAAGTCTGAAAGACAGGAGTGAAAGCTATTCTGTCTCGCCGCTACCTGAGCGATAAATCATCTGTCATCGGAGGCGTTTGTTTACGGTTTAAGGCTCTTTGCAGTCAGATTGGCCCATCCCCTATTTACACACTGCCATTTATTTGGTCATTGTTGAATGATGTTTTAATTGGTCTTAATTTAGCGGTTTGTGTTAGCTTGTGTAATTAATGCTAGTGATATAAAACGACAAAATATTCTCAAACGGTTTTCAGCAGTACATTAAAGATATAAGTGCAGTAGTCTATATGAATGACAGGATTTGATGTTAATCATGTCGAGGTTTACACTAGTAAGTGTTTAAACACACTCGGGAGCACAGCTAGGATCCGCGCGTATCCAGCTTGACAGCAGTTGAGAACAGCAGGTTTTACACCACAGTGGTGAGCGTGTCATCAGTACTCTCAGCATTATTTTCCCATTAGTACTGAAGCGAAAGTGACTGGACCTGTATTAGATTGATGCAGTCTGCTCATGAGGGAGAGGGAAGGTCACTGGCCCTACTCAGGTGGAAATGGCGGCTTTCCCGTCTCACCATGGCATCGCATACGTCTCTCAGCTAGTGCTCTACTGTAAATATGCAGGACTATCAAAAGATTTGCTCACTGTAACCATACCAACAGCCTGTCTAATATTTGCTGACTAGCCTGGCTTGCTCTCAGATTCTATTTGTTGTCAGTGACGAGGAGGAAATAAAGTTTGGTGTGTGACTGACTGAAGGCAGACGCAGTTACATGAGGTACTAAAAATACTCAAGGTGATTCTGCATGTTCAGTTCCATTGTAATGGTAGAATATTGTTCAGTAAATATTGTTTATTCAGCCCATCTTCTCTCTCTCTCTCTCTCTCGCTCTTATTTATTTATTTTGGTTGCCTGGCGCATAATTTGCAACCTCATTGTTCAGGGGATTTCATAAGCACCAAGCGTCATTCAGCACTTTTGTGAGGGAAAACCTTAACGTTTCTTACTGTAACTAAAAACAAGCAAACAAAAATAAAACCCATGCCGGCGGTAGCCCGCTTTAAAAGCGGCTGCATTCGGGCCACCTTAAAGACCCAGAGGGTTACGTGTAAAAGGAGCATTTGTGGTTGAGAGAGAAAAAAAAAGGGAGAAGAAAAAAATACAGCAGAAGAAGAGCTGACACTCTTTTTTTTGTTTTTTCCCCTAAACATGCATTTCTTCTGGTCAGGTTTCTTAAAGCTCAACATATTTGCAGTCCTGTTAAGAAGTATGGACGAGGGCAGAGATTGGGGGGAAAACAGAAAAGCTTTTCCTTTTCTGAGATGCGCACTGCGATACTCACTCTTCATGCCGTAAGTCAGCGATGCTCCTGTCCAGTGAGATCATGTCGCTGGCCACCATGTTGAATCCGAACTCCTTGATGCTGGCCTGCACCGAGTCTTTATACTCGGGTCCCAGAACGAACGGCTTGCTGCCCTCTCCCGGCCCTCCGGGGACCCCTGGAGGTTCTGGTTCTTTGGGCTCGAAGTTGCCTAAGCTCCCGCTGCGCAGAACCGGGTTTGAGTAGATATTAGTGTGGGGTTTAAACGTGACGTACTGCTTCTGAATGATGTTCTGCTGGTCCTGAGCTCTGAACTTCGGGTTCAGCTGGTCTCCTCCGTTTCTCTGCCTGATGGCCTCCAGGTCCACCTCCACTCCTTCCACATGAGGCCAGGGCACCACGGCCTTGAACTGATCTCCGACGTTGTCGTTCGGAAGGTTCGGGACGGGGTTCGGGGCTTCTCTTACTTCCTGAAAATAAGAGTGTAGTCATGGTGAACAAAGACGAAGATATTACTAGAAAAACTACAGATTAGACCAAAAAAAAAAAAAAAAAAAAAAAACTTTCCATTGAAAGATCAGTTTAATCTGAAGAACAAGCACGGGATTTAATGCTACACACTTTATCATTAAAACTTTATAAAAAATCACAAACAAATGAAGAGGATAAAGGAATTTATACAACTTGTTTACAATGGGTTAGATCACATTTTTGGTCCTTTACTGTCACAAGACAAAGTGTCGAGTTCAGAAACGTGCTTTCCTAAAATGACCCGGTTACTGTCGAACAATTCACACGTCCTCTATTCCCTCCTCCGCATTGCTTCTCGACATATCTGTCGCAACGTTGCCAGGTCATAAACTGCCTCCTCTAAATGAGGTCATGGCAAAAAAAAAAAAAAAGAAACACTCCTTTCTCCGACTGGTGTCATGCCATGGGATACAAACACACTTCTCCCCAAAAGGGTTTTTGTGGATAAACCCTATAATGAAGGTATATTTTTAAGCCTTTTCATCCAGAAACCAAGGATGTAGCAAACCTTTTGCTCTTAAACGTAATATAAAAGTACTGTGTTGTAAGCAATAGGCCAATTCTCAGATTTAAAATAATAATAATAATAATAATAAATCAGTGAGTAGAAACAGGAGCAGAAATACTCAGATACTTGATTTAAAACAAACTCCAGGAAAAGATTTTTTTCCCCCAAAAAAACATGCTTGTGGGGACTCTAAAGTATCACTAGGTGTGAATGCATGATCTTTTCCCCCTTTGTGTACGAATTGTAAAATAGAAGCGCATTTCCCTTTCAAACGGAAACCCAAAATTGAACCAAACGTCACGCTCTGAAATGTAATCCTGGGAGAGAAAAAAAAAATGATGATGATGAAAATAAGCATACAGGGAGTCTGGGAATAATACGCCGATACTAACGCATTGAGCAGAAATCTGCAAAAACATTTTACACGGCTGAGTAAATATGTACAGCGTGTTGTAAATTATAAACACACACACACAAAAATGACATACATGTAGTTTTATTCTCATTGGTTTCTGTATGTTTACACCCTGCAAAAGTCCTAGGCGGCCTGTATTACTTGTGAAACCTGTCCTCATTGTTTTTTTATGTTTAATATTGTCTGTGTTAGTGCCAGATTAAGAGAAATGTCATATGCAGTTTGTTAAACGAAGGAAGAAAATAAATCGGGAAAAGGAATGTATTATTGGTGAAAGAAGCTCTGCTTTAGATGTCCTGTCCGAGGCGTGTACACGGCGGCGTGAGCAGGAAGAAGTCGCTCTGAATAGGAATAAGGAATGTTGGATGATGATTAACCAGGTTTCACAGCGTCTGTCAGTACCGTGCCACGTGGCCTTTGATCATGTCACCTTAACTCATTACTGATGGCACACACACACAGAGCAGGGTCAGCGTCTTAGTCCTTAACATCCTACTGCTGCATGTAACTAATCATTAATTAACACTGTGTCGGGGAAAAAACATACTTTTATCCTTTTATTTATATAAATAAGAAGATGCAATGTTATATAGGCTGGACAAGACGATGATCCTGAACTGTACGGAGTTTCACATGTTCTCTACGTGTCAGTGTGGGTTTCCTCTGGGTTCTCTGGTTTCCTCCAACCTCCCAATAGATGGACTGCTGGCTCTAAATTGCTCAGACGTATACAGGGAGCATTCCCGCCTCAAGCCCAGTGCTCCCGGGATAGGCTTCGGATCCATCGTTACCAGGATAAAGTGTTTCATGAAGACTAATGAATGAATGAATGAATGTAATGCTTGAAATTCTGGTTGAGGAGCAGAGATTTATCGTAAACACTAAACAACATGGCTGTACAACACTAACATATATGGCAAGCTAATTATACAAGAGATCATTTTTAATTTTCTCTAGTTGTTGGTTGTTTTTTTTATAACAAGAGTACACACTTCCGGGTTGAGATCCTGTATGATGCCTTTAGTGGTCTGCTCCTAGCTTAGCTGATTTAGCCAACAATGTGCATATTTATCTACAGAATATACCTGTAATTCACAATATAACGTACAAGTTGGTTAAAAGGCCTGTTTAGCTTTAATATATGTTAACTATTACATGTTATTTTTTTGTTAAACAGTAATCTGTTATTCGGATTTCAGAGCTAGCAAAGATAGCTATCTCCATGACAACGCCACTGGTTAGCTGGTTAGCTTGTTGACGTTTGCTAGCTAGAGGCTTAGACAGACTTAACGGACAAAATGCAAATGTCTGCAAACAAAAAATGAATATATAATCAAACAAAAGAGAATAAGTGAATAAGGCACTCACGATTTTGCCGAAAGGGGTTTCATCGCCTGGTTTTGGAGACAGAGAGGACCAGAGCAACACCAGCCCCAAAAATGTACCGATTACTAATAAACTCCGAAGAATAAACCCGACTTTTAGCCTCATTGTGCAAGCTGTGGTGTTGGGCCAATAACATACACACTCCTGAACCACCCAGAGCTAGCTTAATGCTCAGTGCTAGCCCTGGAGAGTGAGTGAAGCCTTCGTGAGTCTTCCACGCTTCCCTTTACAGAGAGAGAGAGAGGGAGAGAGAGAGAGAGAGAGAGGGAGAGAGAGAGAGAGAGAGAGAGAGAGAGAGAGGCGCAAACGAATCGGTTCTTTGTTTGAACGAATGATTCGGGGAAATGATTCTCCGACAGTAAGCTGGAGCATGCGTGTATAAGCTTATGTGCTCAGGTTCTGTGAGCTGATTCAGACATGATTCTGGGGTTTTGTTTGGTCAGGGAGATCATGTTAAAGGTCCACAATGTAGGAGTTAGAAAGAAATTGAATATACACTCGTGGGCAAAAAAAAAACAAACAATGAGGTAAACTCATTATTGCAAAATATTAAGCTTTTTAATGGTCTCTACAAAAACCACTGGGCAGAAAATGAACAGGAAGTAAAAACAGCGCTCCTGAGACCTCGGCCTTCTTCTGCTGGTCGATGCTCGTTGCTGAAACTGTCGGGGGGGAAAAGCTGGAAACAGGGACGTTCACTTACATAGTCTTCTGGTACGCAAAGAGAAAATCAGGAAAGGTTTAAATGATATAAAATTGAAACTAACTCG
>JAQQZU010000038.1:2767466-2778774 GCA_030068025.1 Parauchenoglanis punctatus | reverse complement strand
GCTGAGGATTCAGGATTCAGCAGGAACACAGTGTTTACGTTACAGAGCTGAGGATTCAGGATTCAGCAGGAACACAGTGTTTACGCTACAGAGCTGAGGATTCAGGATTCAGCAGGAACACAGTGTTTACGTTACAGAGCTGAGGATTCAGGATTCAGCAGGAACACAGTGTTTACGCTACAGAGCTGAGGATTCAGGATTCAGCAGGAACACAGTGTTTACGTTACAGAGCTGAGGATTCAGGATTCAGCAGGAACACAGTGTTTACGTTACAGAGCTGAGGATTCAGGATTCAGCAGGAACACAGTGTTTACGTTACAGAGCTGAGGATTCAGGATTCAGCAGTAGCATGGTGTTAACAAGGTGCTTGTTGATAGATGAACTGTCTGAGTGAGAAGTGCTGCGTCACCTGTTCGTGTGCCCAGGTTCTCTCGGCTCCCTCTTTCAGACAGCTGTCCAGACGGAGCTCTGCTCCTGTCGAGCCATGCTTGGTGTCGATACACAACCCTGACGCTGCGTTGCGGATCTGCGCACACACACACACACACACACACACACACACACACACACACACACACACACAGAGAGAGACTTTGTGAATCAGAATAATGAACATATAAAGTATCAAAATATCTGTTTACCAACATATCCCTTGTAGCAAATATCTGTCTGTCTGTCTGTCCACCCACCCTGTTTTTCCACCCATCCATCCATCAATCCATTCTCTCTACCTGTCTGTCTATCTACATCTTTCTAACTATCTAGCTAGTTACATAGCAAACCAGCTTTTCAGCTAATTTCTCTGTATCTATCCATCCATCCATCCAACCATTCATGTACACTTCATATACTGTGTGAGAGAAAGAAGGATGTAATCAGAGGTATTTAATCAAACCCAGCGTCAGTGATGCCAAGAGACAGACATGATAGATGTGTTAATAAAGAGCAGATCTGTCTGTGCTGTGTTTGTATGATAAATAACTCTGGTTGGATGTGTGCTATTTTAATTTCGCCCTCATACATGACGCCTGAAGTGCTGCCCACACTGCTGATGAGCACTCAGTGTAATGAACGTATCAGCTCTACAGCCCAGTGCTCAGTGCGAAAAAGTCTAAATTGCTCTAATTCATTCCAGCCAATTATTAAGCATGCTAATCAGCTGCATTTGTGTGGTGGTCTGGGAAAAGCCTTCACATCAGCGCATTTTCCACGATGTTGTTCTGAAAACGTTCCTGCACCGTGCGAATCTCCGTCAGAAGTAAATTTACAGCATTCTAAATGTTTTTCATGTGCAGATATTTTTACAGCTGCCATCTGAGTACAAACTGAACTGATTAGGCTTACGCCTTTAAGTCGACTCCGTCACCTTGTCTGTTAAACTGGTTTCTTAGACCTCATGATGTTTGGAAGAAGAAAGTCAAGGCGAGGTTTTACAGCGAATCAAAACCGTATAGTTTAGGTGAAATAAATTATTTCTTAAAACTGATGTGTTACAAAGTATGTTGCAGGCAGAAAGACCTCATTTTGGCCAAAACCGAATTGTTTTTCCAGATGGGATGATGGGATTACCCAGACTGCTGTATACGTGTGTTATACGTGTGATGCATAAATCACCTGCATTACTCTACTGGGTTATCATGTGACCTTCTCATGTGACAAGCCTGATTGTGTTTGCAGAGAAGAGACGTCAGGCTGTAAGTTTGACTTTTATGACCCCAGCCATCAATACGCTCCAAACACTCAGGGGAAAAGAAAAAAAAGACTCCGAGTCATTTAAATAATGACTCATGGTGAATCACACTGCAATAGCCTCCAGTCATTACCCTGAGGGTGAGTGTGCACTTTCCCCATCATTTCCTTTTCCTATTTTCATGCCTTTTTGATTGGCTGTCTCATTTGCCTAATTCTTGTTAAGACATTCCGGTGTGCTGGCCAGGGTAGAAGAAGAGCTCAATAATGAATGAACACTAGAGCTGCTACACACACACACACACTGGGCAGACAGCCATGGGGGAAGCAGAGCTCAGAGAAAAGTCACTCACACTCCAAACCTTGAGACATTGTTTGCACACTTTAGCTGTTTGTGCTTTGGGTCATTTAAACCAGAATTCACACAGTCCTGTAACAATTTAGTAAAATGTATGTTTTACCAAACCCCTGAATGTAATTTTGCAAAAAAAACAAAAAACCATACATGAAAACACATGAATCATTTCTCCTTTTTTTTTGTTCTTGTTGTAAATGCGAAGCGGAGCGGCACGCACATGATAGTACGTGTTGTTATATTTACCTAAAAATAATGTCCTCTTATTTGAATGCGATCATTTTTCTATTCACAAGACGTTTTTTTAAACTAAGTAGCACACGTTACATCATGTCAAAATCTTGCAGAAGTGGAAAGTAATCATGTGCGCTTGTGATCATTTTCTGCTTGCACAAGAATTTTTAATAAAGATTTTTTTGCAATGCCAGGATCAGACTATATGATATGTTTGTCTTTCGCGATCGCGATGGTCAGATCAGGCAATCACGTTGCCATAAATTCTTGCCGTGTCTTGGTTGGGAGACTGGCAACACCACAAGTTTGACCCCAACCCATCATCGTTCACGTCCTTGCGTGTCGTCGAGGAGTAGGGTCACGAAACTGTCAATCACGGCTTCAGAAAGAACATCAAGGAACACGTTGTACAAATTGTCAAACTAGGTGAGAAAATATAAGCAATTCGGACATGCCGGACTTTTCGTCAGGGTGTCATGGAGCGTCCCGGACGCCACATCGCTGTTCTATGATTATGTCGCACTACAAGGCTGGTTTGATGTTCCTGATGTTCATATTCTGGCCTGAAGACGAAATTTGTCAGCCGCAACATAATCAGACTGAATTTGCGTAGTCTGATCTCGGCCTAAGGATTCGATTTTCCTGACGGAGATCACATCCCACAGCCTGCTCACTATTCAGTCTAGATTATTGATGAAATTTGTTCCTAAGAATTGAGATGATCCATTTAAAAAAGCAACAACAAACAAACAAACAACAACAACTAAACCCAATACGTATATTTTTCAATTCTAACACTGTAGCGTCGTGGAATTTTTGTCGCGGATGTTTGATTGGTGTCTGAGTGATAGATTTAGTGCACCGTTTGCACTGCAGTCACTGAAAACCTGAACAAAGCTAACTGCTACGTATTAGAACACCTTTATACCGTCAGCGTGCGGCGTGAGGGCATAGTGTGTTCTCCCAAAGGGAAAAGGAGACCAGTGACATTAACGGCTGCTTAAATAATTCCTCATCGGTGTGTTTTTTGTTCTTGTGCCATTTATGGGTGAAAATGAGTTTTGATAAACACGCGCGCTGTGTGTAAGGATTTCACTGGAGCTGTTTTGAGTGACACTACATGTGACTCCGTTCATTCATTTCTTACATATTTGTTCAATATGTAATATTAGGTCAATTGTGTTAAACATTTGTTTAAGACAAATTTACTCTTTAACAGAATTCACAGACAACTTTCCAACGTTGTTTCTTCAGCAGACTTGAGCTTCAGGTGTGTGTGTGTGTGTGTGTGCGAGGTCATGTGGAACATCTTCGCTCATTGGTCACAGTGAATGAGGGGGAATGTACTGGTGCTTTTGCCTGAGTGAAAATGCTGCAGAAAGGACGCTGTTCTTGAATCAAAACAAAATGAATATGATTTTGGTGGAGCCGTAATTCGTCCGATGAATAATTCACCCTTGGAATGAACGGCTACCAGATCCATTTCTGAATGGCTTTCATTTTCACACTTTTCTCCTGTTGTCGCTTCTCTGTGATGGCGCGTGACAGGTGCTGCCGAGTCGAACTGGATCTGAACGAATCGATTCGTGAATCGTTTGCAGGAGCGTTTACACAAGAAATGTGGTGTTCATAAAAACCCCGTTAGGTAGGAAAAACCTTTCTATCCTATCATTCGCTCCTGAATTGGTGTAAATGTGAACATCGATTCATCTGCTTCAAATTGTGTATTTGGTGATGAGTCACTGCGATTTTATATACGGATCACACAGTCAAGTTTAAATGACATTCATTTATTTCAATGACATGCACAAGCAGAAATATTTTATTGACTTGAACGAAAGCAATCCACAGCAAATAAGTTCAAACAAATTAGACTAAGCATTCAGGTGAGACAAAAGTAATTGCACCCTATAGAATACGGTGCGAGTCTGTGGGAGCCGATGCGCTTCAGTGGCTGAGCTGCGTTACTGGAAGACGTTTTAGTGTTTTAGCGTTTAGGAGGTGCTCTTGTACCATTTAGTTGTCATTTTGCTGTTTCAGCTTTCTGAGAACTTTGCCTTTTATGGAGTTCTGTGGGCATGACTTAATAAAAATAATCCAGTTGTGCTGGGCATGCGCTTTGTATACATTTTTTTGACTGATTGGATTAATATACACAACGATTAAAAAGAACATCAGCTTTACCAAACTTATTAAAAAAAAACAAAAAAACAATAACAACAACACACACGACTTGCGAACTGATGGCTAGTAGCTTGTTTTACTTCTTAGCTACATTAGCCTCGTAGTCCAGACGCCAAACATGTCTGACTGAGATTGATGTGGATCAAAGAGAAGGGTGTGTAAATTTCACTATTGGCCAAACTATAACATCGTTTTTAGAATATTAAAAAGAAACGCAGAAGACGTTTTAAGCTTTAGTCTAATGTCTATTACGACAAGGTTTACAGTGCGACACTGATGACATGCTGTGTCTCCATGACAATGATCTTTTATTACAGTTTAGATTGCCTTGCAATTGCCAGCTCTCTCGTACAGAGCATCTAAATGGAAGCATTAGTGCCTCCGTTTGTCTGCCAACACACGCCACTGCTCCCTATTTGTGCTGTGTCACATTTCAAAATGAACACCTGTAATGGAAACTCGGAGCCAAACAGACCGAGTGAAACAAAAGCAAAGGCCAGGATGGCGTGGCTCTCTGCCTCGCTGCGTTAGTCCTAAAAGGCTGTATTTAGGGCTTGGATTTATTTTCCTGTCCATTATCAGGTCCTTTCTGTGCCCTGATCTGCTCTGCTACGTGGCCGCCTCTGATGAGTGACATATTCTGGACGAGTGTGTTGACCTCTCTGTCATACAAACAAAAGCGTCCATTACAAGGGATCAATTTACTGCTGGATGCAGGCGCTTTGCCATGAGACCCGATTTCACAAGGTCGGCACGGCTAGTAAACTTGAACAGAAATAGGTGTTTTTTTATTTTTTAAAATTCCATGTTAGCACAGTATTTTCACCTTTTTCCTCTCTCTAACTTTTAGCGATTGCCTTTTTAAAGCAGCCGGTATGTTAAACCTTGAACTGTGTAGCTGCTGTGAATGCACACACCAACAGCATGCGCAAACCTTTTCAGAGCTCAGAGCGTTTTGTTTTGAACGCTTGCAACA
Organism: Parauchenoglanis punctatus; assembly: GCA_030068025.1. Classification (NCBI taxonomy): domain Eukaryota; kingdom Metazoa; phylum Chordata; class Actinopteri; order Siluriformes; family Auchenoglanididae; genus Parauchenoglanis; species Parauchenoglanis punctatus. The sequence continues at coordinate 2,773,336 of JAQQZU010000038.1, read as the reverse complement.
TATTCAGACATCAGAGACACAAATACATGCTCCTAAAACACCTACTGTCATAATGACACACACACACACACACACACACACACACACACACAATAAAAGTGCATTGAATAGTGCACTGGTGCATTAAAAATCAGTGGTGCATTACAAAGTATTTGTGTGTGTTATTATAGAGTATATATATATTTGTGTGTGTGTGTGTGTGTGTGTGTGTGCATCTAGAACATGTTGGTTGAAGTGATGCAGGATAGTAATAATCAATATCAGTCATTATCATCATCCTGAATTGTACGTTTGTATTTCATTGGTCCTTTAGAGATGATTTCTCCGAGTGGCCTTGAGTGAGATGATGTTTGTGAAGTCGGGGACGGGGTGACTGTCGTCTTTAGAGGTCATTATTATGGTGGTTAAGGCAAAAATGAGGAGCCTTGAGGATTTCAGAGGCCCGGGACAAAACCTTGGACAGGGTTTATATGAATTAATACTGTGTGCGGGATCTCAAACATTGATCGCTGAACTTAATCCTTTAATGTGGACGTGCAGAGAACGGGTTCTGGAAGATACCGCAAAAACTGAGAATTTAAATGTTCGCTTCAGATAAAAAATAAAAAAATAAAAGGACAAATCTGATAAAAACGACCCATTTCATTTTCCATTAGAGAAGCAGGGCGGCCTCTCGGCTCTGGGCTCTCTGGTTGGAGCCTGAATAGTTTCACAAGTTCTCCCCATGCCTGTGTGGGTTTCCTCTGGGTACTCTGGTTTCCTCCCCCCTCTCAAAACAATGTAGTAGGAGCCCAAAAGTGCCCATGTGTGTGTGAAGGAGTGTGTGAAACTCCACAATATATGGATTGACTGCAAACCTGACCAATAAGTGAATGCAGGATGGATGAGTAATACTAAACATTTTTCCAGCATCGCTCACTTTCTCTAAAGCATCATGCTGGATTTTCTTCTCTAATTTCTTCACTTTGGTGGAGCAAAAAAAAAAAAAAAAGAAAAAAAAAAGAATGAGAAATACTCTTTTCTGATTGGCTGGCTAGGTGTCTAATCACTATACCTATAAATCACCATTCCGTATCAATACAGCGGGAACTTCTGAATGGTAACCATAACAACCGTAGTAAATTACCTGCTGATAAACCAGCCTGCATAGCCGGTAACCATAACAACCAAACCAGCTAGACCATCCCCCTCCAGGTTATCCTCGTTCAGGACAAAAGTACACCACAAACATGTTTGTTTCTGAGAAAATTACTCCTCGTGTGTTCTTTCTAGGCCTGAAAATATACAAACGTGTTTAGATGTTTGGTAACCGGGGTATAAGCGGGATAACAGCCTACGAGGTGTCGAGTTATACAGAATTAATGAATTTCGCTTAGCGTCGAGGAGTTCTTAGCCTCTGCCTCATCCATTAATTCCATATAACGGGATGCGATAACAGCTACAATCCATTGTTCCCTCACCAGTCTCTTTTTTCTCCTTTAAAGTTAATGAGACAAAAAAACACAGCTTGTTATGTAGCAGAGAAGCCATGAAGCGCAAACTCCTCTATCCTGAAGACTTTCCGCTTTCCCATGACAGAAAACGTCTGACTGCTACAAAGAGACTCCTTCTATAAGTGGTAAACAAATGCCTCCTTACAGAAAACGTCACTGTATCACAAAAAAAAAGGATACCGTTAGAGTGAGTGCATTGATACAGTATAAACCTGCACTAATGTCTTGATCAACACCTTCAGACCAATCAGAATGAAGAAATCGGCGTCGCTGGGATTGTCAATGTTACAAATTGATCACTAAGATGAAAACCAGTATTAATGTTGCTAGCGCTGCAATGCTTCAGCGTACGGGGGTTAAACCATCTGACAGGGACATGTTACAGACTGCACTGTTTTGAGTGGTTGGAGTGTTTTGGAGGAGGATTAACTGGAGATAATCTGTGTGCGAGTGAGACAGGAAGTGGTGCGTATATCTGACCTGTCTACCCATAGCTCGACTCAGCACGTGCGAGAGCATGAGGAGACGACCTCCTGTCCTCTGCAGGAAATACGGAGACGTGCTGACACATTGATCCTCTTCCTTTCTTCTCTCTCCAAATGCGCAGTCGAGCTGCATTATTGTGTAATGGATCAGGCAGCGTGACAGATGGCCAGTCCAGGCCAGGCAACATATGAAGCCTTACAGTCAAATTACTATCATTCCACTGCAGGAAAGAAGATATTTACCATGCATGCAAAAATTCCCCTTCAGATCTCCACCATTCAGTCCAGCCTATTTTTCACGTCGCAGTGTTGTGCAGGCCAATAAATGCCTGGGAGGAACCGGAGGTCCTTAATGGCTTTCTGAGCCGGCGCCTCCGTAACCGGCGGAGGCTAAAAGCAGCAGCGCTACATGAACGACGAGTGCCAAGACTCCAATTAAATCGGATGTGAAATTAATTACAATTAAAAGTTATTATTCGCCCATCTTCGCCGCATTTAACTGAGCGAGCGAATAAAAAAAAGCTGTCGTTCTCTGAAGGAATTAATTGTGACGCGATGTCTGTAGAGCACTATTCTATTAGCGGTGATTAAAAAGCGCCAATCAGAGACACACGCACGATAAAAAAGGAAACACGAGGATGCATAACAAGCACTACAGCCGGAGAGGAGAATGAATCAGCCGAGGCGCGGTCCGCCAATCTGCCACGGCTTTATACAGGTAACATTAGAGCGGGTAATGAATTAGCCGAATAGCCTGTCAGCCTGGATTAGGAGCGGCAGCACAAAAGGGGTCACCCAGCTGCTGTGTATTTACAGGCTAGGAATCAGTGATGGAATCAGAGCTGGCATATTTTGGATGTCGGTGGGCATTAAAGAGCTCGTCTCAAAGCCACGTGTCTGTACCGCACCGAAAAATGGATTACACCTCAGCCTGCAGTGTATCTCATAAATCAGTACGCATCTGCCCGTATTATGTCTTTCTCAATCTCCCAACCTCTCATTCCCAAGGACACAGATACGTGTAGACCTGGAACTGGATGTCTCGTACAGCTTACGTTTAGGTGTGCAACTGCATCGAAGCAGCGCTGCGAAAAATAAATGTATGGAGACGTGGAGAGTCAGGGCCACGTGGAGTTTCAATCATGATGAAAGTACAAATCAGAGCGTGTACATGTCTAAATGTCTAATCGTCACTGTTTAGGTCAGTCCGTTCGAAATGATCAGAGTCGCCAACATTGCTAACAAGAAAATCCTACCAGGCAGAGGGAAAACAAATCTCTGGTCCACGTCAGACATGTCAGTGTGCATCGTAATAAACTGAAATAAGTGGATTGTATTGAAGCCGTTTCCTGTTTAGCTTCTGCAGATAGGAACATCAGTATACAGAACTTTTTCAGACAAAAAAATATGGTCTTTTGACGTTTATTCCGAACATAAAAAAACCCCCCGGTAAACAAATCAATGACCAGTCTGTCAAAACAGCGCAGATGGGTGTTAGACCACAGATACACCGCTATTTTCCTCACCGCTGATTCACAATCCGGCATTTATAGGCAGAAAGCATGTAAAATTGGAGAGAATGTAGTGGTAATGTTCACACCCACACAGGTGACTGCTTGTGCGGCAATGAAACGTTTCTATATTAAATGCAGAAATGTGTCTATATTATTCATCACTCTGTGTTAGATTTAATAAATTAGTGAATAGAAATATCAGATATCTCACTGTAATATCATCCTGTATGATCATTTAAAGGTCGACTATGTAGGATTCAGCCCCCTGAACGCCCTCCCTAACCCCTCCTTTTCCAAGCGTGTATTAGAGCGTACAGTGGCCGTCTGGTGCCTGTAGCGTACTTCCAAGTACTTACATTCACACTCCCTTGCTTTTTCCATGCTAAATAATAAGCATAATCCTCCATTTTTCAAAATTTGGGTTCTCAAATGTGTTATCCAGCACCAACAAACACTGATTCCTCTTCTTTCTTCTTCCTTCCTTCTTCTTTATCATCGTTCTGGTGCTTCTTTCTATTTTCACGCTGCTACTTGTAAAGACGTGAACTGCAGAAGGCGCTCTCTAGAGGTTTGTCCGTTCTGGGCTACCGTAGCGGCGCAACATGGAGAGGTGGACCCGCTCCCTATGTGGATACAAAGGGCTCATTCTAAGCTTACGAAAACACAACGATTCGTATATACATGCTTATGAATACTATATTCAATTTCTGCTAATAGATCCCCCTGAATCCTACACAGAGGCTTTAAAGCAAGCTGACGGACTAGACTGATGCACAGCTTCACTGGGCTCCTATAGCAGATTGGAGTAGACCGTGTTTTTACCGTGGGAGCAAAAATTTTGTCTCACTGAACTACAAGCTTTTAAGGACATCATTCTGGGTCCCGCCTGGATGCACAGCTTCATCAGGAATCACCAATAATATATTTTAGTGTTTACTGGACAGTGTGCTCCTCACCCGTCCCGCCCAGACACACGACTTCTCTATATCATGAATTGCGGAGATCTCGCAAAGGGGCGGGGCCTCATAACCAACTGCCAATCAATGACACATGACTGTAATGAACATGACCGACATCTCAAACTTAGACATATCAGCAGCCAGACTCACAGCGCACTCATGAGTAACTGACTCCACAACAGTTTTATACAACTGATTGGTAAGTAGTGCAAATCAGTTCTGAGTATGAAGTTATTATTTGCGCTCGTCACTAGCTGTCACTACTTCCTTAGTGAAACGTAGCTAGAAATGCCTGTTCTGGACATGTAGGGTGTATTTACATCTAATATAATGTATGTCTTTATTAGGTCATTAAAATTTTAATGGCATTTATTGAACCTATGTTATTTACTGTAATTTTATCAAGTGAAATTAGCTTAATGCGTTACCAGATAATTCCTTCGAGCACTTACCTCTTTCAAGAAGCAAACTCAGCCAAGACAATTAAAATAACAGCATGAGAAGATAAGGTACGCTTATTTAAAATTAGTAACATATAATCTCATAATTATTACAATATTCTTTAATTGAAGAATCTCATGACAGTTTATCCTGCACCAGATGCAGATGTGTGAGTGTATGTGTGCAGCTGTTGTGGGTTGTGTGCACATCTGTAACCCACCTCTCCCCAGGCAGCGGGTAAGGGCTCTACAGGAGGGTAGTATTTGGACAGGTCCCATGCCACCGTGTTCATGTACCATTTGAAGTCTTTACACTTGAGGTGCTTGCGCAGCTCCTTCTGAGTGGTCAGGTCTCCTGTGGAGAGGTGGCGGTACTCCGGCCGCCGCTGGTAGATGTACTCTGTGTACTCATCCATCCATGTCTCTGCCACTCGCTTCAGATTCTGACAGACAGAGTGGGAGCGAGTCGCAGAGAGAGAGAGAGAGAGAGAGAGAGAAAGAGAGAGAGGGAGAGCGGGAGAGAGAGAGACAGAGGGAGAGAGTGAGAGAGGGAGAGCAGGAGAGAGAGCGACAGAGGGAGAGCGGGAGAGAGAAAGAGAGAGAGAGAGAGAGAGGGAGAGCGGGAGAGAGAGAGAGAGAGAGAGAGAAAGAGAAAGTGAAAGAGCGAGAGAGAGAGAGAGAGAAAAAGAAAGAGAAAGAGAGAGAGAGGGAGAGCGGTAGAGAGAGAGAAAGAGAGAGAGAATGGGAGAGAGAGAGGGAGAGCGGGAGAGAGAGAGAAAGAGAGAGAGAATGGGAGAGAGAGAGAGAGAGAGGGAGAGCGGAAGAGAGAGAGAGAGATAAAGGTTTATCTCGGCTTAAAACACTTTTGTATTTGTAAATTTATTCAGTTTGTAACTTATTCCAATGAAAGCATTGACTGTCTCAATGTGGAACATTCAGGGCATTACATCCTCACTGTTTGGGTGCAAGAGTGAAACTC
>JAQQZU010000038.1:2742399-2767183 GCA_030068025.1 Parauchenoglanis punctatus | reverse complement strand
TTTTATTTTTGTTTTTATTTTATTTTATTATTGTTATTGTTACTGTATTTGTTTTATTGAAACTGTCTCATTTCAATACTGTACACGTTTATGGTCATGCTAATAAAGCTCTTTGAATTGAATTGAATTGAATTGATAAAAGCAGACACACAAAGAAAAAAATAGTGTCAAATTTATATTAGAATCTTGTCCAGCCTGCAACAAGCCTCGATACTTGGTAAGTGCTTTAACAATACAAAAAAGTCAGGATTTATAAAGCAAACTTTGAAATAAATTAAAAACTGAATGGGGAGTGAGCGGTGCACGGCAGAGAGACCATGAGAGAGAGAGCGAGAGAGAGAGCCTATTAACCATCACATTTATTTTTTTTTTAAGTATGTTTATATTAACTGCTTGGTGATAATTTAATGTCTGACATTTGCCATCAAATTAAAGTTGGACTAAATTGAACTGAGACAGAACATGGGGGAAGACAGAGACGCTCATTTACAAAGAAATTGAACTTGAACTCATAAATAAACAACTATTGATGACTTTTGTGTTCCAGTGACCATGCAGAACATCCTCCTCACGCTCATTACAGGAGATCCAAAGCACTGGTTTTGTTTTGAAAGCACCTGAGCGCTACCTGCTGGCTCTCTTCCTTTGCGAGACGAGACGGACGAGGCCGGTTCGGGGCGTTACATACGGAATAACCACACGGAAACAGAATGGATCAGTTGAAAGAATTATAGATACCTTTGACAAAATATCTTCAATTTCACATTACAACTGAAGATCTATGGTCTAGGGTGTCGCCGGATTGTTGTGGATTGTTTTTGGAATATCGAAGGGATCAAAATTGGCGACTTGCTCCTTGGCGCACAGGATTCTGGGAAGGTTGAGCCAAGCCCTACAGGTAACGGTGATGTTTTCCTCAAGACTATTCCTTGGTATCCAGGCTCCCAGAACACCAAGCTATCGCTATTGCAACACTTTCTGCTCAACATCTTCACGATCACAATACAAACGATATTGCTGTTACAGCTGTGATGTTCTTCTTATAGGGATGTCCTCGTTCATCACTACAGGCAGTACTTGTAGAAGAAGTGGCTGTGCAAAGAAACGCAGTTAAACATCAGCTAACTCCTTGTCTTTATCATGGCTATAAATTTGGTGAGTTTGGTATTTCAATTAGTTTAAATGTTTTATTGATTCTACTAACCAACACTGTGTTCTAATTGATTCTCATTTAGCAACCTAATTCAGTAACCACATCTGATTTGCTTGGTCTTATTTATTAGGAAAGGAACACTTGGAAATGTGCTGTTAAAGGAAAATAATCAATGACGGGGTGGTGTGATGAGGCAGAGTTACTGTTCCCACCCTATAAAATTGATTATTTTCCTATAACAGCACATCCTGCCGCATCCAACAGCAATATACAGCTATATATATATTTTTTTATCTATTAAAAAAATGACACACTTTTCTTGATATCACTTACTGCAGCTACAAACAGTCGCTCGCTCACTTACACTTTTTCATAAAACAACAACAACAACAAAAAGCGTATTACGAAGAAACCACAAATTCTCCATCCTGGAGAAAGTTACAGCTTCACCTCTGACCTGACTGATACAAAGCTCCGTCCATAAATGTTCAATAATCGTCTTCTCACAAACACTGTCACCGCACCTATGATCAACAACACGTTTTTTAATAAAACAGTTTATCAGTAGCCTTAGATTATGTACAGCTTCTGTCAAACAAGTCTTCGTGAATGAGCTGTTGCTATGGGAACGATAATGAATTGGAACGAGCGCATTAATATAAACCTGTGAGCTGTCAGTGCTACTCTTATGGAGCATTACTCAACACCTTCTGACTGATCAGCATCCACAACTCAACAGCGCTAAAATAATTCAGTGAGATGTATTTAGCTAGCAGTTGGGTGAGGTCATGTCTTTATGTAAAAGGAAAAATTGAACCAGTGTCCTAAGACTTTACAGGAATAAAAAGTCAGAGAAAACGTTTTTGGATTTGCATCTCCAGTAAGAGATGACGGTAACTGATGAAGTGTGGTTTTGGAGCAGCTCCACCTGTGTCCTCAGAGGGGTTATCTTTTCCAGCCAGGCAAGAACAGGAAAAAAATGGCTTACGCCCAACCTAATTAGCAAGTAGGCAGTGATATACCGCTAAATCCTGCTTGATTCGGCACCAAAATAAAGCCCTGAGGCTTGAGGTGAAGATCTCTGGGCCCTTGTGTAGCTCTGGGCCCTGTGATTCATTCAAGGCTCCTCATGTTGTGTAGTTGTACGTGTGAAGCCCAAAGTTGCAGCCGAAGGCATGCTAACAAGCTATAAATCTGCTATTAGGGCTGACCAGGTCTCAGCCTTGTGTCCTGTTTATTCCTTGTGTTTGTCCTATTTCCCTTTCCCGTGTCCCTCGTGCTCGCCGTCTCTCTCTGTGGTGTGGGTGAGGCGCTCCTCTCGCTCGCCTGGCTTCCTGAATGCTGGTCAGCCTGCAAACCTACTATCTATCTACTCCTCCACTCAGCAGTACATCTACCCAGGGTTTTCCTCCACTCATCCCCAGATCGTTGTTTCAGCCAGCATGGTAGATCGTGTTCCTTGACCTTATAGAACTGTAGATTTTAAGTTTTGACCTTCGTATTGTTTCTCCTTCGCTTGGTTAACCCTTCTCCCTGCCTGCTGATCAATCACAGCCACGCCTTCATCCCTACTCTGCTTCGCTTCACAACCCACCCTTGCTCGCTGGTGGTCTCAGGGTTAGGTGTCTGCACTCTCGTGGCCTAGCTTTGATTCCTGGTTAAGCTTCCCTCAGCCCTGTGCCTCCTCCTGCTGAAATCCTCGACCCCACCCACCATCACTTCCTGAAACCTACTGAACTGATAACGTAAAACCAATTGCACCAACTAAGTAACACACAGAACAGTAAGAAGATGCAAGAATTGAAGCTGGGACTTTCTAGCCCAGTCTGTAGATTCGTGCAAGTGATTACACAAAGGTAGACATGCCCTCTGGATTGGGCTGATATCCACCTATCCATCCATCTGTCCATCCACCTATCCATTATCTACACTGCTTATCCGTTAAGGGTCACAGGGAAGCTGGAGCCAATCCCAGCTGACTTCAGGTGAGAGGCAGGGTACACCCAGAACAGGTCGCCAATCTATCACAGGGCTAAACACAGAGCCCTTCACACCCCCATTCACACCTAAGGGCAATATAGAGTAGCCAGTTGACCTCATGTGCATGTCTTTGGACTGTGGGAGGAAACCGGAGCACCCGGAGGAAACCTGGGAGAGTATTATGGACTTTAAACACGTAAAAAATAATAGAAATCACGAATGCAGCTGTCTATCTGTCTTTAAATGTGTTTGTGTGTAATAGTTTGCCCCAAATCAATCCTAATATGCCATTGATAAAACCTCATGATTATAATGCAGTGCTTATCTCTAATAGTTTCACTCTTTAGAAAATAGCTATTGACAGATATTAGCTGTTATCCTCCTGTGTCCACACTGTCATGCAGTCTTCATACATTATGAATGAGTTGTCTTAAGGCTGACGGGATTAGTTTCGACACTGCACTTCCTTTTCATGTGTAGCATCCACACTTACAGCGAGTCACTTCAAGCTTCCTTTATAAAAATACATAAAATGTAATTCTGGCCCAAATCTGGTTAGACCCTTACTGTAATTTAAGATGTACATTATTATTTCTGTTCCTGTCTAGATGACGTATTTTCTATAAAATATCTCTATAATATATCTCAAAATGAAGTCAAAGAAAAATGTGTTGAGCTTCACTTAACGCCACAGCCTTTTTAAATCTGTTCCTAAAACTGCCAAGAATATTGCTAGTTTTGGTTAAAAAAAATTTTTTTAAAAAGATATTGTCAATCATGAAATGGCAATGCCTCCATCACCTCGTAGCACAGGCATAAAAGCATCTGGAAATGTTTTTAAGTAATATAAAGCATTAATAATATGTCACAACCAACCCGCTATTATAGCGTTATAGCTGCTGTGATAAATTCTCATCCGTATTCACCTCATCATTTACCCCGTTCCTGCCTCGCCTCGTGTCAGCACAGCCGCGCTGCACTATCTCTGTGTGTTTATTTACAGCTGTCCTTTACAGTATTCTGTCCATGTTTAATGTTATTTTTCCCCGCATACTGTAATACACATTGCAGAATATGCATATTTCTTACAGTGGAAAATATATCGGATTATACACTATCAGTGTTGACATGCACTCTATACTGGTCCACTGGCAAGTATGAATCGCTGTATTTCTTCACAGCATATTGGTTACATATATATTGGGTGAATCGTGTGGGGCAATAGTGGCAGCGCGGAATCACTGACAGGCGTAGGCGCTTTGACGCTCTGGGATATCCTCTGAATGAGATCGATTTTATTAGCATTCACAGAGAGGAAGTTTGAAAAGAAACAGGAGTCTGGTAGAAATTGCTGCAACTGAGAGCTACATAAATAAAGCAAGTAAATAAGTAAGAAAGTGGAGCTAGTAGAAAAACCTTGTAGTTTACTGTACACTTCTGGAACTGAACACTGACCAGACCTTTAAACTGAAGTGACGGAGTAATTAGGAACAGAAATAAGTGCATACACTAGCTAAATAAATAAACTGTAACAAATATCATGAATATGGCCAGGTTTAGCTAATATTTCTTATTATAAGACTATACAGTCTGTTTTTACATAATTCAATACACAGAATATACCCGCACACACTTAAATTATTAATTGATAATTAAATAATTAATTATTAATTCAGTGGTGCTGAAAGCGCCAAAATGCCTTTTAACTTGCCAAGGCCATCGTGAGTGACTACAGCTAGGAGCACAACATAAAAAGGGCTGTTTGACAAGTACAAGGCAATGGAAGGTGTAGCAAATTTGCCAAGGTCTGGAAGAAGGCGCAAACTGTCACCCTCAACTGAGACGAAATTGCTTCGGATGGTCAGGAACAACCCAGGAACCATCAAGGCACAGGCCTGCCATGAACTGGAAGCTTCTGGAGCACTGGAAAACTCTGGGATTATTCGGAACTGCAAGTGAGTAACTCAATGAAAAAGGACAAACTGTCTCAAGACACTGGTGGCATCCTTACCTGACCACTTGCGCTCTAATTAAAGCATAATTGCATATTAGGAAAGTCTAATCTTTTGTCGGCTTTAGACAGAAAGGCCCAGGTTTCCTAAGATCCCGAATAATGAGTGCTAATTTGGGTGTAATGGGATAAATTGTGCATGAGAAAAGTGATGAACGAAAGAATAATTGCCTGAATTGTATCAAGTGCACAGCAGGGGGTAGGTTTTGCATGGGCTGATTGCTCTTGAAGGCCATGACGAGTTCAGATCTCGGAGTGCTTTCACACCTATTAGTCCGGCTGCTGAGTCTGAATCATGATACTTTTAGTTTGTGTTCTATTTGGTTTGGATTGTTTTCTCACTGCATGTAATTAAACAGACCAAAAAAACCCCCAAAAAAAGTTGCCCGAGGAAGTGCCTTCATTCGTTGGTCAGAAATACAGAGATGGAAAAGCGGAAACAAAGCTTTTCCAAGAAGGCATATAAATCACAAAAAAATCCCCAAGCAGGGGGAAGGAACTAAATAAACTTCTAGATAATTATAAAGGTGACTAGTCTAAAGCATTTTGCGTATGCATCCAGGGTTTGTATCATTTCGACAGCATTCCAGGCGGACTTGTGCTGAGGCCATGGATTAAAACTTTATTCCTTATCGTTTCTACATACGTTTCAATGTTAATTAACAAATAAAGGTCTTTACACGTACAGCATGATTGGTCATTACGATTTGTTCACCTGACGGTATGTTGTTTCGAACGACTATCCCGTAAACAAACACTTTCACATCAACGTATGTCTGCGTATGTTGAAACTCCCAGCGTTCTCGGGACTTCTCAGGACAGAAAATCTAAATTTTCTTGTCCTTTTTTGTCAAAGAATAAGCACCAGCTCATCACTTATCGACTCCGGTCATTTTTGTGGAATGCTTGATTAATCGCTTCATGTTTAATGTGAATATTAAAATCGGGTTAAATTTGTTAACAATGTGTCTTTATGCTTTCGCATTATTTATTATACGTGTTGCATTGTACGTGTAAAGACCTTAAGGATCAAAGTGACGTAATGTTAAGTTAGATATCTCACAGGTTTTTTTTCACAACTGTTATACAGCCATCTTTACCAGGGGTGTCAATAATTCTGGATCTGAATGTACATGCACCGAGGGAGAGCAGGGGCAGAACGGGAACCCCTGTGCGGCTTTAGATGAGGGTGTGCATGCTTTCATGCTATAAGCGCAGAGAGTGGTGACTGTGCTGTGTGGTGCTGTACTCACTCGGGCCAGGCTCGTTCCTGAGGGCACTTTGTAGGGCACGTACTTCCTGTAGATGTGGCCCACTCTGGAGCACGGCACGTCATACATACTGCCTCCACACATCCACACCTGAGGGAAACACACACACACACACACACACACACACACACCCAGTGATATTTCTTTCAAGCATGCACAGAGAGAGAGAGAGATATGAGTAATCCCTGATATCTCTGTGAGCTTTTTTTGGGGTCCTACTCTAAAAGCCAGTGAGGGAGCTTGTTCTGCAATCATCCATAACACTGTTCCACCATGTGTATGTGTCAAAAACAAGCGCCATCCTCTCTACAGGCTCCAATTACACTCCTACTAGCTGACAGCGCAGGAGAGGAGGGGGAAAAAGCCTTTTCCTCCGGCTTAATCTCTACTCATCTGCTTCTCTCCCTCATCTGAACTGCACGCGGCGATGAAGCGAGAGAGATTCTCCCTCAAGCGAGAAAGCTTTTCCATGTGTTTCCTAACTAGCATCTTAAAAAAAAATAAATAAAAAAAAATTAAAAATGGAGGAACGATTCTGCATCTGCATTGTGGAAGTGTTGTGGGCATTTGACAGACAGGTCTGAAGGCTCTTCGTTTCATTGTCTCTCCTGCTGTGTGAGAGAGCTGTGCACTGATATCAAACAGCACTCTCTCTCTCTCTGTCTCTCTTTCTCCCGCTGGGGCAGCCGCTTAGCGGTCAGGCACACTTCACACGCTCTGAGATGGAACTGTCCTGGTGACTGTCATGCCACGAAATCAAACCTCGCTCCCTCGAGAGTAAACAAGACAAAGATGAATCATTTTCACGCAGCATCTTCCCAGATGAAGTCATGCCTCATTGAGTAACGGGATATTATTGGGAGGAATCGTGCAGCATGTTGAAATCCGCCCACGTCCGACAGAAGGACGCCGGTTGGATAAAGACAGCTGACCGATATATTGGCTTGCGCCGGGCTCGAGCGGTCCAAGTTGGTCCTCGCACTACAGTCACGCTCAAGCTGAATAACAGCGATAACACATTTCTCACTATTCACCGGATTCGTAAACAAGATCTGCAACCTGTCTATACATTTTATGACTCAAGTCATGCTGGAAGATGAGCAGCGACAGTAACAACAATAAAAAATAAATATTACAAAAAAATCTGCCAATTTTTCGAAAGAGAAAAAAAAAAAAAAAGGTTCTAATTTAGTTCCTGAGATATTTTTGTAGTTGCCATGGTTTCCAGACAGCCTGCGTTCCCAATCGCAAAGTTCAGCTGATGGTGCACAGGAGCGGAGCGCCTAATGAAAAGGCAGCCGTGGTAGGTATTTTATCTCTGATAAGAGTGAAAAATCCCTCACACGCGAGGCTCCGGTGTCCTGGCCTCAATAATCAAAACCGAGTCACCTCGGACGGACAGGAGATCACAGGGTCACACCGACCAATTAGTTTCAGCGCTGCCTCGAAACACACCTGTGCTGTAGCCTGTCTTTTTATTTCTGACTCCCGGTGTCCCTTTGGCTGTAACATGCAGGAAGGAAAATGACAAAACTCCGGCGTGCAGCTTCACAGAGCTGTCAGAAATGAGAAATGCTCGTGTGGCAGGACGGAAGCGGACGGGCCTCGTCACGGCATCATCAGTATTGCTTTTAGAGACTCTCTGGTTCTCTGTGGGGCAGAAATGGAATAAAAAAAACGAAAGGAAACCAAGAAGTACTCGACAGACAGGAGACAGAAGAGTGTTGATGAAAGGCTTCTGAATTGTTCCATTTTCAGTCGGTGTACCCTGATGGAGTACTGCCCCGTATTTTCTGCCCCTGTAATCAATCTTACAGTGTCAAGACTATTCTTGACCCACTTCAGCTAGCTCGGGTCAAGTGCTTCCAATCCAATTCAGCGTCTTAACGTCTGTACGCACACACGGCGTACTCGCGGCTTTGTTCTGTTTCAGCACAGTGAAAAATAAAAGCGCTGTGAGACCGCTGTGTCCATTTAGGATATCGTTTAATACGATATCTACTCAGGGAACGAAAATTCAAGTCAAGTTAATTTATAGTAAGTGCTAGGCACGCACCGATTCACTCAATTCATGATTCGATTCACGGTATTGGGTTCACGATTCGATTTTTACGCGATATTTTTTTTTGGGGGGGAAAAAATGATTACCAAAGAATGCACCATTCATTTTCGATATTGCAATATCCATATTCTTTATCAACTTAAATATTCCTTTTGTTAAACAAAAAATATAGACATAAACGTTTGTTCCAAAGGTTGGAGTAAACTATATTCGCCTGTTAACTAAAAATTCCTTTGAATAAAAAGTGAAAAAGGTAATACAATTTTTCTTAAGAATGAAAAAAGCTTACACATAAAACAGTTACCTGCATTTGCGTCTCTCTTTTTTCCCCCAAAGATCGCTCGGATTTCTTGCTGAATCCGTTTGTAAATGAGACGCAGATCTTTACCGTATGCACGTGAGGACATCGCAATGAAGCGCTTCGGCTTTGCTTTGGAACTAGCGCACACGTACAGTATATTCTTTATTTTAAGTTTCAAAGCAGCTAGCTTCAGCTAACATCGCTGCCTGCACCTATTTAATCTTGTTTTGGACGTGTGTGTTTGTTTTGTGAAAGCGGTCATGAGGAAAAGTGTGTGGAAAAATGTCAAGCTGTCACAAATCACGCAGGAAAAAAAGATCTCAATCTAAATGATCATCACTTAAGCACAGAATAACACACTCTGGGTGTGCTGTTATAATAAAATAATCAACGACAGAGTGACGTGATGTGATGAAGTGGAGTGTGCAGTCACTGTTCAACCCTGAGGATGATTCCTTTCCTATGACAGGATGTCTAAAGGCATTTTATTCTTCTTATAGCACAGCAGGTTTACAACAACTACATGGCTTTATTTATTAAAGAAAGATATTTGTAGTTACATTTAAAGTTGTTGGACATCTGAGAAAGTACTTCCTGTTACCACTTATGTTAAAGCAGCAATACAGTACTTTTCTCATCAGCCTCTCCTTTTTTCCTCTCCACAAGTTATTTGACAAAAAAATGGACTGAAAAAAAAAAAAAAACCCCAAAACAATCAAAAAACAAAAAACAAAAACCAGCAAATGGAGACTCCTTCAACTATCAACAATTGTACATTTTCTTTGTTAAATAAAAACGGGTTGTTGACATCTATTTAAGGTTAGTTTTAGATCACACGGAGGGGTTTATTTATATTAATGCACATGGGTGCATTATTGCAGCTGCACTTCTATCAGAGCTGCTGTTATAGAAAATTCATCGACACCTTCTGACCAATCAGAATGCAGAATTCAACGGCGCTGTGGTGTAAAAGTAATTTAGCGTATCAATTGTGTTGAATGTACGAGCTGTGCGGTCATGGTTCTAGTTCCAAAAATTGTGTGTGTGTGTGTGTGTGTGTGTGTGCAGATTTGTCCCTCCTTCGTCTCTCACCTTGAAGGAAATCTCGTACTGCTCTCCTCCCCAGATCTCCAGGCCTGTATCGTAACCTCCCAGCTCCCAGAACCACTGACGGTTCACAGCAAACAGACCACCAGCCATCACTGGAGACCTGCAGAGATGAAGAAAAGACCAGCTCGTTCACTACTCTCTCTCTCCCACACATCTCATAACACATTTATAAGTATAGATTCTGCCGAAGCTCAAGGGCAGTTCAGCTAGACTGAGGAATTCTCCTGAAGGTCATAGAAAAGGGATAGATACGCTGTATAGGAGAAGAAAAAGTCAGCAATTTAAAGTTTCTGAGGAGTTCGGTAGCTTCAGATTGCTGAGGTAGTTGACTTCGTTCCCTCGGCAGAGTTTACACATGGCTGAAGATTCACAATGGACTGAACTAAAGTGGTGTTACTGTCTAAGTGTCTTCCACCACGTACACAACAGAAAAACTAGACGAAACCATTTCTCTCTCTATCTCTCTTAAAAAGAGTGGTGTTTTTGTTCAATATTTTAAAATAACCTTTCAGATGGGTGAAATATACCCCCCTCAGATGGACTGCCCCGCCCCCTCATTTGAATAATCATTTTAAAATACTAATACATAACTTTGCCCACCATAGTTCGCTTAAACCAAAAAGTCACGTCCCAGCGTACATTTTCAAATCCACTGCAATGGTTGTCCGGGTGAGCTAACTAACATTGCGACAGCTTGTTTTTCCCACGGTACTTCAGGAAGGTTAGCTTGTTATCTAGCTAGATTATTAGCATTGTATTAGTGACTTTACCTTGTAGGGGTAAACATTGTTGGCTCTGTTGAAATAAATCTCAGCGTGCAGCCATCATGCGACTGTGTGTGGATGGTACACGTTTCACGGTTTGTAGGTCTGTATGTGTGGTGCAATGACGCGCTTGTTAACGATACGTATAGCTGTGCGTAGCGTACGCACGTTTTTATTAGTCTGCCGGCGGCGGCTCTGAGAGAAAGGTCGGCATAGTGTGCGACGTTCATGGGTTAAACAAACTAATGATCATTCGTAATCATAATCGAATTAAGCGTAGCGTTCGCAATACAATGTGTTACTCTTCACCCCAGGCTGCAAAAACGTTCATTTGAAGTTGAACAGATGAAATGAACTGTGTGCAATGTGAAGCGTTAATGTCAACGTACAAATGTCACTGCTAATGTTAAAGCATTGTGAACAGCTGACAATATATCAAATCGAATATTGAACTGAAAAGGTATTAAATAAAACACTTGTTGGTTTAGGAAAACATGTACTTTACACACACACACATCTATATCTATCCATCTCATTTTTTTTGCCCACGAGTGTACAATCTCTCTCGATACAGACTGATACGGTCTTGCATGGCTCATCTGGTGCCGAGTACAATGGGTCAGGAAGAATTCGCTTGTGGGTTGAAAGCCTTTTTGTGGATATGTGCAACCAGAAAAATCTCAGGACTAAATGCAAGATGAAGGTGTTAATAAACGAAGCTCTTATTCAGTAAGGACTCTCATGTCTGAGCAGGTAATTAATACGGCTGATACGGCGGCTCGCCACGTACGAGGTTTTAATGAAAAGACGGCTGTGTACAGAGTAAACTGTTTTGTTGAGAAGTGTGTAATGAAACTGCATTCCATTTTTTTCTTGTGGTTAACTGTGGCTTCTACGGCTTTAGAAATGCAGTAATGCGTCTAAAAGTGCTGAATGTCTTTTTTAGATGTGTAGATGGATGGATTCAGGGTTGCCAGATCTGTGGCTACGCACAAACACTGTTAAGATCAAAACCTTAAAGGGTATCTATGAGAAAAAAAAAAAAAAAAATTGTTTAAAAAGAGCCTCATTTCTAGGAGACACTGCCTACACAGCCCTGAGATACACACACGCTGGGCAGGAAATAAATACATAAACAAAATAATAAGAAGAAGAATAAGGCTGCTGATAATCTCCCAAAGTTTAGTTGAGCGAACGGACATCGCAATCGATCACATGAAGCGCACACACATGTACGTATGTATGAGGAAGAGAGATGTACAGTACGTATATAGTGTGTTGCCTCAGGCTTGGTTCTGTTGAGGCTCGTACAGTTTTGTACAAAACACACGAGGGTTTTAGCACAGAATGCAGCCTAATTACGCATCAAACCCAAGGAAATAACAGTACATCAGGTTTAGTGTGTCTGCTCCCCTCCACCTCATCCATCACTGGGAAGGCACGAGTACAGCAGCACTGCTGAGCAGATTAGCCGGGTAGTGGACCAATCTTTCCACGGATGATGTGCTGCTTTAATGATCTTCCATTTTTGTTCTTTTTTGGCATGTGGAGGTTTTGTTGCAGTAATACAAAAACAGAAAGTGGGAAGAAACGAGCAAAGGTGCTGCATGCCTACAGCTCTCCTGATCAGATTTACTGCTAATATGTAGCACATTTGAACTTCGGAAACTCCGCGGTTTTCTGTTTTTAAAAAACACTGAATTCTATTGTGTCACTCGGCGTGCATCCGTACTGATCCTGGTATCAGGTTTCCATTCAGCACCGAGCTCATTTAGTTGTACTCACACTCGATAACAGCACGGCATGCCACATGATCGTACATGACGTTTGCCTAGCGTATGTTGTCATGCTACTGAAATGACAGCGATCTGGATGTATTAAATCCTTCTGTAACCTGAGAAAACTTCTTGAACATAAAACTTCAATGGCTAGGGGCAAACAGCAGCTAGTCAAGAAAAAGGGAGCGGACGTAACGGCTCTTAGCTAGTACGCTGTTCTTGACAATCAGCCGTTTTCTCTATTCTGACGCACCAGAGCCAGTGAAACGTGGTTTACTTTTCCAAATTGAACCAAACGCACCCTTCTTCACTGCAGTTCTACTGGATCCAAGGTAATTAAAGTAGACAGTGCCGAAAACCCACATGCGCCTGCATTTCAGGGCCAATATTTACACCAGGAAACTGAGCTGACTGAGCTAAATAACCTGCTCTGTAACACTCCTGATGGATTAATTATACGCAGGTTACTCATTTCAGTATCTGTATTGACGAATACCAAAAAAGGCACTGTCCTGGATCCTTACACTTCATTATGAAAAAATTCTGGATTGGAAACAAAAAGGTGGAGTGAGCAAATACGTAATCTCACTCAGCGTCATCTGCAGAAATGTATATCCGGCCCACGGCACACCGAGGATAAACGGACGAAATGACAGCATGCAGTCCATCGGTCTTACTCTTTCTCTCCATGTCACTCTGTCTCTCTTGCATGTTCACTCCTTAATCAATCAAAAATAGTCCCCTTGTGTGAGGCGAATAAACAAGAAATTGCGAAAACGGCGTAAAGACAGCCAAACAGGATGGACAGGTCGGCGCCAAAATCAATTTGCTCTCATGTAATACCCGCCGCTCCGCTTCCCTCCGATTTAATAAGGCGCTGAAATATAGCAGTCGACTCAATTAAGCCTGCTAATGAAGGAGCAAACACTTCTCTGGCGAAACGATCCGAGCGTTCCCCCCTTTCCTGTCCTCGTGCCAATAAGAGGAGATGCAGAAGCGGAAGCGGTTTGGGGGGAGCTTTGTAGAGCGAGCCGTGGAGGGAGGAAAGCTCGTGCCATTGTTTTGACACTAGGAGCACGTTTGATCAGCTGAGCTTTGGACAACACGTTGTCTTGTGTGTGAGGAGATACAGGATGGCACAGAGGCAGCATGGAGGTGGAAACATCATGGCTACGTTCACATGACCATGCAGAAGTGACTCAGATCTGACTTCTTGCCTTGATGTGATGCAGATCTGATCTTCGTGTGGACACGCAAAAATCTGCTCGAATCAGATTTGAGTCACTTTCATATGCAGTCCAAAATCTGATATGTATCCGGTTCGTGGCTATGTGACATGAACGAGACGCTCGGATGGGAATGCGTGTGGCTTTCCCGCCTGCACGCATGCGCTGAGCGTGTCGTCATCAGCCAGCGCGCCGCTCTGTCCATTTGTACCGGCTATCGAGAGACACTATTTGGCAGTGGCTTTTTAGGTTTACAGATAAGATATTAGGGTTGACCTTAAGCTTTAAGTCAAGGTCAGGGTTTGGTTACGGCTAAGATTGAGTTTATTCTCGGCTATCAGAACTAAACAACAAATTGAAAAATCAGAATCGAACAATGAGGCTTGCAATGTGAACGTAGCCCAAGTACAATCACTTTCTAGGAATGGCTCGATAGCATATGTTCGTGGTACTCGTTAATAATGATACTGAAAGGAGTAACCAGATTAATAATACTCGATCAGAACTCGTCTCTGTTTCTATTTTCCTGGTTTAAAAAGTAGTCATGCATTTATGCTACAAGGCTAACTCTTTATAACGTTAGCGAGTTGATTTGAAATGAAGCTAGCTCCATTAGTCAGCTTGGATTGGGTAGATTAGTGGTGGAGCACAGTGGGTTAGGTGTCACATGTCACTCTTGCTGTAAATGACTGAAAGTGGCTGACTGTCATGAACAGCGTACTGGCTAAGAGCTGCTGTGCTGCTAGCGATGGACTGCTCTGGTTTATGTTTAAGATGTTTTTATCGGGTTACACGTATTGTAGGAAGACGATGTAATTCCTGTTGATATTTTCTCAGAGCAGTTTGCAGCCTGCTTTGCTTCGACCGAGTCGTGTAACACGTTCAGATCTCGGTCATTTCGTGTTTGGAAGGGCGAAAACGTACGCAAAGCTTAAACCACATACGTCATGTGGTTGGTACCTGAGCATTTTTTACGAGTATGAGTGAAAGAGGATGGTTTCGGACCAATAAGAGATAACAGAGCACTTTGACCCCTTTAGAGTAAAGGAACTGAAATTAAAGCGTACGTTTCTGATGGAAAACTGAGATTCCATTGATTTTGGTTCTTGGGGAATAAGCCGGGTGTAGACGAGTAAATCTGAACACGTGATTGAAGCGGTGCAGCAAAACTACCACTTATAACTTCTACAAAACCCTGAATCCTTTAGGGGAAGAAATCTTAATTACCCGAACTGAAGTACGGTTAATGATGCAATCAGTGAAGTGGGCGGGGCTGTGAACCGGGAGCTGCGTGATTGGAGTAGCAGATCGGCATGTGCTTTGTTTCCAGGGAGATCTGATGAGGCGTTGAGTTCGCTCGAGTCCTCGAGGGGATTCGAGAGCTCTACGCTGCATCCTGCGTTATGCCGAGGGCCATCGAGTGTGTTTGTGTGTGTTATCAGCGTCTGTCAATCTCTGCTGCACGCGGCGGTGGGAAGAGCTGCTTGTCTCACTGCCAGCTCTCACGTGTCTGAGCTGCGAGCTGAATAAGGCGGCGCGTGGAAAAGCAGCGGTGTTCGTATTGATTGGTTAATTAGAAAGAGATCTGCAGGGAGCGTGTAGCTCTACGGGAGGCGTGTGTATGTGCATATGCGTGCGTGTGAGAGAGAGAGAGAGAGAGAGAAAGAGAGAGAGAGGATGCAGAATGAAGCGCTGCAGCCTCTGATTGCGGGTGTTCTGCATCAGTGGAGCATGAGCTCGGGTCAAAATCCCTCACCACCCTGATGTGAACATGACAAGGTGAAACCCACAACATACAACAGGCGATACATCACACAAACACACACGTGGCGTGGCTCTTTTACCGCCTCCGCAAGAGCTGACTGATTAATTCGGCTTCAAAGCAGAAGTGACCGAGACACACACATCTTATCGCTGTGTGTGTTCAGAGGAATGGACACCCGAACGCCAGGCGCGCGCACGCGCGCGCGCGAGAGAGAGAGAGGGAGAGAGAATAATTACCGTACAGGAGTGTGTGCACATTCTTAACAGATCTTTGCAACTGAAGGACATCAGCACCATTTATTTGTCCTAAACGATCAATCCAGAGAGCGAGATGATAGCGCTTGCACATGGTATTAATTCAAATTATTTGCAGGGATGACATTTCCAGTGATGCTGGCGCTGAGACGAGGCTTGGCATTTAGGCAAACTCCGAGCTGCGCTAATGAAAAGCACCGCTGCGTTGTTCTGTGTGGATATGCCATGCTAATATAAAGCAGCTCCTCAGCCGGTTCGGCACACGCACCAGCCTGTTAGCAGAGATCTGGTTCATTTCTGCAGAATTTCCAGAGGAAAGTTCACAGCAAAGTAACTCTAACGAGCTCAAAAGTGTTGAAAAGTTCAGCAAATTTACTCATGTGTTTAGGCGACAGCGAGAGAGAGAGAGAGAGAGCGAGAGAGAGAGAGACTCTCTGTTTCTCCTATACATTCCCATAGCGCATTAGTTGTTTTACCCTCTGTTCATTTTACACCTTCACCTCATCACCTCTTTCGCCCTTCCTGCCAGTCCTGAGTACTCCCTGCCTCGATTCTGTCAGACAGAAAACAGAATAAAAACATTTCTCCTCCAGGTAACAGCCCATAATAATCCACACAAGTCTTTACACCAGATGAAGAATGTTTTTCTATTCTTGTGCCGACCATTAAAATAACCGTAATTTGTCCGATAAAACACTCCGCGTTCATTCGTTTAAAAATCGCTTTTCTGAATTCGTAACAATCATGAAACAATGTCTAATTCTCTACAAACTCCTTTTCATTTTTCGTTCGTTCATCTTCAGTAAGCGGATCTTTATCCTGGACCTGACACCTACACTGCGAGAAAAAGAAAAGGGGGAAAAAAGGCATTGTAGCAAGAGAAAATACCTCAAACATAATCAGGTTTATTTACAGAGCAAAATTCTCAGAGTTGATTTTCTGAGCGTTAACCGAAAGTGTTAAGTGTAGAGTTGAATTGAGGCTGTGCAAATATGGCTGAACACCGAAGGAATCGACTGCGTAAGCGCGTTGGTGTCATTGAGAAGTGTTGGAGTGAACGCCTACAGAGTTATGAAACCACGCTCTGGTGTTTAGCAGAGTTCATTTTTAACTAGAGTTCTGTTAGCTCTGTGTCTGAGTTGTGTCATTAACACTCAGCAAAGTGTTAAAGTATCACTGCAAACAAAATAAACACCAGCATAGTGTTAAAGCCAACTCTCAGAGTCGATTTGCTGAGTAATATGTCCTATTATAAGATTACAATAAACCAAATCGATGGGATTTTGGTTCCGGTGCGATCCTTGGGTTTTATCGTCATGCTACGCACGCGGCGGTGTCCTATACCGTCACGCTGGTTAACATATGATGCATTGTGATTGCTTAATACACGTGGTCATGTTATTAGTGAGAGAATTGCATCCTGAAACGTAGGAGGATGAAGATCATCTCATTCGTGATTGCTTGCGGTTCTGCAGCCAGCTTTGTGGGTACAGGCGGAGGCAGTGGAGCTGCGGGAATGTGGTCCATGTGTGAGAAAGGAAGACGCACGTTCGATGATCAGTGAGGTGGATTTTACAGAGGAAAAGAAGGTGTCAAAACTATTGCAAGAGAGTGCAAAACTATACAGAGGTAACGGTGAATAAATATGAGGGAGCACTACAGTGGTGCGGCGGAAGCCAGATTTATTGCAAGGTAACAGTAGAGTATTGCGAGGGGACACAAAACTATTGTGAGGTAACGCTAAATTATTGCGTGAAAATGCTGAAGTGATGGTAACCTAGTGTCAGGATCGAAGCGGAGGGGCAGTGAGGCAGTGGCAGCGCTATCATCTCATAATTGCTTTCAAAATAGTTCATGTACACCAGCATGCCAACACGGCCCATTAAACTGAGAGAGAGAGAGAGAGAGAGAGAGAGAGAGAAATGTGTTACGGTGCAGGGTAAGTGTGTTACTTGTCTCACTGTGTCTTTGCGTTTGCGTGTTTGTGCTCTGCAGTGCAGCCAGCTCTCAATTACAACATCTCTTTATTCTAGCCTGGACTAATACAATTAATCACACGCTCACTGGAGAGAGAGAGAGAGAGAGAGAGAGAGAGAGAGAGAGAGAGAGAGAGAGAGAGAGAGAGAGAGAGAGAGAGAGAGAGCGAGAGAGAGAGAGAGAGAGAGAGCACCTCACAACCCATCACCATGCATCCTCAGGCTGTCCACACACATTCACAACATGCCCTATAGCGGCTGCTAAACAGTCAGGGGGTTCTAGGCTGCCTCTCTCTCTCTGTCTCTCTCTCTGTCCATCTCTCTCTTCCTCTCACTCCATCATGGTGAAACAGCCTGCACCACAGATGCCACTCACAATCTACACTGGAGACTAAGCTTCTGAAATCCAATTAACTTTCTCACAAATGCAACATTTATGAAGCTTAAATGTCTTTGAAGAATGAAGAGGACATGTGAGCGAGAGACAGCTCCTCTCTCTCTCCCCTCTCTCTCTCTCTCTCTCTCTCCCTCTATGTTTTTCCTCTCGCATTTCCATAAATATGAACCGCTCTATTTGCTCCAGTCTGGGGCAAATTCAGCAGGATGATTTCCATTCCCAGTATGAAAGAGCTCCATTTGGCGAAGTCCAATCTCCGGAGAACGAGGGGAGGGAACGGGAGGACTGGAATAATCGATGCTTTCTCCGTCCTGCTGCAGAGCTCTGTATTAAACGGTTAAAGTCGCCCGTGGCCGGGGGATTAGGTCGAGATTTGTGGCGGGAAATCATTTGCATTGCACATCCATACAGCCAAGGTCAGCCTGTGCCGAAGAAGGACGGGGAGAGAAAGCTAGAAAGAGTGACTGGAGGAAAAAAAAAAACCCCACAAGAAAGAGAAAGACACACTCTGACACACTAATGAGTCGCCATCTTCCTGCTGTCGTTCATCGTTCCTTTCTGTGATCCCTTTATGCAAGCTGAGAGAAACTTTATGCATGAGCATGCAACTAGATTTCTGCGTACACAAATAGTCAAGGGCACTTACAGCCTATGAATCACCACTAAAGCGCGAACACACACACACACACACACACACACACACACACACACATATCCATAATTCATCCGCCTCACAGCCACAAAGGCCCTGTTTTGGAGAGACCTTATTAATCAACAAATGAGCAATAAAGCTGGTGGAAAGTGGGAAATGGGTTTGGGCCGTAATCCCGTCCTCTCTGCGCCTCATTACAATGGTCAAGCTGGTTATGATGCGGAGCGACGGGGATTTCTTTTGTCTCTTCAGAGGAGGCGATGTGAGCAAAATGATGAGTCTTATTACCCCAGGGCTGATGTTATTACCCCAGCTAAGGGTGGGAGTGCAGCAGGAAGCAGATGAGGGGTTTAATACGATGCAAGACAGAAGCTGCAGCTTTTTAGAAAGCAGACATTAATACCACTCCACCTGACCTCTTTTCTCATCCCTTTTTTCCTCCTTTTTCCTCTGCACAAATGAGCGCTGATCCAGAGAGAAGCACCTCTTTCATCCTGTAACAGCCGGTAAGATCTGTATTAGTGTGTCTCCCACGTGACGAGGCAGGCCCGCTGCTCACACGTCTACGAAGTGATGAAGCGTGTTAGCAGACAGGGCTTTTTACTCTTTCTCTGGATCATAAAGTTTTCTTTTTTATTTCATCTATCGTAAAACGCTGCTGTACGTACGCACGGTTCCCACACTTCTCGCTGATTCACCCAGTCTACACCACGGTGAGGTCGTACGCTCGGATCTGATTGGTCAGAAGGCGTGCATTATTATCACAGGCACAGGTAGTTCCGGCTAGAACATGAGCGATGGGCTAATATTAATATGGATCACTGTTTCTATAGTGCCGGATCCCAAGCACAGGGGCTTGGACGGCGGATGCTCCATATAATCTCAGAATAAATAGATTTGAAATTGCGTCATTGTTTAACGAAGTCATTCTTGCGGTTGGCAATGAGGAGAGGTTTTTGGTTAGGAGACATTTATTTGACCTTTACAGAAGGAGTCTCCTTCCATAAAGTGTAAACGCTTTCTCTCTCGGTGTGTGTGTGTGTGTGTGTGTGTGTGTGTGTGTGTGTGTGTGAGAGAGGGAGAGAGTGAGGGGCTGGTGAGGGAATGACTGTTTATCATGGCTATAATGAAACTTATACAACAGTTAGTTCTGGTCCACTAATCTGATTGGTTGAACAGCATCCCGTGTGTCACCCTGATCACCATTTAAAGCTCCACTTCCTGCTTCGAAGCCATTACTACGGTAGAGCTAGCGACATCGTCAGCGGACATGGCGAACGCTACTTTTCAGGAATATAACTTTTGACTTAAGATACGAAATACGACATCAGTTTCACCATCAGCACCTTTACCGCGAGCGGACAAATCAACGAGCGCGAGCTAGCCAGATAGCCGACGTGCTATAAAGCGTGTGTGACTTCTTCAGGATCATTTCTGCTAACCAAAGCAAACAAACCATTTGGTCTGAGATGTCACTTACTCAATATTAAATTGATTATTAATGCAACATCAACAATCATTTGACTATAAAAGCAATCGTGCAGTTATATTGAATATCGGCATCTATGCACTAATTTATCTCTGGGATGTTCCTCAACATTAAATTGAACTATAAGCTGTGTTTGTTAATGAATGAATGCTTTTCTAATAAGCAGAATGACCCCTGTATTATTTTCCTCTAGCAGCATGGTTCCTTAAATAACATGGTTTGGAGGGCTGGATGGTGGCATGCTGTTTGTATCATGGTGGAATCAGACTGACTGTTTGTTTACGCGGTACGTAAAGTACGTAAAGTATTATCAGCTCCAGGTGGTGTTGTGGACGCTAGGCTAGCTGGGTTCATGGCTTCGGATTAGACCCGAGGGAGGACAGAAGTTTTAAAAAGCTCTGTTCTGGCTGTGATGGTGAAGGAAAAGGTCAGATGTCTGGAGTTATTTCTGAAATCCACTACAAAAAAAAAAGTGCATGAATGCTCGGGGGGGAAAGGTTTGAGTGGGACATTTTTTAGCACCGACTCGTTCTGAAAAGGAAAGAGAGGGAGAGATAGAACTGAGGCTGGTCATGTGTGTGTGTGTTTGTGTGTGTGTGCATGAGCAAGTAAGTGTGTTAACTGCTGCTACATGCTGTGCCATACAGGCAGCCTGGTGTGAGACAAAAGGGAGAGATGGTGAGGACATCCATTTCTCTCTCTCTCGCTCTCCTTCTCATGCGTGAGCTGCTCCTTTACGTCCCGCTGATTCCTGCTCATATCCATTTTTCTCCTCGGGGCCGTAATGAGCAACGTCTCCAGCTATTCAGCCGCCATTATTGTGCCTATGAAGAATAGGACTCTCTATATTGATTTTGTGTTTTCCCTTGGCGTCGATTTTTCTCCTGCTTGCTCTCTGCGCAAAAACGACCGAAACCCGGTGAACCGCAGAAACCTTCGCCGCTGGTAAAGGTGTGCGAGTGTGCGCTTAATTGATTATCCTGCCTAACACTTTGTGAGTTCGGGCTCATAATAATTAAAGAAGGCTCGGTTTTAGTGCTCTCTCATCAGCGTGGCTAAATCACAAACATGCGGGCTTCATCATAATTAGCACTTTTTTTTTCCCCGAGCTTCCAAGCAACTGCGTTTCCAGGAGAACAGTCTTTTTACACTATTTCCTAGTAATTGAGCTAATTGGACAACACTTAGTATGGCTTTTCATGAGCCAAGAGTGACAGATGGAGACAAAACCCAAAGAGTGGTTAACAATTTGTGAAGCTCTGAGCACCACTCTGTCTCGGAGAATGGTGGTCCCCTGGCTGGAGATGTGATTCAAGGATGAGAAGATGAATAGAAAGAGAAGAGAGGAAGCGTTTTATCTCTTTTACAGGCTTGCTCGGTCCTTCAGGGTTTGGCGAAGAGACAGCGCAAAAAAATGATGTCTTACCAAGTGTAAATATCGTCATTCTTGGAGGGAAATGTGATATTTATCTCTTTTTGTGCGATATGTTTTCTCACCTGAAGCATAAACTCTTATCTCAGCTCTAACACGCTCGCGCTAGCTGTGCAAATCACACGCATGTACGAACCTGGACCAATTGTTCTCACTGGCAGAAAGCGCGAGAACAAACGGTGCTGTGGATCTGTGTCCGTCCGAGATTGGGGCTGATTTCTGGAAATCGTTGCCAGTGTCCTGATTTGACACCTCATCTTTAAAATATATTTCAGCAAAATGACATGGAAATGTCACGGAAAAGGTCAGTTTGTAATCAGATAGCGGCTCTTAAACGACTCCTGCGTCACGTTTGAAATGAGATCTTTAAATCTGATTCTAAAATGCAGGAACTTTACAGGACCTGCTGCAGTTTTCAGGACTAAATGTCAACATTTGAGAAGGGAAGGGTTTTCCCCAGGGTGAGCGAGGCGTGACACATATTTCCAGAACGAGTGCAATGGAGTGTGGATTGATTAAACTGTCCCATAATGCACCAGGGAACAGAAGGAACATGGCTCTTAACACATAACGGACAGAGCTGACATGGTTTCCATTACCGGCTGTCGAATGTTCATTTGTGGAGCCGTATCTGTCTCTGTCTTAATACTGGAGCTGTTAATGAGCTGTGTGTTACAGTGAACACACACACACACACACACACACACACACACACACACACACAGCAAACACTGCCGGTTAAATGAATAAGCTCATGTCACAAACATCAGTTTATGAAAATCAATTTTCATTTGCAATCCTTGCCGAAGGTTTTCACACGAATGATTCAGAAACTAGGCATGTAACGATATATCATGCGATGACAAATCACGGTACAAATTTATGATTCTAATCAAGGGAATAAAAAAATGAATTATCATCGGGATGCGTGATCTCTTTTTCCTAGCTGTAATTGCGTTGTTTAGACAGCAGAGGGTGCAGCAATGTAAAATAGAAGGAATGCATGTGACGTCGGCATGGGTGGAATTAACACAGCTTGAATGCCGCGAAAACACACACAAAACGTGTGTTTCAATTTGCGTACTTCTATACTTGCTATTTTGAGTGCCTAAGTGCGTTCACACTGACAAGTACGGCAGCATGCAGTGCACTGTGAACTAACCATGCACGCAAGCAAGGAAAATTAAAAACATGTTTATTTTATACGTTTTGATACGTTTGGCGGGTGATGCGATAATCGTGGTCAAATGTTGCGATTG
This sequence comes from Parauchenoglanis punctatus, assembly GCA_030068025.1. NCBI lineage: Eukaryota > Metazoa > Chordata > Actinopteri > Siluriformes > Auchenoglanididae > Parauchenoglanis > Parauchenoglanis punctatus. Next base: position 2,744,303 of record JAQQZU010000038.1, on the reverse strand, counting down.
TCATTTCCGCTATGTGCACAGCTTGCCGTGTTTGATTATACCAAGTCAGAATTCAGTACGTGTACTACATGGAAGTTTACTAACTGAAGTACATGAATCGAGACACAGTAAAACAGATCTAAAATAGGAAAGAGCTTTTGTGCGACAACTGTATAAATGGATTCAATAAGAAATCAGAGATATCGTTTTACAGTCTGCAGAACTGTCATTTAAAAAAAAGGGATGTTTATTATTTAATTTGTAAATGATTATTATTAAGAAAATGAAACTATCCGTTAATCAAAGTATTTTTTATTTAACAAAAGGAATATATATTTGATAAAAATGTTGCATTGAAATATTTTGGGGAAAAACGAATACGGTGAATCGAACTGAATCATGAGATGGGTGAATTGTAGGAGCGTCTTATTTGAAAGTAGCATTGGACAAAATAACAATAAAAGCTGATTAGCTGTTTTACTGTTAAGTGATTTCGTTTTGTAGAGGCTAGGTATGGAATGAAATCCTCAGGATTGTGTGATGAAGTGGAGTTACTGTTCCCTTCCCAAAGTGGATTATTTTCCTGTAACTTCACGTCCTGAAGTGTTTCCTGCTCTTATACAGCAGTTTGACCGTTTTTATTTATTAAATTAAAAATGGCTTTTTAAAAATTATACTTAATGTTGTAACATCTGTGAAACGGCTTAGTTCCTGTTCTCCCATACATTACAGCGGCTATAAACAGTCGTTCCCTCACCAGCCTCTAATTTGAAACTGCAAAGCATAACCTTCTCTAAATACTTCTGACCCGTTCTGTCGGAGCGTCCAGCACATCGGTTTCAGCAGATTGTTTAGAGTAGATTAGTCACGGAGTGTGAATGTGTATGTTGGTGCAAAGTGTGGAAAAACCTTGGGCAAACACTGCGACACACACACACACACACATACACAAAGCTGATTTTCTGCACACTTCATACACACTACCTGGTGTGGGCTGGAGAGGTGGAGGAAAAGTGCTGGGTGTGATAGAGGACAAAGAGCACTCACACACACACACACACACACACACACACACACACACACACACACCACAAGTGCTGATCTGCTACATTACACTCAGAGATGAGCGGATAGCTATGACCCCCAACACACACACACACACACACACACACAGCTCAGCTCTTAAACACACACTCTGACCAAAAAGAGAAAGCCATGGATACAGCTGCTGTAAGCACATCTGCTCTCCTCTTCCAGCAGGACACATGTTCTGGTTTCACCATGGAGAATTCTCCTCCTGATCACATGTCCTGCACTGAGCTGGATTTCAGTTTCTCTTTCTTCCTTTGCTTAAAGTCTTCACAGATGATACGAACCTAAAGGGCACGATTCCTGTTTGTAGAAAGAAACCTTCTTCTTTCTGGTTTATTAATAAACACATCACCACCACTGTGCCTTTTCAGAGGATAAGGAGCGTGGTAGCAATATGTAATGTTACACGGAAGGAAAGATACAAGAAAGATGAGATGAAGAAAGAAAGGTAAATGGATAAATATGAAAAAATAAAAAAGGAAGGAAAGATGAAACAAATAATGTATAGGCAGAGAAAATAATGAATTCAAATAAGCAAGAGAAAAATTGAAAAGGTAAATAAAAATAGATGAAATAGAGAGGTAAAGAAATAAAATAGACAAAACAATAAATAGAAAAGATAAATCAATTATGCGCACTTACAAAAACAAAAAAATGAACACATTTATAAATAATAATAATAATAATAATAATCCATCCATCCATCCATCCATTATCCGTCTGGGTCGCGTGGAAGCTGGAGCCAATCCCATCACGTTCGGGCGAGAGGCGGGGTACACCCTGGGCAGGTCGCCAGTCCACCACAGGGCCAACACGGACAAACAGCCACACAC
>JAQQZU010000038.1:2676194-2687768 GCA_030068025.1 Parauchenoglanis punctatus | reverse complement strand
GGAGCAGAGAAAAATCAATAGACCATCAGAGCAGAGAGAGACAACGAATTCTCATAACTCCAGCTTGGGAATACTGGCAGGACACACACACACACACACACACACACACACACACACACACAGGGCACTCACATACATATATTAAGACAGATACAATTATCCAGTTTAAAAACGGAGACTTTAAATAATTCTGTTTATAGTATAATCAAATATAATCCTACTGAATATTTGTATTTATTTTATTTCTTACCCTGAAACTGCACCTAGATCATCACTTACTTGTTGTCCTGCAATATTATTAAATCCCCACGTTTACAAAAAGTCTGGAAAATGATTTTGTGTATATATATATATATATAATGTATGTATGTATATTTATTTCTAAATAATTCCTTTTTGCAAGTAAAGAAGCCAGCGCTAACATAAACGCCATCTCTCTTTCCTCAGGGTGTGTAGGATAAAATGTAAAGTCGATATGTTTTAGATGGTGTCAAAAAAAATAAAAGAAAAAAAGAAATCAAACATTATTTTCCAGTAAATGATTTCTGAGTTCTCCTGGTACCCTGAAGCTCACTGGAACCTTTTTGTCACCATTTTGTTTTTGTCTAACTCACCAACAAAATCCCAGCATGACCCCTTTTTCCATTCCATAAATGCAGGGCTCTGAAACGCCATGACGGCGTCGACCGCTTCGCACTCGTTTACTTAATTTGCAAAAAAATAGAATGAATGGTCTGATGGTGCGGTCTTAAAAACACAGAGAGTCTTGCTGAAGTGAAGCGTATTACCAATCAGGCCTGTGTGTGAGAGCCACACTTGGGCAGAACAGAAAGAACACACACTCACACACACACACACACACAATTCATAGTGGAACATTTAATAATGTGGGCTGTGCTGCAGACGGATTAATCTTGCATCTGCAAGTGGCGAGTCAATACACCATCAGAAAGACTTCAAGGCTGTGATCCAAACGGCATAAAATTCTCTAACAAGTATGCCTAAACGGTAATGACACGCTCTTTAGCGTGGTAGTTTGCGATTCGATATGCAGACCCGAGTATTCACGTTTATCATTGCTTACTCAGTTTTACACATCATTTGCTATGTGAGGAAAAACATCATCGTACACCGTGTTACTGTTACAGTTACAGAGTTGGAGCAAAAACCTTCGCTTCCTTTACTGCAATCTCACAGAATATTGTTGTGCTGCTTTTTACATCTCAGCCAGTGAGAGGTTTTGCTAGCTGGCTAAAATGCAGTGCAGAGAACAAAACCCACATCTGGTCACCTCTGATATTTTCATGCTTTTTCTTATGTAATAATATCTGGCCCAAAAATGTCTTATCTGGGAAGCCATGTTCAGTGCTCAGTATCTTCAGAAATATTAGTCTGAGCCTCGTGGAAACTGGTGGAGATCAAGACCACCTTCTATTCTCACTTTCCGCACACTCAGAAGTCACCACAGGAAGTTGGTGGTGGTTTTATGGGGTCATGGATATGGGAAAAAAATGTCCAACCGTGGGTGATAATGGAGGCCGTCGGAGTCATTTCTAACGGTCACAGATGAAGTAAAATCACAACATATTCTTAAGCTAATTCATAGGCTTTGTTGACTCAAAGATTTTGAGTTATTAACAATGAAACAAGGCATGGTTACTTTTCCAGGTAAATTTTTAAAGCTACGTTGACATGGAAGTAGGAACAGGAAAAGTCTGTAGATTACACCTACACCTACATATTTTCTTCATGTTAAAGGCTAACAGGATATAAACCTGGTATTGACTATTGACAGCACATTTACAGGGTCAGCTGTGTGTCGGGACTGCAGTGATATACTTTCTATGCACACTTCTGAGATTCTGTCTGATTTCACACGGAATGACCCTGCACATAATTCCTTCTCCAGCTTGTTAAGAATGTAACGGTTAACGGCAGCATGCTAGCCAGAATGCAGAAAAATACACAGAAGTTATGTAGAAGATTCTCAGGATGATCCATACCTTTTCTTAGCTACTAGAAAGCTACTACGAGTTGGCTAGTTAAACAACTGGGTAGTTAAACTGGTTAAAGATACAAATTCCTGCACCGAATAAATGTCTTCAGAAGAAGGTGAGAACAAATGTTCGGCAAGGAAGAAAAACCTATTCTAATCAGCCTTGAATCACTTCCTTCTTCCTTGTTTGCGTTCTTTATACTTTTACTCACTTTGTCTCTCCCCTGATTGGCTGCTGCTCCTCCGTGCAGTCAGACTTCTTTTGTGTCGAAATATGGAGCGTGATGATGTGCTGGCGTTTATATATTAATTTAAAGAACATAATATTATAGAGAACCTCTTTGTCCTTTCGATGTTTTATTATAATTTTTTTTTTTTTTTTTTTTATAAAATAAGCAATTTGCCAATCTCCAGGAGGTTTAATTTGTCCTGCACAACAACCGCATCAAGATCAAGGTCATGCTGATATTAACCTACGATTTAATATAGATAGTTTCATTTCCCAGATCTCCAATCACATCCTCTCAGTAATATGGTATAAATAGAGTGGATTTAATTACATGTCTCTCTCTAATATAGTGGGAACACAGTGAGGAGTGAGTTTAAATGTCTAATTCGTTTAAATCCCGCATGGGTTCGGATGTGGAGTCTTTACGAAGCCGAATTACGCAGCAGCTCTTCTCCTTCGCCCTGCTCTCTTTAATATGCCGCTGGAATTGGCCGAGGCACGACATGTCTGAGGCACAAAGCGGCATTAACCTCGCTCGCCCTTACACGCTAAGGGAAGGAAATTCATTCACCTGTAGCTGGAGCTGTATAAAGACACATTAGAGTCATCGGACGACGGCATATAATACAATTTTATCTGAACATTCAAAAGCTAGAATGAAAAGAACGAGCGAAGAAAAGCATGAGAGCAAGGAAAAGATGTCAGGGCTCCTGTTTGGGTCTGTTGAAACTTTAAGGCTGATTAATTTAAAATTGCTGGAGGGCATAAAGGGCAAATATAAGAAAAGGAAAGGAATTTTCTCATGACAGCAGCAATATTCAGGCTACTTTAGTATTAATGCACATTCTGAATAAATTCATTCAGTGCCTCTCCCTGTATGGGATAATGCATTCATAGTCTGACAGACACTATTGTATATTTGCAGTAACATTTCACATGGAGCTGAAATGAACCTATCTGAGGTGTGTGAATAAATCATGAGGAGGCTAAAACTCAGTGCAAAGGTGAAAAGAGGATGTGTGTGTGTGTGTGAGAGAGAGAGAGAGAGTGTCAGTGCCCCTGTCAGTCCCCTTTCTATCCCTTTAAGGTGTCCCTGCTGCCCAGGAACACCTGCTCAACTCAACATTTATTATTCAGAGATGCACTAAAGGGACCCTACTGCGCAATATAAGATGATTCTACATGACACAGAGCTCACACACCTGTCAGTGACAACAAGTAACATCAGCATGTGCAAACAGACAGATGGATTCCAGTCTTTATCACAGTGCGGTGTGTATGTGTGAGTTGGAAGCTGTTAGTGTGCATCCGTGTTAGTTTGGGCCTTCTTGTTGCTTGGGTGGAGCCACATGGCAATTTAACGCCAGCAGTTTAAAGACCAGTTTAACAAAATCACTGGCTCTTCTTTAAAAGTGGACTGAGCCTTGGCCTGGACTTTCCACAAGGACACAAGGAGCCCTGGCCCTGAACTTAAAAGTCCGAGAGCGGTATGGAAATGGCGACTGAGGACCAGTTCAGTTTATGCACTTCCACTTCCATGAGCTGACCCAGATTGTCGCTGCTGCTGGCCGTGGCCCAACCATCTAACTGCGACCTGGCAGCAAGCGCCGCTACAGTTAGGGTTCGCAAATCCCGTGGTCTCCCCTCAATGTTACGATGATGAAGCCAAGCATTAAGAAATGCTCGGGAAGAATGCATTATATTCAATCCAGCCCTTTACATTTGACACCTGAAAAGATTTGTGCCTCTGGGGAATCCCTCAAAGGTTCTATGTGGACCTCTATAACAGAAGGATTCCCTTTCAGAAACCTTTTAAGAAGCTAGAACCCTTAGACGTTCCTTGATATACGCTTTTGTCACAGTACAGACGTCCCTAAAGGTCTCAGCGTAGATGATGAGAGAGATGACGTTCAGCTGGGTTCCATGAACAACGTATAGTAATCACAGAGTAAAAGGATTTTGTGCAGAGGCTTCATTCGCTAGCTTTTGCACATGGCAGCTGGGCAAACTCCATGACCAAAGATACCATGCGACCAAGCCTGTGATTGGTTTTCATCGAGGCGTGCCCAAGCTGATTCATTCCAAGCATCACCCAGGTTTCACTAGCATGCTAGACTCGGCATCCGTGACCAGAGTTGATGCTCTCAGCGCTTTGCAGGAGGCAATCTTCATGCTGTCATGAAAACTGTCATGACACTTTAATAGTACCATCTGCAGCATTGGTGAAACTCTAAAGAGTATGCTAAGTTGCATGCTCGCAAGTGTGGTGTTGACATATGCTGAGGTCTTCAGAAGGGGGCTGGAAGGTGCTTCTAAACACAGAAGCCTTGATCAGTGCATTCATTGGTTGATAGCAGTATAGCCCTCTATAGGTCCCCTACAGACCTTCAGCCAGCTCATGGATATCATCTTCTACCTACTGTCGCTACATAAAGTCTTAATCCACTTAGAGAAGGTGATAGGGGTGCTTAGAGGGACTGGAATCGACCCACACAATGTAATTTGAGCTGGGCTGAGGCACTGAACATGAGTTACCCCCACAGGAGAAGAAGACAGACTGATAAAGCCAGTGAGAAGCTTCCTACACTAGGCCATGAAGAACCAGATACCTGCCTTTCTATAGCTGGTGTGGTAATACTATTCGTTTTCCAAGAAGGATCAGCAAAACAAAATAAAATGGTAAAACTTCTCTTCCTACACACTCTGATAGATAGATTAGCATTATGATAAGTTTCAGAAAAGTGATAAATGTTGTTTATCAAAGAGTTCTCCAAGGGTCTGTTTTTTTTTTATATATATATATTTTTGTCGAGTGCATTAATGAGCTTGAAGCTCCAAAAAAAAAAAAAAAAGAAAAAGAAAAAAACCCCTCTGCTCTTTGCGTCTATTAGAATTCAGAACTTCACAAGGAGCAGACAACAGCCGACAATAAGCATCCCGGGATCAATGCAAGAAATACGCTTCATTTTTCTCAGCCTGCGTGCCGACAATGCGTTGAGAATAATAAGAAGGTGCTGGGAGTACGCTGTCATCCTCCTGCATCCCATCTCCATAACATTTTGTAAGCAGGTCCAATATCAGTAGCTAACGTGTAAAAAGCATTTTAATTTAAATTTTAAAAAAGAGTACAAAGCAACAGTTGCTTTTCAATGTCCATCCCGTTCAAACCAAACCAATATTACCCAGTTGTCAGGAAAGCACTGAATCAAATATTGAGCTAATCTATGTTTCGGAACCGAAATAAGGTCATGTGCCCAGTGGGGTGACATTTGGGATGACAATGCGATGACATTTATCCTCACCGCTTCCTGTAGTTCCGTAAACTGAAGTTTCCAGTATTACATTTTTGAACTCCCCGGCTCTGACACACAACTGGCTAAACCCGAGCAAATAAAGCACTGAAACTGAAGGAGCACAAGAGTGGGGTTTGCATGCTGATAAGTACCACAGATTAAAACCATTAAGGATAAAATATTGATGGTGATCTCCTTATTCCTCTGCACATAAGCACCCAAGCAAACATAAACCCTTTGCACATTTTGATGTGCACTAATTCCTAATGTTCCTTTGTGTATGCAGCAGAATTAATATAAAAAAATCATCAGATAAGAGGTCTCCTGGCATCTGTGCCCGTGGTGGTAATGGACTGCTAATGGGTTTTAGGGTTTTTTTGGAGTTTTAACTATAAAGCTGGTTTTACACTATTCATGGAGATTTCAAGCACATTATCTCCAGTGAGATGAGATTCTTCGCTGCATCTCTCTGATCTCAGCGGCAGAAAGGCAAGCAGGTCAACATGCAGGCCTGTCTAAAGAGCAAATGTTTTCAACTCTACATCATGGGGCCAGTAGTGCAGAAAGCATGTCAGCCCTGGGAAATAGTTTGTGCTGAGAAGTACGGAAGAAGAAATAAGCCAGGGAGTTACGGACGCTGATTCACATCCTCCACGACTGGGGAATACTTGGCGTTGGTGACGTTTTAAACCGGTTTGAATTGGGGTGGGGGTGCCAATAATTTTAGAACCAGTCTTTTGCAGAAAAAAAAAATAAAAACTACTGCTCAATAAAAATGTATGACAGAGAAGCGTTACAGTGCTGATCTATATTGAATTATTTGTTATAATCTCAAATATCACTAATTATCCACGCATATGTTTAACTTTGGAATTATTGGCACCTTTTATAAAATGAGCAGAGCTAAAAGCTTATCTGAACTGCTAAGACTAGACCCAGTGTAACAGCACTGTTAGTGGTTCAAGCTGATTTAATGTTGCACACAAAAAGTGAAATAATATCTGAGTGAAAATAATGAACGCTCAAGCTGACTAATCACCATATGGTCTGATTAAGTGACAATATCTTCAGATTAGATTTATACCAAACGCATCCGGGTATAAAGTTACGAGCGCTAACGGCCAGAAAACAGGTCTTCATTTGGCTCGAATCCAAATAATAGTGAGAAGCACAAAGTTAAGGATAGTCGGCTTTCTGAATGGTGTGGTGTGTTTCCAGAGGGCCTTAGTTCTCCTCAGAATAAACGCTACAGTGTGCCGTGTCTTCTTTTTCTCCTTATTTGATCTCGTAATCTTCAGATTTATTTCTTTGCGAGGCTCATCTATTAAATCCAATCCTCTGTTTGCATTTTTCTGTTCCAAGAAAAGAAATAGGATGGGGTTTTTTTTTATTTTAAAAACTCTACAGTTCAAAGATGCGTCTGTTCCATGGCAAAACATCAATTTAGCTCGTATTAGCATGCAACACGCATTCAAAAGCCTCTTACTCACACAGATTAACCAACATGGAGGGAGGCATCAAAGGCCATTACTCAAAGCCAGCAGCTCCTCTATTAATGAGAGCCATCTATCAACTTGCAGTGTTTACCTCAGCACCGGCCCTCGCGTTTCTGTGTGCAATAGATTTATGGCTGCTTTAGACTAACTTACACTCAACTCGCGAAGCTCTCCTCGTATCAGATCTAGACGCTACGGAAAAACTCACACTGTCGACCGGGTGAAGACAAACGGCTCGCTGGCGTGGACAGGAAAAAAAACCTGGAATGCGTGAAAAAAATGAGCAAATCCGGACATTTCGTTTTGTCCTGTTTTATTGTGAATATTGCATAGACCAGTTACAAATGCTAACCTTAATCTTTTTTTTTTTTTTAACAAACCAGTGTAACACGGAGATGAGTATTTCCTTCTGTGATTATACAAAACATCACTGAACAACACCAGTCTTAATGCCCTTCATCACAAACATTTATTCCACTACATTAGCACACTAGCTGCCATTTTTCTTCCTTGGACGTACCACAGCAGCTTTCAGGAACAAGCAGAGTGCATGCTAGCTGAGAGACACATCAGTAAATGCAGTTAGCACTGGGTTTTTGCATTCTGTCCCTCTTCTCTGTGACTTAACATACTCTAAAACACAAGTCGGTTCTTTGAAGTCCTCTGGAGTAGATGAGTGAGAGCAGAGATACACACACACACACACACACACACACACACACACACATCACTCCAGCTAATGAAAGCAGCAAATACGAGTAAACATTTCCTAATTATGACGAAAGTGACCGCATTCATAAATGATTCAGAAACAACATGGTAGCTGGAGATTTGTGTCTGATGCTGTTCATAGCAAAACATAATCTGAAGTCTCTTTTCATTCATAATAAGATTAGTCCAAAGACTTTAGTGCTCTCCTGTTAAAACACACACGCAAAGCAAACTAAGGAAAACATTTAAACAAAACTAACAATCTCTGCACAAATACTGAACCAGAGTTAATACAGTAAAAGCAAATGATTCACCAAACACAATAGAAGTGATACAGATAGTGCTCTTTGGGTTTAGTTATTCAAAAAAAAAAAAGTATTTAAAACTTTCAGCATCCCTCAGGGCGACATTAAATCCATTATTTAAAAATGGAAAGAATATGGCACAACATGACTCTGCCTAGAGGAAGCCAAAAAATCAGTGACCGGGTAAAGAGGGAATTAGTCAGACAAGCAACCAAGAGGCCAAGGGTAACCTGGAGAGATCAGATGGGAGAAACTGTACACAAGACAATCACAGGCTGGTTATTTTGCAAAGCTAGGTTTTTATGGAAGAGTGCCGAGAAGAGAAAACAAGCCTGTTTGCCAGGAGGCCTGTTGGGTTTAAAATGTAGCTTTTTGGCCTTGGCATAAAGCACTAGATTTGGCAGAACCCCAACACTGCTCATTACCCTGAGAGCACCATCCCCTGAGGGAAGCATGAAGGTGGTAGCATGATGTTGTGTGGATGCTGCTCATGGATGCTGGTCAGGATTGAGGGCAAGAAGGATGGAGTCCAATACAGTTCAATCCTACCAGAAAACCTGTTCTAGTCTGCAAGAAACTTGAGACAGGCAGAAGTTCACCTTCTAACAGGACAACGAGACTAAAAATACCACCAAAGCTAGACTGGAGTGAGTCAAGTCCAAGAACCTGAACGTGTTCGAATGGCCCAATCAAAACCCAGACCTCAATCCGAGTGAAAAACTGTGGCACGATTCTTCACCAACACTCTCTTATTCAGTCTGACAGAGCTTGAGCCATTTCGGCACGAAGCAGGGGCAAAAATATCAGGATCCAGATGAGCGAAACTGATAAAAAACATACCATTGAAGACTTGCAGCTACAACTGCAGCCAAACGTGGGGCAAATACTTACGCATACAACAAATTCCTGATTTGTTTTGTTTAATTAATGATTGCGCCATGATAAAAAAAAAAAAAAAAACGTTTTGAACCTTCAAATTTTATCGTGTAAGTCAAATGGTAAAAAAAAAAAAAAAAAAAAATCGCAATTAAAATGCACAGTTTGACTAGAAATTGTGAAAAGAAAAAAAAACCTTCTCATTTCAAAAACCGCATTGTGTCTTGGATGCACGCACCAAAAGGTTGAGGGAAATCGGAAAGAGCAAATGCCTGGCCAAAAGGGAATTACGGGCTATAATGTGTGATTGTGCCTTGGAGAAAAGACATCGAAATGCCAAGTAAAGATGGTTTATAAAGCGAGTATACACTTCAAACATGGACGTGTAAAAGCTCATGTCTCACACGGACTAAAAAGAAGCAGATATGGAAAAATGATTCCTTGGGATTTACAGTTTGACTTTATAATTCACACAGAAAGCTTTTTAATCTTAGTGATAATTATGTACAGTTTTTATACGGCGCGTCTTTGTGTGTCTCGTTTGAAAGTAAGACTGAATTCAGTGGATGTTTGATGCGGTAAATGAGTGAAATGAGTTCATTTACTTCAAAATCATTATTAGTTACCTAGATAAGTGAAAAGAAGACAAATTAAACTCGTCCTTCGCATGACTTAATGATATTAAAAAAAAACAAACCCCGTCTCTGTGCAGTGAATCAATGTTCGGAAAACTCCTTTAGAGCCATAAATCAAATGCTCCATCTATATGAGATGAAGGTTACAGAATACTGCTTATAGCAGCGGGATGAACGGACGAATAAAGGAAGTCTCGGGAAAATGTAGAGCAAAGGGAGCACGTACAGATAAATAAAAATGTAAATATAACAGAAAAATATGAAGATGAATACACGCTTACATATTTTCCTGTCACTACTGATAATAGCCAGGTGGAAAGTTCATGGAATGACAAGTCATCGTTCCCAGACGGGAATGCCGCGCAAGATTTTACAAGAGTAAGAAGGAGGCAGCAGTCACTTGTAAAGAGTCTCAGGATGACCTGAAAGCAGCTGGAACTCCAGTTAACAATAAGAAATGAACTGCGGTGCTGTGAACTGTGTGCATTTCTACACCTCACACGGCAATCATCTGCTAAAACGGAAGCACAGAGGGGCGAGTCGAAATGATTGAAATGGATGGAAATGTCTAATGTTTGGAACAAAAGCTATGAGCCATTTATTACAAAAGTTTCACTTAATTTTAGAGTCCCTGAAAAAGTTGGAGAATCTCTGAACGAACTCATCGTACAGATTTTCATTTGTGGTCATGGCGATGTTATAGCCTTATAACTGAATATCTCGAGCACATGTAACACATGAGGGCGAGATTTCAAAGAACTTAACATTGCTGTCTGTGTATAACGTCGTTCTATGTTCCTGGGGAACTCCTGCCTTTCTTCCAGACGCGACCAGGGATCCTGATAAGCAAGAGGTGATCTATGAAATAAACGGAAAAGCCGAACAGAATAAAACAAATGATCCCATTCGACACAACTGAGTAATGCTGTGGAGATGATGAGGAGTGCCAAGATGAGGAGTGAAAATAAGGTACGCTAAATAAATAACAGGTTCAAGTGTCTTGTCGAATAAATCTGGCTTCGACAGGGGAAATAAAGAGTAGGGAACACTAATTCAACAAAGAGGTAGCACTTTGGCTGATATCCTAACATTCGGAAATTGTACTCCTTCAACTCCCTGCACGTCTGCTTGTAACTACCACAGGTTTTGGCTTAGAATCTCTTATACGGGATTGTTGTAAAGCTATTCGACCCCAATTTTCATATCATTTAAATTCAAGGCTTATTTGCAGTTCCCAATGACAAGTTAAGCCTTGCCTTGGTGAACCAGAGTCTGGTTGGGTTTGTCAATACTCTTGTAGAACATGAGCTTTGATTAGAACAAGGTTGACTAATCCATCCACTGGGAGAGCGGCTCAATCTCAACCCTGGAAATCATTCCTTATTTATACAATTTCAAGGTTGGGGAAGTAGAATAGGAAATGTGTTGGTGTAGTTGCAAAGCCTAAACCTTCAAAGTTGTAGTGTGGCTTCTGCGACGGAAGGACCATGTCAAAGGTGAAGAAGTATAGGCAGAGATCTCACTGGCTACGTTCACATTACCATGCTGAAGTGACTCAAATCTGACTTCTTGCCTTAATGTGGTGCAGATCTGATCTTTTCAAATCCGATTTGAGACACTTTCATATGTGGTCCAAAATCCGGTACGCATCCGATTCGCGGCCATGCGACAAGAATGAGGCGCTCAGAATTCATGTGGCGTTTCGTCATGCGAACCGTCAAGTTAGGCAAATCTGATCTGAGCAAAAGATCGGACTTGAGCAACGAGGCTTGTAATGTGAAATGGAGACTAGAGCGCACAGGAAAAAAAAAGAGAATACGTCATTCTTGCTGGATATAGAAATCTCAAGACTCAGACGATGCAAAGAACATCATGGATTCGATTTGGTCCAGAAAGACATCCGACTCGATAAGCATTTTACTAGCAAAAGAATAAATAAATAAACTGGATATGAATATGGTGGCACGGTGGTTAGCACTGTCGCCTCACAGCAAGAAGGTCCTGGGTTCGATCCCCGGGTCACCCAGGGTGCC
>JAQQZU010000038.1:2654640-2670564 GCA_030068025.1 Parauchenoglanis punctatus | reverse complement strand
CGAGAGAGAGAGAGCGAGAGAGAGCAAGAGCGAGCGAGAGAGACAGAGAGAGACAGAGAGAGAGAGACAGAGAGAGAGAGCGCGAGAGAGCGAGAGAGAGAGAGAGTAAGAGCGAGCGTGAGAGAGAGAGAGACAGAGAGAGAGAGCGCGAGAGAGAGAGAGACAGAGAGCGAGAGCGAGCGAGAGAGACAGAGCGAGACAGAGAGAGAGAGAGAGAGAGAGAGAGACAGAGAGAGACAGAGAGAGCGAGAGAGAGAGAGAGAGAGAGAGAGAGAGTGCGAGTGTCTCACAGGGTGAACCAGCGAGAGTTTTTGCTGTACCTCTTGGTGAGAGCAGTGGTGCCACTCTCAGAAGCTGGCCAATCAAACGTGTGAGCCAGGCTGTACTCGGTAATTAACGCGCAGCTGTGATGCGTTCAGCAGCGACACGCCGCTAACTCTCTGCAAAAGACGAGTTGTGATGTGGAAATCTCACAGCGTTGCAGCACTTTCCGTAGAAAACGGTATGATTCACGCAGGCAAAGTTGAGTGACAGAAGTTAGTCTAAAAAAAAAAAGGAAAATTCAAACCTGCGAGATTATATTACACTAAAACTAATAAACACACAAGGCTCTGGCAGTCTGGCATGATGGAAATCAAGAAGCGGGGATAAAAGTCATTTAATTAAATTTCTTGAGAAGGGCTCATCGTGTGCTGCTTAATATTTAACCTTTCTGAGTACGAGCGATGATTTCAGGCTTTGCCTTTCGTATACCACAGCGGAGCCCTGTATCTTCCCCAGCCTGTGTTCCTAAGCCGAGTGTGTGAGCTGTACACGTGGTGCCAGACACTGGAGCTGTGCAGGTTGTGCTATTTCACGTCGGTTGCGTTCTTCAGCTTTCAGCGTCGCGTGTAAGTCTGCTGCCTCGGCGCTGTGCGAGCTGCTGCTGTGATCGACAGTGTGCGCGAGATATTAAAAGCGCGGAGACTCTCCGACCTGCCGGCCGTCCTTAACAATTATACTTTGTTCGGGGTCAAAATGACCCTTTTAAAAGTTTTACTTTAAGTCGAAGCATATGAGAGTGTTTTATTTTTTCGACATGGTACTTTATGTGCTCGGGATTTCCTCTGCTGAACATTTGTTTGATAAAAACAGCTTGGAATAAAAACCCGATCACGTGAAAATGTGATGAAGCATCGGGGACGTGCTGTTTGGGTGAGAGGAATGGCGTACTCTCTCCCTGTCAATCACACCGACACGAGCCAATCGTTGACGCCTGTGAGCTCGTGTATGCGGAAGAGGGTGGACAGCGCTGGCAAAGACCTTTTTTTCCATGTAACTAAAACAAATACATGGAGTCTATTTGTCACATTACCTCCATGCCTTATTTGCACTCATATCTGATCACACACAGGAGCATCTGCAGGAACGACACGAGATCTCCGTCTCCGAAAAACACAGATGTACAGTCAATTGAGTGAGGTCAATTTATTCATATTATTTTCTGTCTCAGCTGCCCAAAGTCGATAATACCCATAAACAGTGCATCCACTGCTAAACAGTGAATGGACGGGTGAACACACACACACACACACACACACACACACACACACACACGCAGGTCAGAAAATGGGAAGATCAGAAGAGCGGCGTGGACTCGTCGATGCCATTAGCTGCGAGGTCTGCGTTCCAGCAGGTAAACAGATTTCATCCATGATGTGTTCGATGTGCACGAGTTAAATGGTAGGAACGGCTTTACTCAGACAGGGATTATGTGGAAGTGCCAGCTGAAATGGGTTCCAGACAAATGTTTAAGAAAGCTCGGAGAAAGCAGCAGGTGTTCGTCAGCCGCGCTAAGCACAAAAGGGATTGAAGGGTGCGAGCTGCCACAACCACAGACAACACCGAGTTTCAGCACACTGTCATCCATCTGCAATCAGAAAAGCTGCTCGGCTCGGCTCGGCTCGGCTGCGGCGCTAAAGTGGTTTCTGTCTGCGTGCTGTTATGAATGATGGTAATTGGTAACCCATTTCAAAGCCTCGGTTCACAGCGAGCAAAGAAACTCCAGCTGAACCTCAGACACATCAATGGCTTGAAACTGAAGTGTGTTTTTAAAAGATAAATGTAAATTGCGCATGCTGAGGCAGGCTTTCGTGCCGCCGTGCCGGATATCCAGACGGACCTCCGACTTCAGTCTGATTCCAGGAGGACGGTGTAGAAGTCAGTCGATGTCTACTTCTCACCTGGATCCTGTCGATTTATACCTCAGAGCTGCTGCTGTAATCATAAACACTGTCCTGTGCTCACTTCTTCACACTTGGTACTGTTTGCCTTCATTCTTCTACACCTGCGTGCTCTAATGATTTATAATCGCGCTATCCGGTGTCATCCAAAAGACCACAGGTTTGGCTTTTGATCCTGAATCCTCTCAAGGTTTCTACCTCACACCGTCACCTCTTGCTCATTATGGATCCAAATCTACGTCCAGATCTCGGAGTCATTTCCCGCAAAGCCACGATATGCTAGTGCGGAAATATGTCTGACTTTGCATTGTGAGGTTTGATCATCTCTTTTGTATTTGACATTCAGGACAGAAAAATAAAAATGTCCGATACACAAATCTAAGAACAAAATCCTCCAGAGTTCCAGACTGAACATAATAATTAGCAGAGAAAAGGAAAATTAACGTGCGCGCGCATACGAGTTCAGTGCGGCTTTCTTCGCCAGTCACTTTAATTGTTGCCTCGTTAGACACAATGAGACTTATTATTAGACTGAAGTGATTAAAAAAAAAAAAAAAACATTCACACATGCACGTACTGTACAATCCATACTTTCAGCAGCTGGCGGTTCTGGATCGTTTCTCTGGATATTTCCACGGTGCCACCATGGAAACAGAGAATGCTGCATTTTGCATATTGGAGAAAATATGGAGGTCCTTTTGTATTATATTCAGCTGTCAATTCAGGAGGAATGATTAAGCTCACAGTTTGGCGGCTCTACCGAAAGTTCACCAGTCTGACATTTCAACACAAAGGACTTGCCAGAGGTTCGTGACCCGGAGGCTGTTCATGATTTCCCCTGAACACAGTGCAAGTCATTCATTCTCAGGTAAACATCGTATTTAGATGAAGAATGTGAGAGCGGAGCTAAAAATGTTTCACTGAGTCCAGCGCAACCGTTTGCTCCTTAATTATCTCATCACCTTGCTTTGTTGTCGTGATGAAAATTACAGCGTCCGCCGAGCGCCGAGTGAAAGCTCTCTATGAAGGAGAGAAAAATGTGTGTTGAGATGATTGTACGGGCTCCGGATCCCTGCGCGGTTGTATCAATGGCCATTTTTGCGTCAGAAATTAAAAACACTCTTTTCAGAACAATGATTTTTCATTAGCACTGGAGTGTAAGAATAACAAAGAGTTTTGTTGGAAGTGGATCTGCATGTACTGTGTGTGTGTGTGTGTGTGTGTGTATGAATAAATGGATGAGAAACAGTGAACGGATGAATGGGTAAAAAGGTTTTGGAGGGAAACTGGATTAGCTTGGTGCGCAGAATGATTTTATTGCAGGCGAGGCAGAGGCAGCACCATGATGCAATGCCAACGCTGATATTTTCTTCAGTGTTATCTCACATAAAACAGATGGAAAGAAAAAAATCCACCTCCTGGACTTTTGGTTGTGCAGCGACTTGAACAGATGCTTTGTATAAAATCTGTCATAACCAAGTAATCATTTTTTTTTATATCTGTGCTATGCTGATGATGCTCAACTCAGTAATATGTGTCTGCACAGGTCTCAGCATGGAAGAAAATATCTTGTCATCTCCCTAGAGACGTCTCGTTCGCACCATCTATCAGTGCACTCGACAAACTATCCTTCTCTCCTCATGCTGCTAACCTGCAGGTTTCTCCTTTAAGACATCGTCGTCATTTTGAGACTGGACTCCTGCAGCTCCTCGCTGGACTTCCCCTACGTACCATCTGTCCCTTTAAACGCATTCAGAATGCAGATGCATGACGTTCCAAGTTCTCCCACACCACCCATTTGCTGCATTCTCTCCACTGGCTTCCTGTAGCTGCCCACATCTGACTTATAAACAACTGCCAACAAAGCCAAAAATCGACCCTGACTCTGCCTGAAGGCACTTATCAAACCCTGCTCTGCACCTCTGTTCGTTAGAGCTACACGCATGGCGCGAGTTCACACCATCCGTCTCTCTGTCCTGCACCCAGGTGGTAGAATCAACTTCCCATCACTGGCTGTCCGAACAGCTGAGTCACTGGCTATCCATCCTCTTCCCCATGAACTTGAGAAAAAAAAAAAAAACAACATTTTCTTTTATGTACCAACTTGTTGGAGTCCCTAACAGGGTGCAAGGTTTTCCGATGAGAGTTCAGGGTGTCTGAAAATGTCCTCGCCTGGCAAAAATTAGCATCAAAAAAATCCAAAGGTTTTCTTTAAGCGCCAAAGTTATAAACATTCAATACGAGCACCATTAGAGACGCGCAAAACATTCAGGTGATTCTTGCATTCAGATCGTCGTTGTCGGTCACCCGAGAGAAATTGCAGTGTGTGACGTTATATGATCTAGGTGGCTGACAGTTTGCACCTCCAGGGCCAATCCACACAATACGATACACACAAATAATCAAAGCCCAAAGTGGTAGTGTCAGATCTTTCTGCATCTCATGGTTGGCTTTTTATATTGGATAAAATTCATTAAGATCATTTTTGGGCTTAGATGAAGACATAATTTACCCTATATGGCCAAAAGTATGTGAACGCCTGACCATCACACCAGTATGTGGCTCTTCTCCAAACTGTTACCACAAAGTTAGAAGCACATAAATGTATAGAATGTCTTTGTATGCTGTAGCGTTACAGTTTCCCTTCACCGGAGCTAAGAGGCCCGAACCTGTTCCAGCATGACAACACCCCTGTGCACAAAGCCAGCTCCATGAAGACATGGTTCATCAATGTTGGTGTAGAAGAACTCGAGTGTCCTGCACAGAGCCCTGCCCTCAACCCCACTGAACACTTTTGGGATGAACTGAAACGCTGACTGCACCCCAGACCTCCCCGCCAACACCAGCGCCTGACCCCACAGCCACGCTCCAACATCTAGCGGGAAGCCTTCGCAGAAGAGTGGAGCGCATTATAACCGCAAAGGAGGAACAAATCTGGAATGGGATGTTCAACAAGCACAGGTGTGCACAAACTTTCGGTCATATTGCGTACTTCCGAAAGTCACTCTGCTAAATTTTATGTATGTAAAATAATATGCATTATAGACTTTACTCTTTGGATGTGAAACCTCTGACTAGCTTCAGTTAAACAATTAGCTGCTACTGTTGCTTAAATGAATAGCTTAATTTTTCTTCGTCTATTCTCATCTGTCTGTGTTTATCTGTTTCCATTCGCCATTAAGATAATTAGGACTGAGCAATCGGCACCGGCGTTAGCACCGACCTGCCAATGGGTTGATGACCAGCGAGCCGTGCAGGTTTTTTTTATTCGGCTACATAACATCGGCTCTCTTACTAATTGCTCCAAGTGAATTCAGGGCAGGTTCGTAATATTTTCTGGTCATTGGGTATTCGTGTGTAGTGCTGAAAGCTAATATGCTCTATTTTTAAAGCTGTTGCACGACAGGACTTTAAACGTCTCGCGTCCAGGATGTGATCTATTTGACTTAGAAGCACGATCCGCCATCTTTAAAATTCTCAGTAAAACTACATGGTTGAAAAATGCTTTTAACATGTAAATACCAGAACGACAGACGAATTCGTAACGCTTCCTCTAGAAGAGCACAGCGCCTGATGTTTTGCGTTCTTCCTGCCTCACACTTTTTCGCTATGAAACTTGCTGGTGGAGTTTAAAACGCTTCAGCTACAGTCTGTCTGGGTCGCAGAGACTCCTCTCAGAGCACTGACCTCATTTTCCACTGTAGTTTGCTGATATTTCACGGGAAGTCCAATTTAAAGGAAGGGCACTTATAAAAGTTTTAGCATCCGGTATGACTGATGTGAACTGTCACAAGGCGTATTGGCTGTTAAATATGACGGGCCCTTCTGCAGCGCTGCGTCCTGCTCAGACGCGGGCCATTCGCATTAGCAGGTACATTAGCGATGCCACAAAAATTAAATAGATTATAATTTGTGCCATATAGTATAAAGTGCTTGCTAGACTACTATATGCTGTACAGCACCTACTATAAAAACACTAATTAATACACACTTTTTCAAATGAATTAGTTCATTATTCATTAATTAATCGTCTCTGATTAAAAATTAAACAAGACGGACTATTAATAACAGAGTTTATGAAAAAAGCCAAAGTGATCCAATACCGAACCATTCACTCAAGCCTGTTACCAGAAAACATTCACCGTTATGAAATATTCCAGTCACTTAAGTCACTTCCTGTTCAACGGGAAGTTGCAGCATCTGAATCTTTCTGAAGAAAAGTATGTTCGCTCTTCTTTTTTTCTGTAATCATGTCATGATATTGATTGATTAAAAGTAAATATTAAGCACATTTTGTACAGTACCGTGCAAAAGTCTTGACCCCCTCTGATTTCTTTATGTATTGCTAGGAAGATGAGACCATTAGGTACAGTGATTTATTGCAGCATGTGCAAACATACATGTAAATACAGAATATAACACGCAGAGAGATTGTATCATTCCAACAAGCTTTAAAGTTAATATTTGGTATGAACACTGTTATTCTTCAACACAGCCTGAACTCTCCTAGGCAGCGTCAATGCATTTTCTTTACGTGTTCTTCAGGAATAGTTCTCCAGGCTTCTTGAAGGACGTTTCAAAACCCTTCTTTGGACTTCAGCTGCCTTTTGTTCTGTTCTCTGTCGAGATGATCCCACACCGCTTTAATAATGCTGAGATCCGGGCTTTGCGGAGGCCGATCCATGACTGATAGTGCTCCATCCTGTTTCTTCTTCTATCGAGGTATGCAGGAAGCCTGGAGAACTGTTCCTCAAGACTACATTTAAAAAAAAAAAAAAGAAAGAGAGAGAGAAAATCTGGCTCTTTGGAAGCAAAATATGAACAAATGAGTGGAGACTTTTGCACAGTGCTGTATATTTGCTCTTTATATTTAAAATAATAAACGTTTAAATCTGGTACTCATTGTGGAGCAAAATGCAGCCTGTCTGCAAAAAAAAAAAAAAAAAAAAACCGGCAAAAGAAAAAAAAATGGTAGAAAATAATAGTTTTGAGATCAGCACATTTAGAATGATGAAAAGTGAATAAAAAGTTTCATTCTTAAAAGTTACAAGGGCTAAAAGTCCCTGAACCTTCAAAATGCCATCTGTGTGATTTAAAAATAATAACAGTAATAATACTATAAATAAATAAATAAGTAGCAGTACTGCACTATGTTTGTCTTTTTCGATTTTTCCCCCCGTTATTTTCGTTTTCTTTCTCTGAACAGATTGCAGACATATGCGTCCGCGGCACTTGTGAGCAGAACGACACGCGACGAGAAAATAAGGAGAGAAATGTCAGTGTGAGACAGCAGAGGCACATCGGCCTGGTAACCTCACACTCCTGATTGGTGATTAAAGTAAAACAAAGCGGAGGTTTGCTGAACCGGAGGTGGCTTTGCGGCTGCTCTCCTCCCATTAGGAGGCGCTGACCGGCTGCATCGCAGACAGACGTGGTGTCATTAAGTCTGTGGACGTAGAGGAAACAGGCGCTGGTGGCACTAATCCTGCTGATAACCTGTCCGGGTGAATAATTAATCGGCGTGCTAGATAAGTGTTAAACAGGGTAGGAGCGGAAAACAGCTCGCTGCAGGAGAGGATCAGGAGATGAGAAGATTTCACTTCTCCTCATTATCCACTTCTTTCCTTGTGAGCTGCGAGCGTGTTTGCAGAGGGAGGATGATTCTCTGGGGTGTGCGCCTCCGATCTGTTTGAACTGTATGTAATATATTTCAGCTTTTTTAATCAAGTCCTTTATACTTGCTGAGCCTTATATGGGCTAGGAGTGTACGTCATATGATACGATTTTAATTCATAAGGAAATATCTGATGATTCGATTTAGCAGCCTCTGATCAATATCCAGCATAACATATCACAATATCAATGTGACCAGCTTTGTTCACGATCTGTAGTAGGCCCTGATAATATCAATCGAAATAATTCATTAAATCAGCGCCTTTTAAATTGGTGCATCAGTCCGAACCCGATGATTATGAACCCTGCGCCCAGACAAGTCCAGAAACAGTCCTGGGTGCTGACTGGGGCATTCAGACCAAGTGTGAAAACACCCCCGAGTCAAAGCCCCGGGCAGGACCTGGAGGCCAACAAGGCACTACAGCAGGCCCTGCACGGGTCAGTACAGCATTAGAGGATGAAAGGGTTATGAAATCCGAGGGCCAGAGCTGCTTCGATCAGGGACACACTGCTTAAATGGCAGCCAGGGAATACACAGCTATCACCAGAAACACAGGCCCTCCGGACGTGCGCTCGCTCGGCACGCTGTCAACATCAGCATATTCCAGTCTAACGGCCCACATTTTGCAACTACACACAAACGGCGCTGCCTGTGACTTGATCTGATGTGACTCGGAGCCGTGGTCATGCTGGGAAAGGCACTACTCACGGTTTTATTAGCACTGCTACTTCTGACAAAGCCATTTACGTGCACGCGTTTAAGAAGAATCACGGAGCGAGGTCCGTCTCTCGCGTCTCCTTGAGCTGTAAAGCTTTCTTTTTTTAAAAAAAATTCCATCAACAGAGCAAAATATTGTTGTTGAAAAAAAGAGTTGTCAAGGTTTTTCTAGAGGGCTCGCTCTAAATTCGATATCAAATACTGTGGTTTTTTTTTTTTCCCCGAAACATCAGGAGGAAATGTTTTAATGCTTGGTAGAAAGAAACAGAGTACGAATGAGCAGCGGAATAAGAGCGAACGTCGGGTCGGGACGCTCACACCACGTGTCATTAATCATGGCCGCAAACAGCACTTACGTACCTGCGTGTAAAGATGCAAGTCTTATTTACATCATACATCTTTTTACAAGCGTACTGACGACAATGGATCCCTGTTTTTCAGCGTCGTTAAAAATAAGCGTTTTAAACAATACATTTTGTAAGAAGATGTGTGCATGTGTAATGAGTGACACGCTCACAGTTTCCTTAATGCATCATCTCACACACAGCAGCTGCTCTAAAACAATGTTATTACACTTCGTCAAAGAAGAAATATCGTATATAATATAATGTGCCTTCTCATGCCATGATGACAGAATGACGAGGCTGAGTGTGCTGCAGGGTTGGTTCAAACAGAACCGGGAATCTCCGTTATTGATTTTTGTTATTTTCTTGCTTTTGCGATTTTTTAAAATGGTAAATAAATTATTTCATCAACCGGAATCGATAGCCTGGTCAATCACATGGTCAATATTTCCTCTGTTCTGTTCAAAGCTTGACTGTGTCTGAGGTGACCGGTAAAGCTGAGAGAAAATGAACGACAACTTATAACCCTTTTGTAGTTATCATTACCGTTGCCATTATTAACTGATACAGAGAGCATGAATAAAAATACTGGTAACTAATGTTAGCTAAATCTATTATATAATGCTAGATTTGATTTCATATTAATGAACTCACAATATCCTCCATTTATATTGACGGGAAAGTGAGTTCAGGTCAGAACATGTGAAATAACAGCTTCTGGGCGATGTCAATTAATATCGGAAAGTTCAAAACGCCTACGTGAATCACTCCACACGTACATGTCCCATTTTACAGGGGAGGAAAAGAACCTCTCTTCCGGCATATTTTTGAGTGATAATTCATACTGGCGTACGCTGATGTTAAGCTGTGAAGCTCCTACGCAAAACGCAGGAAGGCATGCACTGTGCAGGTCTGGTAATATAATATATTCAGAGTAAACCTCACTGAATAATACTGTGTAGAGACCCTGATATTGTTACATAACACAAGCCTAAACAAAAATCATGCTTGCTCCCAGGTTTTGTAATTACCAGACTTGCTGGAAAATACCGCTCGTCCACTTTTATTATGATGCTCATCTGGCATCTGAGAAATTAATTAAAATTCCAATTAGCAAGACCTTTACGTAGCGCAATCACTCCACAACACGACATTTCACTGTGGGTGGATGAAAGGAGCAGCCGACCTGCGTCGGAAAGTTTGAAGACAGTTCACCCGCGGCCCAAGCCTTCACACACACACACACACACACACGCACACTACATAGCCTTGCTGAACCCAATCGTTCAAAACATCAGAGAATGTCTGTTTAAAGAAAACAGGACTTAAACTCACAGAGAACACGAGAGAGAAGAATGGAGACTCGCTAAGGCTGGAAAATAAATAAATGAACTAGAAGGGCACTCGGAGAGCGCAGACCTCCGCCAAGGACAACAGTCGAGCCTTCTACGCTACGCAGATCTATGTGTCTGGAATATATTTCCAGTGGAGTCATCATATTCCTACATTGGCTTTATTTACTTTGTCACTATTTATGTTCACTGCCATCTACTGGATTTTAAGCTGTAAGGCATTGTTGAGCGCAGAATTCCGTGACAACCAGAAGCCGTGTCTCGCAACGATAGCGAAATGAAAACTAAATCGGTTGATCCGCCCTGTGACTTGGATCCCCCGCAGAATTGAATGCGCTCTTCCTTGGCCCGTGCTACACCCTGCCGCCGAGTTCCATTTAAATTGGAAGACATAAACTTCTAGGTCGGAGGTGATAAGGAATGAAAATAAATACCGAGGAGAGATTATTGGAATCAGCACTTAAAGATCTTAATCAGCTTGCGTAATATAGCGAGTCGAAGCCGTTTCCGTTCAGCACAAAGCTTTTGCGGTGTCTTTTTCCATTCCCGCTTCTCTCAGATTTGCATGTAAAACTGGTTCGTTGTTACAAAAAAATAAAAATGAGTAATTACTTAAACTCTGCTTTTCATTTAGACAGAATCAGGAAGCAAAGTACTTGCACTACAGTGCTGTAAACGAAAGGTCAGTGTTGCACACATGGGCCACCAGAGTTCTTTATGTCTCTATTTTGGTTCACACACACACACACACACACACACACACACACGCGCACTGGAGATATGATTTGTCATGTTGGACTGGAACAAATGAGCCCATGTCTCTGGAGCACTACATTCATTAGTCAGTGTGCAGAAAGTCCAGTCATGCTTCTAGTGATGTGTGTGTTCTCTACTAACTATAACTTACACACCGACTCCTCTGAACCTGACACTCTGAAGCAGCAGCCGAGCCTCACACAACACATCGCACTCTGCTGTGAAGCGTGATGTGGCACAGCACAGCAGCTCAGCTCACTGCAGCTAAGCACACCGAACACTGTATACACACCGCACACAGGACACCACGCGGACGTTCTACACGTTCAACTTTCCAGAATAGAATGAATAAAAGATCCAGACGGGTAAGAAAGACAGAGCATCGTATGGATTCCCGATGCATTTCTTATTGACGTGAAAACAGACGGATTCGGATCTCGTCCTGCGTTGCTATTCTCACCTGAACAACCGCTGGTTCTTCCTTGCAGATGCGCGAGCATCGCGGCAACTGAACATGTACTCTCCACTACAATGTCCAATCCTATTTACTTTCGGCCTATTTTCCACAGCTCCAAATGCAGAACTCTCTGTTCCTTCTGAAGCCTGCTGAATAGCATTTGTTACACAGCCATCCGCAGCACAATAATGACCTCATTATCAAAGCGATCTTTCCTTCTTGCTATCTTTTTAATCCAGACAGAGTTAAGGTAAACTGGGTGTGCGCGGCGTGTTTAGACTTGTGCGGAAATCTCGGAAAACCTATACGTGTATACGTGCGTTTTCTTGATATATTCAATTCGGGAGTTCCTCTCAGGGCTGCAAACATAGCAGTGAATGTGTTCTCCCAGCTCGATTTCTGCTGACAATACAGAGTGAAACAAGCACTTGATGACATATCACCACACAATGGCTTCAAGCTCGTCCTCATCGATGGAGCAAAACCCTCAAGTTCAGTCATTACTTTTGTGTAGCATCCATCATGGCTGCTTTCATGCTCCCACATGACGGCGGCTTTCTCTCCGCTGAGATGTCACTCGATTTCTCCCGGCCTGTAATGGCTTTGTATCGAGCAGCAGCACAGATTGCTCTAAATGGAGGATCATTCCTAGCTTTGCTTCGGCACAGCTAAATAGTGATGAATTTGACTGCAGAACAAGAAGACTTGGTAAATCATCGGCGCAGTTTGTTTGGAACGAGGACGTTCTTCTGTCACCCCTTTTTGCTCCGATGGTGAATGAAATCAATAAGATGATTGGAATGGTTTTTCCTTCTAGCTGGCTGGACCTGGTGAAATTGTGGAGAATCCCATTAGAAGGCGTGTCTTTAAAAGTCATCAGCTTTTGACCAAACGATGACTGTGGATATTCCAGCTACCTCTTATCAGGAAGGACGGTTCCGATAAGAACCTAGCATTGATCTCAGTTACAATTCTAATAAAAGTGCTCCTCAGTTAAAGTATCCAATGGCATCACGATCAAGCTGGATGATTAATTAGCGCACAAATGTGAGGTGCTGAATATTCATAATCACCGACCATCTCGTACACCAAACCTGCTATTCACTCGAACGCGCAGCATGAGTCTCTACTCGTAGGCCCAGCGTGTTGTCTTACAGTATAGCTAATGAAATGAAGTAGAGCTGCAGAGATGACAGCGCTGGTGTTGCGCTAATAGCAGATGAATTGCTGCGGCTTTTCTGAAGGGAATATCTGCTGATTTTTCATAAAAGTTTTGCTGCTGAGTATTTCATTTTACGGTCTCAGGGAAGACGCAAAACAGCGAGGGCCGCATTTCTACACGGCATGGCCAGAAGTATTTGGACACCTGCCCATCACACGCATGTGGTTCTTGGGCAGCAATACGGAGTTGGTCCCCACTTTGCCGCCATAACAGCAATTTTCGAACACTTAAGTTATAGGATGCTGATTAAGAAATAAAGTACACGAGGATTTACTCGGCTCCTTTTTTTAATTAAGCGACTAATGTCTGTGTTTTAACAGGCTCACATTAGATGACTAAATGTAGAACACAGACGGCTTATAAATAACTTTCACTACAACTTCTATACTCATTACAGACCCTTTATGTCTCAGCCTAGCCATTTCAGACCAGAGATAACATGCAAGAGGATAAATGCACGCAAAAAGCTTTAAGTTATGAGCGATTTACACAGAAGAAACATCTGAATTACGTCACATACAAAGGTAGGAGAGAATACATTTTGTGAGCAATGTTTTGTCTTTTCACATGTTTTTTTTTTTTTTTTTTTTTTACACAAATCTTGAAAAAAAAATCATCTTAATAAATAACGATGCAAATATAATACTTGCTTTTCGGTTATACTGATTTGCACGTTTTCCCAAAGTGACTTTTATGGTGCACTTTTAGGTTCTAAATTGCATATTTACTTAGGCAGAAGCAAAAGTGTACTCTGTGCATTCAATTTTGCTCAACTGAAAGATGCAATTCGCCAAAGACCCTGCTAGGAAATCAGCTTGCACTACTTTTTATGGGTGTTATCAAGTTTGCACATGCTTCCCCACATCCACACATACAGACTTTACTAAGTGTAAATCACGGGCTTTTCCTTATTCAGCATTTCATTGCTCAGGACTTTCAGCTTAAGAGACCGTTTTTCAGTATTTATGCAAAACATTGCCAAAGGCATGAGGGACATTTAGCAGCTTGAGGACTTTGATGTTGACCAACCTCTTGCATCAGAAGAGTAAAACAATAGTATTCGTATACAGGATTTCTTTAATAGAATAATTAATAATGCTGAGCATGGACTTGATCACAGAGTTTAAAGAGAATACTGCTATAGACACCATTATGCTGAACTAGTGCTTTAATTCATCATCTAAACGCAGCCTTTCCATTCCGGGAGTGATAATGAGCCCGTTTCTGCATTCCTAATTAAGGCTATATTCACATTACCATGCTGTGACTCAGATCTATATTTTTGCCTTAATGTGATCTTTTCAGGGCTGTGTGGACACGGAAATCCGATCTTTTCAAAGCATACTTGCGTAACTTTCGTATGTGGTCCTAGATCGGATATCTGTCTGATTCGTGGCCGCGCGACATGAAAGAAAACGGTCTGATCGGAAATCATGTGGCTTTTTGCCTGTATGGATGTGCCGAGTGCTGTTGTTTCATCAGCCAACACCACATCTGCAAAACAGCGATGGAGAGCTACAGCTGATGAACTGTGTGCCCTCCAGCGCGAAATGTGATGCATGCATTAGCTACTGGCGCGTCCATTTTGTCGGCTTTAATAGCACGAGTCTCACAAATATGTTTTTGTTGTTGGTGACGCAGATAACTCGTGCAAAAACATACCGAGGTGCGCATGCGTGGAGGATAGATGTGTTCACATTACAGATAGATAAGCACACTTGTAATTATGAATGTGAACCGGCAAATCCAATCGGAGTAAAAAATCGGAATTGAACAACGAGGCTTGTATTGTGAACTTAGCCTAAATCACATCATTTATATCATTCATTTATATGTATATATACACATTATATTTACATACCAATGTCATTTATATATGACATTCAGTCCTACTAGGCACCAATTAGTGTGTGACTGCAAATTCCTGACCAATGCAAAAAAGCAGGAAATGTCACATGACCTTCTGATGAGCAGCAGCTAAATGAAGAACAGTGTCCCACTCTCCTGCGCTGCGCTGCGCTGCGCTGCGCTCTGCTCCGGCCACTCTAAGCGCCACTGGCTCGCCGTCCTTGACTGACTCAACACTGTGACGATTAGAGATCTGGAGGTATGTGATACCGTCGGTACGGCTTCACAGCAAATCTGACTCAGCCTTTTGTAACTACAACCAACTAGAACAGGCACAGAATTTAAAAAGAGCGAGAGAGAGAGAGAGAGAAACAAGAGAGGCTTAACAAGTATCAAACAAATCTGTTCTTCGCAGGCTGTGTCAAAAAATCATTCAAAGACTAATCAGATGCAGATTTGCTGATCAGAACCTTTTTTTTGTTCCTGCCTCAAGATGACATTATGGTTACGTGTTGAAGCAACAAAAGCTTGTAACTCTGCAGTGATGTGACATTATAAAACTGGAGTCAGAGGACTCGGGCTTTACACACTAAAACTCCAGGCCTGACAAACTCCTCATTCAAAACACGGTTTCTCATTCATGGATGTTAATTAACCCATGTAGTACAAACCTTTCTATCGTCAGCCAGATTACGCTATGTGGCTGATGTGTGTAGTGTAGCAGGTGGTGGGATTGGGAATGAGCAGTGACCCTTAGTTGCAGCATTGGTGAAGGTCATGTCAAGTTTACACACGTGTGGATTTTCAAAAATCTGTAGGAAGTGATGGAGATTTCCTTTCACTGATTTGTTCCACTACAAATAAAAATCTAATAACCAAGATGTGAAATCTGCTTGTTCCACCCCTGCTCATTACAAAGCTGTGAAAGGATGAAGACAGAAGCTTCTTCTCATCGTCATCATCATCAACATCATGTGTGTGTTCAGATGACTGATGAACTGATGGATGTTCTCTCTGCAGGCCTGTCACTCCAGGACAGCCCAGATGTGTATTAAGGTCACATACAACTCACGACAGCACATGCCACTCTACAGGGGAGCGTGCGCACACACACACACACACACACACACACACACACACACACACACACACACACACACACATATCTTCACCCTTTATATGGCTGAGGCTTCAGCACCCAGCAGTCAGCAGATGACAGCCTGACAGTGTCACAGAGACAGAGAGAGAGACGGAGAGAGAGAGTGTGAGAGAGAGAGAGAGATAGAGAGAGAGAGAGAGAGAGAGACGGAGAGAGAGATAGAGACAGAGAGA
>JAQQZU010000038.1:2621426-2648201 GCA_030068025.1 Parauchenoglanis punctatus | reverse complement strand
ATACGTGTTGCTTCATAGTTTTGATGTATTCAGTAATGTTTTACAATGTAGAAAGCAAAAAAAATAAAGAAAAACCTGTGAAAAAGAGTAGGGGTGTCCAAACTTTTGACCAGTAGTGTGTATATATATATATATATAGACTTATATATACTTAGACAAAATAATGAATAATCTAAAATAATTGAAAAGTGTATGGCATGTCCCCTTCTTACAGTCTCAACTAATTTATAATGAACAATAATAATAATCCCCATGGTCTTGGAACACACTGGTGTCGAACAGTTTGTGGGAAGAATGAACATGGAAGAGTCTAGTCTTGATTAAAAGCTCTGTTATCGCTGTCTACATTTTTAGAGCATGCTGTGTGAAATTACTTTTCTCTGACTATTTCTCCCATTGTTGTCTCTCGTCTCCGTGTGTGTCTGTGTGTCACTTCCGACTCGAGTCCTTGACTTGAGGATTGCACAGATTTAATTGGCCGAAGAAAGACAAAGCGTAGTTTTTTTTTTTTAAATACATAAATTTCCCTCATCTGCAGTTTTGCCACAGACAGTCGGCATTGATCCATCGGTACTGACGATTTCGCTGTCAGTCCTGCGTTGTACTGGCCCAGGCTGGTAAAGTTAACACACAAACTGTAGCTGGGATGCCGTCAAAAATAAACTCAATCCACTTAACTCCTCTGTCCTCTGAGGCTGGGGGTCGGCGTAGGGACTTGTGCCTGTGTTTAGCTCGCTTGGACAGAACGATAGCGAGTCCGGCGCTTGCTGAAGAAACATGGCGCATCCTTCGCAAAGGCCACTTCAGTGGAGATACTCAGAGGGGGGGCAGTATAATCCTAATGAACTCCCCTCGTGACAGAAAAGGGAGCTAAATCTGAACAGCCTGTTGAGGCACGTAACAAACTGCCTGGGTTGCATTGTTTCAGAGTTTGGGGGTTGACAGGCACTCCAGATACCCAAATGAATATGCACAAGCACTGAAAAAGTGAGTTTTTCATAATACATCCACTTCAAATAAAATAAAGGATATTAATAAGCATGGAAAAGGTGCTGGATTGGTGGGACTTATTAGATTGTAGGCTATGAATAATGGTTGGTATAATGTTACTTTTCATGGTCATACATTCGTTTTCACATTTTATTTATTATTTATTATTATTTCAGATTTTAGCACCAGTGTGCTCACTTTCTACGGCACCAGTGTGCTCACTTTCTACGGCACCAGTGTGCTCACTTTCTACGGCACCAGTGTGCTCACTTTCTACGGCACCAGTGTGCTCACTTTCAATGGAATCGGTTGCTGGTTTGATCAATAAATCAAGACAAAAACATGTATTCAATGCGCACATCTCTTCAGGTACAAGCACTTACTCTGGCCAAATAATGACTGAAATGCTTTGCTTAAGCTTACAAACATTGATCAGCCTGATCCTGATCCAGCGTAAGACACATTAGTTCCTTCCTGAGCCAAAAATCTACTATGCGGAGTCTATTATTGCTCAGAAGACCTGTGTATTTTGCGGTTATTTCCCCACAGCTAATAATGAAATCCGGCTTTCAGGGCAGATTCTTAAAGAACTGCATTATGTCGAACATTGGTTAACCTAATCATTACTTTAAAAGCCCCTTTGAAAACGTGAAATATTTCAAATGGAAATGTTTCCCGCTGTGCATTCGTACAACGTATAGGCAAGACCTGATAAAAGCTGCTGAACGAGAGTCTTTTCAGGTGATTCTTGAGGGAGTGCTGAAAGAGTGAAGTGACTCACATTGTGCAGGTGTCAGCTTTCAGCCTCAGCTGGCCTGATTGTAATAATTACGCTGTCTTTAATTGTGAACCACTCACCGTGTCTTGGGGAGCAAATCACGTGTATTCCTGCTGTCTGTGTCACAACAGCGTCGCAGAACTGCGGCTCTTGAAGAGCTCGTTTGATCATTCAGCGATTCTTTTCATTCATGAGTCAAGGACGTTCAGGCAGGAAACCCGGCCAGGCTGCAAGATTCACTCCTGTCATGCGCACAAAACGTACAGCAATGCGAAGCAATTGCTCACTGTCAAGCTGTGTTTGCCAATGTGTGTGTGTGTGTGTGTGTGTGTGTGTGTGTGTGTGTGTGTGTGTACATTCAAACATTGCATTTATGTATGTATCCTGGTTGTGCTTATGAAGGAATAATCAGAGAATCCATAACAGCACACTAATTAACGCCTACTGCTGCAGCTAAAAGGGCAAATGAAGGCTAATCAATAATCCGCACGCATTCGGCTCTTTTAAGGTGAAAACACAAACAGTGTGAAGTCAGGTGCTCATCTCCTCCTGATATTTCTCTCCTCCAAATAAGGCAGAACCAAAACATCAGGCCCGAGGGAGTAGTTCATCTACAGATTACAATAAACAGAAGTAGTCCTCATGTTTAAGGTATGCTTTTAGAGGATGAAATCACAGGTTTGTTGTTTTGAAATGAAAAAACAAAAGGCTTAGGATGGATATCTTCCATAATGACTAGGTTCATCTCAGTACACAATCAAGTAAAAAATAAAACACTTGGAGGTGTGCTGTTATAGGAAAATAATCAGTCACAGAGTGGTGCAATGATGCCTGTCACGAAGCAGATGTACTGCTACCACCCGAAAGCTGACTATTTTCCTCTAAAAGCACAACCAACAAAGTGTTTATTGATTTAAGCTGGCTTTGAATGTTGTCGTGTTTACCGTGTTTGTGAGAAAAGTCCGTATGAACGCCCCAGTCTTGTGGTATTCACAACTTCGTAAGTGGAAATTTCCTGATAGCTCCGAGTTGAAACATTTTTCAGAAATGTGGCGGCCATGGAGGTACATTTTTCAGTGAGTGCCATGTTAATATATTTAAGTTCTTCATAATTTTATTTATCAGGAGCGAAATGTTGATTTTCCCGACGGCCTCATCTTTTCATTTTCCCTTCGAATTTCCTACATCGTGTTACCCTCTCGTTAGCTTGCTAAATTGTTTAGCCTTGGTGGCTCGTAGACGCTGACAGAAGTCCATGTTGCCGTTGCCTGGCAGCGGTGTTCTCATGACGACTTACCACTTGAATGCCAAGCATTTTGTGTACACGACCTGGTCTGTTTGAAGACGGAATTTCACCACAGCAATTTGCCAATTTGGCAATTACACAACACCACATCTTACTTTTTAATCTGTTTATAGTTGTATTTAATCTGTTGTATTTAACGTCTGTTGCACACGTGCACTTTTGTGCTTCTGTGTTGTCCTGTATGTAGCACCTTGGTCCTGGAGGAACATGGACTCGTTTCACCGTGTACTGTATCATCTGTATATGGTTGAAATGACAATAAAAGCCACTTGAACTTGAGCTAATGTTGTGGCATCTGTCTAGTCTAGTCCTGGACTAAAGTGAATTTTATAAGGAAAATCTTCATACAAAAGTCAGATTAGTTCAGGACTAGGCTTATTCTGTGTCTGGGAAACCAACACTTAAAGTTACAGCTTTATGTCTGACTGTTACAAAGACACTCCTTGCATAAACTTAAAATAAGAATCTCCTTCACCTTATCAATAATCACACACACTTTTTTTAAAGTCGTCCATACAAGTCCGTCTATAAGTTTTATAATGACTGCATTAATATAAACCTGTGATTTGCAGCTGCGCTATAGTCAGACCTTCTGCCAATCAGAGTACAGCATTCAACAGCACTGCGGTATAGCTATAAATAATCCATACCCATTAATAAGTCATCTGAAGTTAAGCTGAAGTGGCCAGTGACTATTCTAATTAAATTAAGTATATTAGTGTAGATGTGCGGTGTTTTATATCCATCTAACATTTAAATAGAAGAGACTATTGAGCATAAAAGAGAATTTCTGCGGTAAAATGTCGTCGTCATCCCCGAAATGACACGGTGGGCTTCAATAAAGAGGACATTTCATTACAGGACAATTACCTAGCGCCGAATGGAACGAATTCGGTTTGCAGCCCGGGTATAATGAGAGATTTAATGAGAGCGATGTGCTAGCTCGGCATGACTGTTTCGGATTAGGGATTTCTGAACATTTCACCTTTTAAAATGTCCGACCAAGCAAAATCTCATAAAGTTCAAGTCGCAAGAGAGCTTTGAAGGCCAGAAGTGGAGAAGGTTCCATGTGAACGGCAGTTACATGGGTCAGTGGGATGAGCGAATGATGTTTGTTCCTCCCCATGACCAATTCGGGACATGATGTACACCAAAGCAAATGTGTTATCAGTTTGCCATGTGAAATCGGATTTTTATCACTTATATTCACATTTACTTGATGCTGATGTTTTTAACTGAAGAGCTAAAGGTTAAAGGTCTTGCTCAAGAAGCCAAATGTTGAACCTGGGGCAGATGAACTCACTGATCACTCACCCAAAGCATTAACCACTAAGCCAAACGTCACTCTGCAACAAAGCTCTATAAAACATACAGTTAATCATTCTTTATCTAACTACATGCTGTCCGTGCTGCAGTATGTATTGAATTTAGCTTCCATGAGAACCGCAAACGTAACATAACGAGATGCATTCTAAATGTTAAGCATACATATTCAAACTTTGTGAACTGCAATACATTCTCCAGAGAGTGTCAGTTAATATCAGCAAGTTCAAACCACCTACGCAAATGTCAATTGGCTCATCTGTCATTTTTATTATGGAAAAAAGAGGAAAAACAGGCACGTTTTGAAATACTTTCCTAGTCAAAAAAGGTCAGCAGATCTGATGCAGTCTTTTAAATATTTCTTTTGGGAATTTTCCGTCCCAACCTGATCCACTGCCCCTCCATGATGTCCCATATTTTGAAAACCTGTGGTTAACTAGCTGACTAATGCGTTCAGTAGCCGTTGGGATGTAGACTAGTCAGGGTGATGGAAAAACAACTAGGCAGATTTAATAAAAAGTAGATTGGGAAAAGCCCAAATAAGAAGAAATGGGAAGTTTCTATCACTTGAACATTACTCTATATGCAATACAGCTGAGTGATTGTCTGATCCTCATCCCAGGTGCTCCCGAAAAAAAACCCTCACTGCAGTTACTTTTGTTGTATTTTCATAAATGCAAATGAAATAAAAACATTGCACTGTGCCACATGTGGTGAGGTCGGTCGCACATCACTATCCAATCCCAGTCATTTATATTGATTAGATTCTTGTTGCACTCTCCGAAAACAGCAATGTCCTGAACCAAGACTGCTAGTCAACTACTCACTTTTTAAAATGACGGTTATAACTGAATAGGTTCGCAACCGTCAGTGAATGTAGCTGTACCGATGTATTCTCTTTTTTGCGTTGTGAATCGGAAATCTGAAATCTGTATTGGCTGTTGCAAATACACTTATTTCTCCTAACAGCTCAGAAAAAAACAGCCTCATTAGTAATTGCATCAAGATCACAATAGTGGGAAGACAAATAGCCATGTCGATGCATTTTTTAACCCCCTTCCCATTCAATAATGTGAGTGTGATGCTTAAACAATGACCCGTGCAGTGAGTGCGGAAAAAAAAGGAAGTCGGAAGAAAAATCAATCACACTAGTATGAAGGGAATGGTGTGACATTCTGACACTCTGTCAGTCACTGCCTTCCCAGACTGTATCCTAACAAGAGCTCTCTGCCCTCCTTCCCTCTCTCTCTCTCTCTCGCTCTGCCTCCCTGTCTGTCTCACTATCTTGAATTGATGGCTCAGGACAGCGTTCCGTAGAGGTGCTGTCTAGATACGTGTGACACCTGCCAGTTGTGGATCACCTCCATGGCTTCTGTATATAAGAGGCTTCTGAGTT
The DNA here is from genome assembly GCA_030068025.1 of Parauchenoglanis punctatus. Classification (NCBI taxonomy): domain Eukaryota; kingdom Metazoa; phylum Chordata; class Actinopteri; order Siluriformes; family Auchenoglanididae; genus Parauchenoglanis; species Parauchenoglanis punctatus. The sequence continues at coordinate 2,642,408 of JAQQZU010000038.1, read as the reverse complement.
GTTGGTTTTTTTTTTTTGGTGTGCATATATATATATATATATATATATATATATATATATTTCAAGCATATGTATGAATATGTATATCATGCACCTTAATAGAACGTTTCAGCAATTTATAAGAAGGTTCAAATAGTTTTTGAGGCAACTCGTCATTTGAAACGGTTTCATCAAACCTAGTCTTGTTTCTTCAGCATTTAAACGTATATGTATATGATATAATGAAGTCATTGATGTTTCTTTTCAAACAGAGTAAAAAAGGTGGTTGCATTGGGAGAGATTTTGCTTGTCAAATGTTCAAAATCACATCTCAGACCTGCTGAATTAGTTAAGCATGAACAGTCAAATCTGGTTTATATGCAGCTGGTTTAAATGCGTCTTCGGTGTCTTTATCCCTTTTTATGTGGATAATCGCTTGGGTGCGTTTGTGCATTTCTTCGTGAGTAATCTCTATTCAGATGAGCGGCACACACACGCACACGCACACGCACACAACACATGCAACCTGATACACATAAAAATGAAGCAATAAATGAAGTAATAGCACGTAAACCCAGTAAAATAAAGTAGGATGCAATATATATATATTAAGGAGCTCCTGGAGACAGAACTGTAATACATCGCGGAAACACTGCACATTAAACATCTATCTTTTGCTCATTACAACCACATCTACAGACAGGAAAAAAGAAGAAGAAGGAATAAAAAAAACAAAACAAAACAATGCCTCTGTTACGCTTTATTTATTTTGCAGGCATGATTTGGCTCCACTTGTGCCCTTAGAAAGAAGAGCCCTTATTTCCTGTGATGAAGCCTTCTATCCTGTGGGTCTCTTCCAGGATGGCGCCGCCACGTCTACACGGCATGACGGCTCACTGAATGGTTTGATAAGGATCTTATGTTAACCTTCACACTCACCAACTCTCAAGCCATTTGAACAGTATGGGAGATTCTTCGAGCGGTATGTTCTCCACCATCCTCAAAACACCAACCGAGGGAAGATCTTTCAAAATAGCATTGTTCAGGGCTCCAGGACGATTCCAGTGACATGTACATTCTGCACTGAGGAGCAGTGAAGCTGTCCTGGCGGCTTGTCTTAGCCCAAAACCTTCATACTAATACACGTTATACTGGATTTTTGTTTTCATTCATCACCCATCTGCATGTCATCCCAGCCGAGGCTCACGGTGGATGAGTTGTAAAACTTGTTAGCTGTCATCAAGAATGACTTCCTATAGCATTCATTATAAGCCTAAAGCTAAATGTACTCTTCAGTTCAGAGTCTAGATTCTGCTTACCGCTGTATTGATTCATTTTTCAGACAGAGAATATCTTCTAGTTTTATGGCACGATGATTACAGCTACCATTACCATCAACAATTTAATCGATGCAATGCCAAATGGTTCTCTGCGTGCTTCTGAGGAGAGTAACAGGGTTGCAGCTGACCTCCCAGTGAGTACCCAACTATTTTCTTCATTGCTATTTTGTTCAAAAAATTTTTGCTATTTTGCTCTTCTGTTCAGAGAGCTTCATCTCATGAGTCTGGCACGGAGTCCAAAAATTCATCTTTGTCTTTTTGCCATCGGCTAAAACATGAGACGATTTTCAAGGCATCTCATCAACTACAACAGGGGAAGTGTATTATATGCAAGCAGCATGAAATTAGCATAATGTAAACAGGCACCCCTATTTGCAGGAACCCCAGCACTTGGCATGAAAGAAAGAGGTGGAGGGACCGGAGCTTACCTCGATCACTGTAGTCATCCACCAGAATGATCTCAGCAATCAGGTGATCTGGAGTTCGGTTTACAATGCTGTGGACGGTGCGGAGAAGAGAACTCCAGCCCTCGTTATGGAACGGGATAATGATACTGGTGTTGGGGAGGTTCTCCAGGTACAGCTTCTGCTTACAGCTGACAGACAGAGAGAAAAAGAGACAGAGAAAGATGAGAGAGTGTGAGGCCGTAAAACGTTTTCGGTCCATCAACCGTTACATGATTACATGTTTGTTTGAGCAAAGCAGTGTCATTCGTGTAATGAATAGATCTACTCCGCTGTGCACCAGCGAAACTTTCAGAGTATATAGGAACAGAGCTGAGTGTAAGGCTGATCATAAATCACCGTTTAAAAAGCCTTGTCACTCCCTCTGCTCTAATAAAGCACTCAGAAATCTGAGCCTTAATTCACTTTCAACAAAGATTGAAGTGGCAGATGAAGCAACGCTTTACAGCTCACACCAGTCTCTAATTCACCGCCCTGACAAAGCTGACACATGGCCCATTATTTATAGCTCGCACTGAACCACAGAACCAGCAGCCTGAAAGAGCTCTGCCCTTAATATATTCACACAGTAAATTAAAAGGTAAATAGAAACAGCTTATCTGAAAGGTTGATTACAAAAACAAACCCCGGTGAGCAGAAGCGAAATGGAAACATATGCTACTGTGTAAATAGGTTGATGGCAGAGAACATTAGTGCTGTGTACTATCCTGTGTGACGATTCTACAGTACAAAAGTGTCACACGGACAGAAATTTAAAGATAACGTTGACGGAGACCAAAAGCAGGTCACAAACCACAATCTGGGTCAAAGGAGGCTCCACATGAACCAATTAACCACCGGCATGACAAGGGAGACATGGCCAGACAGAACACAGAGGTTTAGGCTCAATGTGAAGAGTCTCACCCTGATCCCTGTGGCAGCGATCTGTCTGTTGTTTCTTTGCTGAAGGTGTGTGCGCCCTTCCTGCCATATCCTTTCTACATTTCTGAACCATTTATACTACGATGGGACTGGTGTCTGACTGCAGTACCTTGGATAAAAATGGGGCAAGAAGTTTTGAGCGTATTCAGGCTATGGATTGAAGCAGGTCGGCTAACTCTTTACGAGTCTTTAGAAACCTCCCATGTGTCATGTTGATGCGCTCTAATTGACTGCTTGTGGTGAACCGAAGTCATTTTAAAGAACTTCTACAAACTCTGCATGTAAATTCCATTCCTTGATCCATAACTACACTATGTGGTCAAATGTTTGTGGACACCTAACCATCATACCCATATGTGCTTTTTGAACATCCCATTCCACATTTGGTGTTCCTTTTGCTGCGAAAGCTTATCATTAGACGTTGGAGCGTGGCTGTGGGGATTTGTGTTCATTCAGCCACAAGAGCGTTAGTGAAGTCAGGCACTGTTGTTGGGTGAGGAGGCCTGGGGAGCAGTTGGTGTTCCAGTCCAACCTTGGAACACCATGTCTTCATGGAGTTCACTTTGTGCACTGGGGCACTGTTATGCTGAAACAGGTTTGTGCCTCTTGATTCAAGTGAAGGGAAACTGAAATGTTACAGCACACAAAGACATTCTATACAATTGTGGGCTGCCAACTTTGTGGCAAAAGATTTTGGAAGAGCCACATATGGGTATGATGATCATGTGTCCACAAACATCTGGCCATATAGTGTATACTGTCCAGAATTCCACTGGGGCCAAAATGCTGATCAAACACAATCTCAGCAGCCTGGAATGTAGTAGGAAGTGGAATGAGATGGCATACTTTTGCCAAACAGGTTCTGTACAGATGGCAAACTGTTTCCTTTGGGAAATACGCACCGAAATGCATAAAGAATGCAGGGCATACCCAAGTATCATACCAACGAGCAGATCTAACAATCTGTGTTTCTCTCTCTCACCCACTCTCTCTCTGTTGAGCTACACATGCTACTCCTGAGATACCAGTGATCCTGACCCCTTCTGCTCTCCAGACATGCCTGATCCATCCTGATGGCCTACTTCTGTTTGGCGTTCTCATCACTTCTCTCCTGCTGAGGATGGCCCCATACGGACAGCCTAAAGATTAACGCTTAGAAACCGTGAAGGTGGCTTTGGACTGCAGTTGATATAAACGCTTTTGCTGGGATAACTTAGGACTGCAATTGCCATGAACAGTTTCATCAGTGAACAGATGATGACTTCATGGTAAAACGAAAGTGAATTTCCTGGGTACACAATTGCACTTTTTGTCCATACAGTACACAATGCAAATTACTTATAATCCCACAAAGCAAGTTATTTATAATCACACTATCTGGTGTCACCCGAATGAGGATGGGTTCCCTTTTGAGTCTGGTTCTTCCTCGTGTCGTCTCAGGGAGTTTTTCCTTGCTACCTTCGCCTCTGCTCTGTGACAATGTCCGTTGTTAAACGTGCCATACAAATAAAATTGAATTGAATCCAATTAAATTGGGCACTTTTTACCAGGGCAACACAAAGGTTAAAGTTGAATCTAGAGGAAAAGCAATCTACTTGGATTCTCTGGAGCTAGTTCTTACAGCTGCCTTTATATTCAATGGCAGAGGTTGGTCAGCACTATAACCGGTTCCAGTGCTGCCTCCAGCGAGTGTCTCCATTCCTCTAAAGGACTAGCTTAGAGGAGAGCAATAACTGCTCTCACCCATAAAAGTAAGTAACCTAGGGGTGAGTAACACCAGCCTTCTTACTTGTTCACTAGGGTCAACTGTGCCCTTTTGGATCCCCTGGACATGAATGACTGTGGCAGCGTTAAAACGTACGAAACTTTGAAGCTAGTAAGACTTTAGTAAGTTTGCGAAACCAAGAAAGCATTTGTTAAGAACGTTCCCTCTGAACATGTAGCGCGTTTCTGAGTGCGACCAGAGCTGTTTTCGTGTTTAAGTTCCTGTCATGTTTTCATGCTTCCTTGGTTACACTATAATTGACATTCTGGTTTGATTTTGTGTCTTGCCTCCATCCGTCAGTGATGGATGCCGATTGTGCCTGGGTGCTCTGTCCTATTTAAGCTTCATTGTTTGAGTGAACAGTCTTGCCGTGGATCCTTGTTGTTAAGACCGAGCCTCTGTTTCCTAGTTTCTGTGTTTCCTGATTTAGACCCTTGCTGGTTTTGTTGTGATTATGGATTACACCATTATTATGCTGTCTGCCTATGCTTTGGATCGTGTTGATGATTTCTGGTTTTGCCCACAATAAACGACACGCTGATGTTACAAACCTCTACAACAAACTGCATAATTACATAATAGCATTGCTGTAGGATTTGTTTTTAGGTGATTTCAGTGAATTAACGTGGAGATCTCAGGTGGCTCATCAACTCACAATTTTATTTCTGAAATATTATACATTTGGATCTAGCTAGACGTGTACACCGGATTGCCATTTTTTCCCAGATGTAATGATATATAAACCGGCATCTCAGTGCATACTGAATGACAAATGTTTCAATTTTCCTGCTGTTTGCAACACTGAATTTATAGCCGCATCACTCTTAGTGTCACCTGCCGTAGTAACACGCTCTCACTCTAGTCTCCGGGCTGAGCTATTGAATTACATAGTGGGCCATTTTTACACACCCTCTCCTGTTTCTGGATCAGTGTTGTTTTCCAGATATTTATCAGCACAACACGATGAGATGTGGACCAGCCTGCTGCTCTGAGCTGCTTTTGAGAAAGGCGGGCTGCTGTCTGAAAGCAGTGTTCTACATCCGGCATGCAGAGCTGCACGCATCCACGGGGCCTGAAAATAAACAGACCTGCACCAGAAACAAGGACTGAATTGGGAATTGCGATAGCACAGCTGTGATCTAGTCTCAAAAGGTGCTTTGTGTTTCAAAAGCCTGCAAACCATCCTTCCTGAAGATAAAGTAGGACCGAACTCCATTCTTGATCTATCCCCGGCTTTCCACTTGTCTCATAAGAAGCCAGAGCGGATCTTTCATTATCGATAGAACTGTAACTCTTTGACCCTCGGCTACATGAGTTATAAGTGGATTTGTTCTTGCCAGGGGAAAATCCATGACTGGAAAAAAGAAAAAAGAAAAAAAAAAAGAAACGCTTTCATGGGCAGCAAATGGTTAGTCTTCTGAGAACAATTAATGATCAGTCCGTCAAAGAGCTCGTTTATTGAAAGAGTTAGAGCGAAACAAGGTGATCCGCTCCAAAGTAATACACATCTGGCCTTTACTTTTGACTATGATGTCTTTAGATGAAAGAGACTTAATAACAGAAGTGTGAAGTGCACTAAAAGGACACGAGAAGTGAAAACTGTATGTATTTATAGAGCGCTTCATTTCAAGGTCAAAATCTTAACCTGCTTTTACGCTACATACATATAAAAGATCAAATTTTAAAACATTTAGAGTATTTAAGATAGACCACATTAAAGAACCAAAATACACTGACTATAAATCTGTAAGAATGACTACAAACCATGAAACCTATATTTAACAAGAGCTAAGTATATCATACACATGTATTTTTTATATCTATTGAGCTGGCGTTCTGAATGTTTTCAGGGCAAAGCCTGCCTCAGCTAAGCACTCAGGATGATCTGTACTACTTCAAGAGATCGGAAAGATAAGGCAGAGCTAAAAATGTTTAAAGCTTTAAATGTCATAAGTAGGACTTTGTAGTCAATGTGGAAGTGAAAAGGCAGCCAGTGTAGCTTGAATAAGACTTTCTTTTCCTGGTAGGGCTGCTGCACTGTGAGCTAACAGGGATCTTAAAGGGACAGTGCAGGAAAGACTGTAACCAACATGCTCCGGTCTAGAGATAACGTACAGGCGAAGAATCATTCTCATTCTTCAGGTGTGACAAATTTCTCATCTTTTATCATCTCTCCCTAACACACTGGTGTTAAGGACGCAAGCAGTTTGTGTACAGAATGCCACCAAGGTACAGTGCCGGTTATAGCTATTAAATGTAAACGCACTGAGACGTTCTTGCATTATGACACCGCCAGTTTTATCAACATTATAAGATGGAGTAGCACATAATGTTCTGCTCTCATTTTGCTGACAAATCTTTATTTTCTTATAAACATCTTAATGTTCCTACTGAGCTCCAGGGGAAGTAAAAACAAGACATAAATGATCTGATCATGTGCTCGTGTAGATACTGCGTTAAATAAAATCCAAATATACACTGCCTGTCCGAAAAAAAAAAGAAAAGAAAGTCACGCACTGATATTTCGTTGAACCGCCTGTAGCTTTGATTACGGCACGCATTCGCTGTGGCATCTTTCGATGAGCTTCTGCAGTGTCACGACATTTATTTCAGTCCAGAGTTGCATTAATTTTTCGCCAAGATCTTGTATGGATGATGGGACAGTCGGAGCGCTGCGCAAATTCTTCTCCGGCAAGGTCTCTTCTCAAGGTCTGGACTCTGTGGTGGCCGACCCATGTGTGAAGATGGTGTCTCATGCTCCCTGAACCACTCTTTCACAATTTGAGCCCGATGAATCCTGGCATTGTCATCCGGGAATATTCCCGTGCCATCAGGGAAGAAGAAATTCCCTGATGGAATAGCCTGGTCATTCGGTATATTCAGGTAGTCAGCTGACCTCATTCTTTGGGCACATAACGTTGCTGAACCGCGACCTGACCAACTGCAGCAACCCCAGATCACAGCACTGCCCCGCAGGCGTGAACGGTCGGCACTAGGCATGATGGCTGCATCACTCCATGCGCCTCTCTTCTTACCCTGATGCCCCATCACTCTGGAACAGGGGAAATCTGGACTCATCAGACCACATGACCTTCTTCCATTGCTCCAGAGTCCAATCTTTATGCTCCCTAGCAAACTGAAGCCTTTTTTTCTGATTAGCCTCACTGATCAGTGGTTTTCTTAAGGCTACACAGCTGTTTAGTCCCAATCCCTGGAGTTCCCTTCACATTGTGCATGTGGAAATGCTCTTACTGTCACTGTGGAACATAGCCGTGAGTTCAGCTGCTGATTTTTTACCATTTGATTTCACCAAACGTTTCAGTGACGCCGATCACCATCATTCAAGATATTTTTCCGAGCACATTTCTTCTGTGAAGATGACGGTTCCCCGCTATCCTTCCAGTGTTTAATAATGCGTTGGACAGTTCTTAACTCAATTTTAGTACTTTCAGCAATCTCCTTAGATGTTTTCTTTGATTGATGCATGCCAATAATTTGACCCTTCTGAAACAGACTGACATCTTTTCCACAACCACACGAAGTGTCTTCCGACATTGTTGTTTAAGAAATGAGAAGCTACCCACTGCGTCAGTTCGGGGTAAATAACTTGTTGCCACCTGAAACAGAATCATCCGTGCAGTAATTATCCAATGGGAGGTTCTTACCTATTGGCTTTGTTAAATCCAGGTGCTGACCTTTTTTTTGGACAGGCAGTGTAGTTCTTGTTGTTTTCTCAGACTTGCATAGGTCTTGTAAATAGCATGACTGCAACGTTTCATTTTGATATTCCACCAGCATCCCTCTTTTTTTATCCCTCTTTTTAGCCCTTTTACCCCACAGACTTGTTCATTTTAAAAAACATTTCAAACTGCTCCCATGTATTCAATTTTCGAAATAATAACTCAAAATTTACTAGGCATGTTCTGGGCTCCACCTCTTTTCATCGCTCCATCACTCCTGCTTTCTGTTTTTGTTAATCCCTCGCTTTTCCTCCCGTTGGCTTCAGTTCATTTGCTGAACTGATCCTAGAGATTAAAAGCAAGGACCACCGAATTTGGTAAACGCTATAAGGTTGTTGTACCTTACATAAATACGGCATAACTTTTTCTTTCCCCTGAACTTTTTCTTTCCTCTTTCTTTATTTTTCATCCCTCCATCTTCCCATTAGAACCAATTGATCCTATTGAATCTTTTTTTTCTATTTTAATATCCAGCTTTCCCATCTGCTTCATTTCATTATCTCTTTTCCTCTTTCTCTCTCACTTGCTCATTCTCTTTCTATCTATCTATCTATCTGTCTATCTCTTCATTAACTTCTCCTAATTTCTATGTGTCTAAGTTCTAACTGTATAAACCCCCCTCTCGCTATCTGTCTGTCTGTCTTTATTGAATTTTTAATTTAATTTAATTTTTTGCTTTGTAAGCAGCAGTATTGCACATCTAGTTATTGTTGAATAATCAGCTTATGAGACGGTGCTACGCTGTGGATGTAGAACGGGTTTAAAAATGGCTTCATGAATAACTTCAGTTTGTTCACGGGTGAAAATAATTGTGTTTCAGGATTCTGAGGCAGAGTCCACGCAGAGGTGACTGGCATGCAGTTACAGGAGTATACAGCGAAAATGTAGTAGATAAACAGAGTGAACTAAAATACAGAGTAACTCAGAGATGGCAGAGTATTTAATGTGCTTTAAAGTGATTGGAAGATTGTTAGATTAAGACTGCTAGAGAACGAATGTTTCACCCAAGAGAAATGCAATTAAACCTTAATTTTTTAGCTGTATGCTCTGGACTAAACCTAAGTCACTTTAGATTCAACTGTGAGATGTCAGGCAAATAAATATAGGTAGAGGAAAATGTACAACAAGTTACAAGACTGATTAAACAGTGCGTTGCATAAATATTCACTCCAATCCTCATTATACATGTGTTATAACCTGCAACAAAAATTGACCTAGTTGGGATTTGATAACTCTCCAGAATATTGAAAATGTAAGAAAAATGAATATGGGTTTGATATTGGCCTTCGGGTTGCTTATCTGACCGATCCTCTCTTTACCCCATCACAGAGTTTGGTGAAAATCCTCCTCTGGGCTGAGCAGCGGGTGTGCCATACTTTGTCCAAATGTTAATTAAGGAATAAATGGCACTGCGCGAGATGTTCATAGTTAGGAATATTTCTTACCTGTCCAGGGATGTGTCCTGGGTTTGATCCGATAGCTTCTCTGACTCTGCTATCACTTGATACGGCACGTGGGTCGACTCTGATGGTGACGGTAGCACCAGGACTGATTTAAAGGTAAATAATTACGCAAAGCATGTTTTTTATTTGTAAGTAATGTTGTGACCTGTACTGATTTCCCTGCATTTCAATATTGTGGGCTATTTTATAAAGCCTCATGGCATATAGTCCCAAACAAGTCCTTTTTAATTCCAGGTTATAACACTAGAAAATACAAAAATGTTCAAGGGGGCATATTTACTTATGCAAGCTACTGTACTTTCAGTGTCTGTATGACAGAATGACATTGTACATATATTTCATGATTTACATGATTTACATTTCTTACTGAAGTTCCTCTAAAACTGTTACAGGTGACGCAGAGGGAGGATAGATGGCTTTTTTATCTTTTACTCACTTGGGGTGTCTGATGTCAGGCAGCGAGCGATCCAGTGCGATGTTGTTGCTCACGTAGATGTTAAAGCCGTTCTCTTTGTACACCGAGTCGTCACACTCGTCCTCTGCAAGCGGGTACGGCTTCCCCTGCTCCCCTTTCCCTACAACACACACATACACAACATCTCCAAAGTGTGCATGCTTTTATATGTGTCTGAGTGTGTGTGTGTGTGTGTGTGTGTGTGTGTGTGCAGGAACGCTTTGGTAATTTCTTGGTTCATTTAGAAGTTGGTGTAAACAGTAACAATGATGCAGCTTTAGCAGTGTATCTCCGTGACGTACAGTAAAACTCATCTGAAGGTTGCGTGTTGCTGTTTGTTCAAGATAACGCAAGCAAAATCAATTTTGAAAATAAATAAATAAATATATTTTTTCTAGTCTAAAAGTATTTTCATTCAGTGTGCGTTAATAAAGCTGGCACTTTGAAGCCCAGTAAGTGCTAGGAGTATCATGGAAAAGCTCTCACTCACATCCATCAATCAATCACTACATTTACATGTGCAAAATATTCCCGGTTTTTGCCCTTGCTCTGAAAAAGACATTTTTCCTACTAAGCTGTTTACGTGTCTAATGAAAATGAATATTCCACTTATATTCCCATTTACATGAAACATGGTTTGTCCAAAGAACGCTCCTAAAACCTGAATAATATCAGCATATCCCACATTCCCTAATCGGAAAACGCTAAATTCGGAATAAGGCCAAATTCCTTAATATATATAAAACAGATGTTGTTTGCATGATCCGTATCAAACTGTCACATACAGAATAATAGTGGAATATCAGTGTCCATGTAAACGTACCGGATTATAGCTCATAGACAAAATATGTACTTTTGGTCGCGTCATTAAAGGGAAAAAATCCTTTTGGGGAAAAAAACAACCGCAGTTTTCCAGGCACGTGATGTGAGTGGCATTTAACTGAAATGATTAATTAAAGTAATATTATTATTATTATTATTATTATTACTTAAATTCCATCATATAGGACTGACTTCAAAACACACTGATTCTGAAAAAAAAAAAAAAAAAACAGAAAGTTGTCTAAACATGCAAACAAATGCGCAGCACTTAAAATATTGCTACAGTTCTAGTGAAAATGGGGGGGGAAATTACTGTATTCATGTCTGTTCTTTAACCTCTTTATTAATATTAATATATTCAATTAATAAGAATTTAAGAAAGGAATATAAAGTTCTTGACACATTTTAGTTAACTGACATTTGATCATGTAACAGAGGAGGATTTCAATAATCTAATGGCAGATTTCTGGCAATTACTGCTATCCGAAAAGCACATTAAAATGCACACTCTCGCACAGAAGAGCGCTCTCTCTCTCCCGCTGTTTGTGTGCAGAATGTCGTCTCTCTGTGCATAATTACCGAAACCCCACTCCCACTCCCACTCCTTACTGCATTCTCTCAGGAGCATGGACTCAAACAGAAAATATGATTCATAACACCGCATACTTTCCTTCTTTTGGCCATTAAAAACGACTCCGAACAGCTTGACTGAATACTAAATGCCAAAGTGTAACTAAAGTAATGCAGGCTTGCAGATGTACGGAACCCAGGTAGGAAAGGCTCATCAAAAAACAATAAAACTTTTTTTTTTTTTTCTTGGTAAGTTCAGAATTTGCAGTATTTCTGAAATCCTGTTGTCTTTTGGGCTGAATAAATAAACGTCACAACAATGCCTGTGCTTTCAAGTGAGAAAAAAAAAAAAAAATTTGAATAGGAGGATTCACCTATTCAGCACAGCGCTGCTGAATTCTCCAATCTGATTGGTCAGAAGGTGATGATTAATCGTCTATAACAGCAGCTCTGACAATGGCGCCATCTGAACTTCAAATCCCAGCTTTATGTTAATGTGCTTGTACTAATACATTATCGTTGCTACTACGGCTGAGCGATAAATCGATAAACTATCATGACACAATATGACCATTCATATCGTCAGCCAACTGTATATCGTGTTTCAGCACATTTTCTCCGGAAATGAACAGGTAGCTGCAGTGATTTTACCCCCATGAAGACATCGATGACGAGTCTGTATAATGTAGCGTGACACGTAGAACTGTCTTAAAAACTAGCTGGCTGGAAAAAAACAGGGCTTTATGAACCCAAAACTGGAGTGAGCAGTAGAAAAAAAACCACACGGAAAACAAGAGCAAAACACTGGGAGCGAAAGCAAGGCAAACACGGTGAGCTGAGTTCCTGAGCAAAGTGCAAACTCAGCACACAAACCCATAACACGACTCACAAGCGTTAGCCGACGAGCCGCACGTGTGCACCAGAGCGTGTCTGCATCAGCCGTCATGTTCTTTTGTCTCTGGACATTATTTTCACAGCAGAATATATATTGTGATAAATATCGTTATCACGAAAATGCCAGGAAAATATCACGATATAATTTTTAGGTCAAATCGCCCAGCCCTAATGTAAATCCAAAGGAACCTTATGATATCTCTGGAATAAAAAGGAACCTTGACAGAAACAGTGATTTGATTGATATCATGATATATACTGACATCGACTGATATGAAAAAATATTATAATGATGGGATTGTTTTCCATATCGCCCGGCCTCAGTTGCTGCAGTAACAGCTCTTCACTCGTATGGCAGACAACCTGCATAATCTAAAGCAATAATGGAATAATTAATTATTTCATGTAATCATTATCTAATATAAATATAAAAAAAACTCATTCTTGAACAACAAAAAAGCTAATCATTCTTTCTGTATGAATAATTTATCATCAATGGAAGGAGTATCCAGTGTTAGGGTTTTGTACAATCAGTGAGTTGACAGTGAAGCTTGCACTTTTCATTATTATTATTATTATTATTCAATAAAGAGAAAAACAGAGGCTGGTAAGAGATTGCTGCTATACGTAATAACTTCTTATGGACATTCCACATCATTAAATATAAAAACTAAAATTAAAAAAATATATATTATACTATGTGTTTTAAAATGCATCTTGGGCAATCAGGTCTCAAGTGGACAGATGAGACACATCACCATTCGCACGCGTCATGCGTCTCCAAGGTATCCAGCTGACCACTTTGTTCAGATTTTGATTCGTTACCTACATCACTTCCGCTTGAAGGTCAAATTACTTCCTTGCACTCTAACCACGTACATCGGTGCTCCTCTCCATCTCTTCCTAGCATGTTGCACTGTTACCAAAACAGCCACCGCGTCCAGCATTAATGAAGTGTTTTCCTGTTACGTCCGTGTAACGCATCGGGACACACACACCTCGGCAAGTGGTTTGAGTGAACGCATCTTGAATGCCTCTTGGAGGTCGTTTACACTCGTATTTAGCGCTGTCCAGATGTGATCAGATCGCCCAAGACACATTTTAATACCAAGTGTAAACAGGGAGGGTCTCGGTCATTCAAATGTTTCATACAACAGAGTAGCTTATTTAGCATTTTCATGCACTCTGTAATGTTAATGTACAAGACCTTGCCTAATGGCACGAAATGTACGTCAGGTCCTGGGTTAATACCCTATTTTACACGTGCTCCTCTGTGAACGTATTTCCGGCTAGATAGCCCTGTCTGGGTATTTTTTCTTTTCATCCTTCCTTCCCTAAGCAAATTACAGGCCAAAATATCTACTGTTTTATGCCAAACTCGGTGTCTGATCATTTTAGTCTTGTCCATAATTTTCCATGCTGACTTTCGTGTTGGGGAACAAAAGGATGATTGAGTGCTGCTACTAGCCATGTTTAGTCTCATAAACACATCCTAAATCACAAAATGATAAATGGATGCTCTGTGTATACTTTGCGATTATTGTTTTTTCGTATTTTTAAATTGTTGCTGAAACATTGGTTCACCCCGAAAGGAAATAAGCATCTCTTCTTTAGTCCAGTGCCCCTTCGACAGCTTGGACGCCATGTTGTGAATGGAGTGTTCTCATATCGTCACGTGACATGAACATCTGGGTTTGCAGAAAATGCTTAGTGGTAATTTTATTGCTGTCTGGATGAGAATTTCATCACTGAGGAGACAGGTAAAAACAATTACAGACGTCCCACTGCCAAACTAATCCAATCTGAATAGGGCATGTGTGTGTGTGTGTGAGTGTGTGTGTGTGTGTGTGTGTGTGTGTGTGTGTGTGTGTGTGTGTGTGTATACAATTACAGAAACCTGACTCCTTGGCACATTCTCTCAGCACCACTGACCCAAGCAGAAAATTTACTTTCATGTTTTTATTTGTGGGCCGCATAGAGTATGGTGAAATACTGAAATGTGGAACTGAAAAAAGAACTGAACTAAAATGAAACACATGACTGTTATAGGAAAATAATCAATGATGGGGTGGTGTGATGATGCGGAATTACTATTAGCACCCCAAAGCTGATTATATTGAGGAACATCCTTAAGCGCTTTGTTCCTATTATATTACAGCAATTTGCCAATGCTAACAATTACTCATTTATTAATGAATGACACCATAATTATTTTCTTTTTCTCTTTAAAACACACACAAAACAGCTTGTCACGTTATCCTCCTAACGTAATGACTTACGAAAAAGCTTTTGCGTTACCTTTGACTATTACAAAGCACTGACTCTTGAGACTCCTTCCAAAAATTCCATAAAATATTCCTTAATAGACGTCTCATCAGGGAAAACGTTAGCATAATCAATGAATACACAAAGTGAATCAGCTGTTACTATAGAAATAATAACAATTATTCGGAATTATAACATATATAAATGGACTTATAAAGGGTAACAGTAAAAATGTTGTAGTGTAGGCAGTGCACTGAAGCTGTTTAATGTTCTACCATCATTACTACAAAACAGTCAAAATACAGATCTAGATTACGGTTCTGTTTTGTGCGACATGTACAGAAACACAAGCTGGAATCCCATTCCATCTCATGCGTAGTGGTTAACTGCCGGCAAATACAGCCACCCATCCAATTTGTTGATCAAATGAGAGCAGACTGGTTGCAAATCCATTATTTAAATCCCCTGGTTTCATAGTCCGATGTCCGAGAGTCATGAAAAAAAAATGTAAGGCTTAACGTGGTGCCTGTTATCATAAGATTTGTCACCAACAGATGGCGTGTAGCATTAAATCTCTGACACTATGGAGTTTGTTTGATGATGTGATGTGATGTGATGGTGGGACCCAGAACAGTTGACCTGAAGTGTCCATATGCAAACAGGCCTGAGACCCTGGATACACTCCCGAGGGAAAACTATAACATTACAGTGTCTGATCTCATCAGATCAATCTGCTTAACATACTGACTTACGACTCCATTATACTCCAAACACTCTGAAGCTATAAAATATTCTGTACGCTTCTAATTGATTAGTCAGGCTTGTTGATGGCTTTTATCTGCTAACATGGCACGCTGACCTTACGAAATATTTCTTCTCACTTTGTGTGTGGTATTGGATCAGAGCAATGTCTCTTTAACCCAAATAACAAAACCTTACTAAAGGGATACAGATATATCACACTGGGGTGGCACTGCTATAGGCAACAGAGTAATAAAGAAAGAAGGAGAGAGAGAGAGAGAGAGAGAGAGAGAGAGAGAAAGAGAGAAAGCTGTGCAAAAATGAAAATCTGTCCCTATGCCCACCCGTCCCCACGAGCCCTGCAGAAATCTGCAGTATTACCAGTGTCCCTGGTTCTGTGCAGACTTCTCCTCTCACTCATTTATTTAATCTCTGATCTAAATGCTGAAAATGAGAAGAGCTGGACAATTTAGACTGATGGATGGCTGAGTGAATAGGTGGATGGATGGATGGGTGAACTAACTAAAGAATCGATGGATGGAAGTATGGATGAGCAAGTGAATGGAAGCATTAAAGAATGAAGGGATGGGCGAACGGATAGCATAACAGAAGGATGGATGGACAGATAAATGGGTGGGATGGGAAGATGGACAGATGGATGCATTGATGCACTGATGGATGAACAGACAGACAGACTGAAGTATGAATGGGTTAATGTACTGAAGGATGGATGGATGGGTGAGTGGACTAACTAAAGAATGGATGAATGAACAGATACCTATATGAATGGATGGGTAAATGGATGGCTGAACTTCCTTAGTGCCCAGGGGAAAATTTGGGCAAATGTGGATGGATGGATGGATGGATGTACTAAGGGATTCATGGATGGATAGACAGACACACAGATAAATTCAAGGATGGATGAGTGTACTGAAGAATGGATGGACAGACGGATGGATGGATGGGTAAATGGATGAATGAACGTCCTTAGTCCCCAGGGGAAAATTTGGGCAAATGGATGGATGGATGGATCAACAGATCAGTGGGGATTCTGATACTGAAAAATGATGGACAGATACACAGACAGACTGATGGATTGTTGGATGAATGAGCCACTGTATGAATGGATGGACAGATGGATGGACAGAGGGACAGACACATGGATGAATGGACGGGTGAATGGATGGATGTACCTCACTAGTTCCGAGGAGGAAATCTTGGCATTAATGGTGACTCGAGGTTTAGTGTAATTCTCCGCTTTTGTAAGCAGCAGTCACGTGTCTGTCAGTCAGGGATGTGAAATCACTCCACTACCATTTATCCCTTTACCTGTAGGACGTGTATCTATAATTTACTGCTGCAAAAGAGACAAATATCATCATCAAACATATAATAAAACTCAAACGGATGAATGAATCACCTTTAGCCTGAGGCACTAGCTGAGCAGGCTGAATAAAAAGGAAAGGAATCACAGAAAAGTGAATGAGTGAGTAAAGTGTGTATTTCTGATGCTGAGGTGTAGTGGGCTTACCAACACGCATCTCGTCTCTCCTGATGCTCTCGTTGTCGTGCCAGTCTCTCCTCCGCAAGCCGTCTGTCCAGCTGTAAACATGTCCATCACTCAGTCCGAGCGCGAATCCCTGAGAAGGAGAAACGCCACAGAGTGCGTTACCTGCATCAGCTCCTAACTCCTCTCTGCTATGCGTCTGTCCGCGGAGGCGCAATTAAGTAATTCGAGCTCTGATTTATTAGCAAATTAAGAATACTGATAAAAACAGAGTGAAAATGCAATGATGAAGTTGATACTTTATCAAAGAAGCTCAAGAAACACCTTTTTGATAAATCTGAAGAGTAAAATCATTTATCAGAGCTAATAGCGTAGAGCAAAAGACACCATTTTTCTTTCTTTGATAAGTTTATGGCTGTGTGCATTTCATTATACTGAGATATGTGTGTAATTTCTTAAGTAACTGCCTAAACACACACACACACACACACACACACACACACACACACACACACACACACACACACACAGGCCAAACGTCTCCCTTTGGTGCTTCACTTGTTAGAGGATTCTGTAACTTGGTGATTTGCCACAAACTAATTTATCTTTTCTTTGTCCGTTTTTTTTTTGCTTCAGGTATTTATATTAGTCAAGCACTAAAACACGGAGCTGCTTAAAGGCTCGGCTAAAATCGAGCACATGGTGTCTGAGAGGACTATAAATGTACCTGTGTTACTCTGAAACATCACCTATTTGTGCGATAAAACCTCCTATTTGTGCAATAAAAGGGAGAGAGAGCAGGAAAGTGCAGCAACAGGAAGTCAAACAGCTCCAATCTGACCGAGAATTGGACCATTTCCATTTTCAGCATTTGACCTGATACCTGGTATTTATCTTGCCTACGGTCAGTGTTTCTTCATCTCTCCATTTCAGCGAGTAATGTGAAAAGCAGAGTGTGCTCTAGGAAATTTACATAACCCCAGACCTTGATATGAAATAATTTCTTCTTCGCCTGCTGAAAGGTAATTCCATTCTTAGAGAGCACAATTTCAGGCTTCGGCTTTATTTATTCCTGCTCTTCTGCTATTCTGCAGTTTTCACACAACTCAAGGATTTGACACCCAGAGGAGAGGGAGCACTGTCCGTATCCAGCTCATAAAGATGAGGTCATGCGGAGGCAAAAGCAGCTAGGAATATTTCATTACCTGCCCTCCAGGGCATTGCTGTTAACTACGAGGATTGGATTTCTCTAAATGAGGTGCTGCCTAGACCGCCTTCTATCACTGCCCCTGCATGCTCCAAAGCAATGAAGCAGAGCAGAAAGAAGAACACGCACTCACACTCACTCTCTCTGTTACACACACACACACATTCACACGCTTAATGGCCACTTTATTAGGAACACCTGTAACCTTGCTCATTCATGCAATTATCCAGTCAGCCAATCACGTGGCACCAGCACAATGCATAAAACCGTTACTCAGGTCACCTCAGTTAAAGGTGCAGGTAATACTAATCCATTATACTTTTAGTCGAATTAGTCAAATAGCTCGTTGCAGGCTGCTAGCTGTCCGTCCTGTGTGCGCGCTGCAAAACGTCCGGCGTTCGTACACAGCCCTGACTCCGTAACCAGGGCAATGAAGAAAGAGTTTTCAACCGAGCTACACAACACTATTCCAGCCAATCAACAACAGGGGATGTATTCCAGCAACTCACAGGACGGGGGAGGGAGGGGGCAGACAGGGGTGTCGTCGTTAGTGTTGTTACCTCGGCAATGCATGTCCATGAATTTGGGGGCGGAGCTTCTCAAGTAGCGCTGGAGGGAGGTGTGCATTTGTTTGGCTGTTTAATTCTAATATCAACAATCTTCCTCCAGAATCGACGACTGCACCTTTCACGTTCGTATAAAACATCAGAACGGGGGAAAATGTCCTCCTGGCAGATTTGAACGTTTCAGATTGCCTGAGATTTAAAAAAAAAAGAAAGTGATTATTTGGCCAAAAATGGCGTGTCCATTAGCGGGCTCAGAGGAGACGGACCAGACTGGTTTCAGCTACCAGGAAGTCTATGGTAACTCAAATAACCACTCTTTAGAACCACGGTGAAAAAGCGGAAAAGCATCTCAGATCGCACATATAAAACCTCGACGCGGAAGCGCGGACACCTCTCATCAACAAGGCGTTTCCTCCCACATACTTGCAACTCACTGGATGTTTCTTTTGTGCTCACTGGTTGTGCATTCTGAGATGCTTTCCCGCTCACCACGGATGTAAAGAGTGCTTATTTGCGTCAGCTCGAACCATTCTGGCCATCCTCCTCTGACCTGTCTCATCAAGAAGGTGTTTTCGCTCACATAACTGCAACTCTCTAGATGTTTTGTTTTGTTTGTCTGTGAAAGACTTGCTGTGTGTGAAAACCCCAGGAGCTCCTGAAATATTCAAACCAGCCCGTCTGGCACCAGCACGCATGCAACGGCCCAAA
This sequence comes from Parauchenoglanis punctatus, assembly GCA_030068025.1. Taxonomy (NCBI): domain Eukaryota; kingdom Metazoa; phylum Chordata; class Actinopteri; order Siluriformes; family Auchenoglanididae; genus Parauchenoglanis; species Parauchenoglanis punctatus. The sequence continues at coordinate 2,623,002 of JAQQZU010000038.1, read as the reverse complement.
GTCACACAGATCGCATTTTTTTCTCCACTCTGAGGTTCGACGTGAACATTAAGTGAAGCTCTCGGCCTGAATCTGCATGAGATTGCTGCTGTGCCATGATTGACTGATTGCGCGAATATGCAGGTGTATAGGTGTTCCTATTAAAATGGCCACCAAGTGCGCATTAAAACAATGCGGACTAACTACACCATACATTCCTCAATCCACATGCTCTGAAGCCTCAAGATGACAGATTTTTTGTGTACAAATAAAGTATGCTTTTGTAAACATGCATGCCAGAGAACATAAAAGAAATATGTCTAAAAGTAACTCTGCAGTCCACCGATAGCTGCTTAATAAAACATTAGATTTCCACGTCTTCCTCTAGTGGCCTGACTCAGCCTTGAATAAATTTGCCCTTCATTTTCATGCAGTTCATTGCTGTAATTTTTGGCTCTCTGATTTGGCCATGAGCACCTCAAACATCCTGGCACGGTTTATGTTTAAAAACAAGAGCAAACAATTTAGCAGGCACCCAATAAAGCAAAGCACCCAAAAAAATCCAGTGCTGTCTTGTTTTTCTCTGGTCTGTAAAGTGCACGATGCCAATCTAGCAGACAGTGAAGGACAAAACAATTTCATGCACCACAAACAGCATCAAGTACCTGTGCTCTACTGGCACGATAGAGCAAGACAAACTAACGAGTACTTCACAAACCGCACTGTCTTGCTACCAAAACAGCACTTCACACCTCTATTAACACACGCACAAAATAAGCCAATTAACACATACACCTCTTCTGTATCTGTAAGCAACCGGCAGGTTTGGTACCCGACACTGGGGTGTGATGTGGCCCGACATCAAGCGGACTTACTGCTACCACTCTGGTGTTTATTAAAGAATTTCATTTTATTTATTAAAGAAATCACATCACATTTGATCTCTTGATAATTACATTTAAATCTGTGGAATGTCCGTGAAACGTGCTAGTATTTGAGTATTTTTTTTGGACCACCTAGACTTTGATGAAGTATGAAAGCAGATTTCGAGCGCGAGAGCAGTCCAGGAAACCCATCCTTGGTCCTCTTGAAAATGGAGGTCCGGGCCTCGCTTCCACGGAACCGATGCACCATGATGCACACCCAGTGTGGAAGCTGAACGCTGTCTGCGCGACATGTGACGTAAGTAACACGACTGGGTCAAATTGAGCCATTACTTCAAGTTTCATGATGGTGAGGAATGGGTTAGTGTGAACACTGAAGGAGACAAATGACCTTGTCCATATATAAAACTAGACCTGCATAGGACCGGAATGCTATAATTAGCTCACGCACATTTTGCCCGAGACTGCAAGGCTAAAAATCTTCTTAAAACATATCTGAAAAGCACGGTTCCGCACTGATCGAGTGTTAGTACCAAAGGAAATGTATTTTTTAAAACTCAGTACAGGCCGGCACGGTGGTGCAGTGGTTAGCACTGTCGCCTCACAGCAAGAAGGTCCTGGGTTCGATCCCCGGGTCGACCTGCCCAGGGTGTACCCCGCCTCTCGCCCGAACATGCTGGGATTGGCTCCAGCTTCCCCGCGACCCAGACGGA
>JAQQZU010000038.1:2590370-2602140 GCA_030068025.1 Parauchenoglanis punctatus | reverse complement strand
AAGGCACCCTGGGTGACCCGGGGATCGAACCCAGGACCTTCTTGCTGTGATGCGACAGTGCTAACCACCGCACCACCAGTCCATATTCCAGTAAATAAATATCAGTGAACAGCATGTACGTGAGGGTGATACCAAGCACTAGGCTTGAGAGATATAATCATCTTGCGATAAAAACAGTCTTTGTGATCTAGTCATCTCTGTACGATATTACACACTGGTTTAAGTATTTCATAAACTGCTGATCTCCTGGGAGATTCACACACACACACAACACTCTCTAGAGTTTAACAGAATGGTGTGAAAAACAAAAAAAAAGTGGAGGATCTGGAATGCCGAAACAGCTTGTTAATGAGAATGCTCCGAGCTGACAGAAAGTCTATAGTAACTATCATTCTTTACGCCTGTGGTGAGCAGGAAAGCGTCTCGGAGCACACGGCACATCAAGCCTTGAGGTGGATGGCTGGGCTACACTCAGGTTCCACTCCTGTCAGCTAAGCACAGGGATCTGAGGCTACCACGGGCACAGACTCACCCAAACTGGGCAGTTGGAGATTTTTTGGTCCTTGACGTGAATGGATTCATCAGCATATGCCTGGGATATAAATGCGATTCCTTTGCAGTGGCTCCCACACATAGGCGATTGACCACCATTAAAAAGAAATGAGCATTCTTTGTTCGCAATTTGGCAGTGACATGAATAAAGCTCAGGGTCAGGGAAAGGAGAAAGAGAGAGAGAGAGAGAGAGAGAGAGAGAGGCAGTACCATAACCTAATGAGAGTTAAGAAAGGACAGAGCTGGTAAAACATATCCTTTTACTGCTTAAACGCTAATTACTGTGAGTTTGATTGCTAGCCAATAACTTCCGAGTGTGGAAAGGCTGGCGGAGCGCTGCATTAGCGCTGGGCTTACAGTGCAGCTTTGTTCTTTTCGAGCAGCTCTTAATAATCTCATTGTCTGAGCACTACTGAGACAGACATGTCTCAGACTGACCATCAAGAGCAACATGTACTGATCTACTGAAATGACATTGTAAACTATTTCTGCTGCGTAATATCGGGCGCGTGCCGTGTGCGATAAATAAAGATCGTTCGAATCAAAATCTACTTTGCTCTCTCGTCTTTATCAGAAACCTTCTGCATCTAGGGGTTTTTTTTTCCACTTTAGCACGAGAGCTGTTATTTCATGCTGAACGCACGTCTGCTCTGTGGTTCTTGAGCTAGCTTAAAACATGTTCCTGAAAATACAACCAAAATAAAACCAATGCTTGTATATTTGACTCATATCTTTGGTTGAAGTAAAACCGGATCAGTCGTAAGTCATAAGGAATTTTAGGCAACATTGTACTTACTGTAGGTTTTTGCACGAGGGCGAGTCGAATGGAAACCTTGAGCTGTTTTTTCTCCCATTTAGAATAGTTTACTGCAAATACAAGTAAAAAATTCACTTTTCTACATAATCGGCATTTCGTTTAATGCAAGTGTTCTAAAACTTTATGAGCGTTTTGGATTCCTCTAGAAAACAATAATCAGTTCGATAGTTTATGCAAACACTTGCAAAGTTTCGATTGACTCGGTGTCGTGTGTACACATTCGATCCCCATCCCAAATACATTGCAGATCTATAGGAAATACTGCCTGGGTAAATAATCTGATTTGGCATGAGCAGTGATCCATTTCCTCTATTCAACACTACACTAGGTAAACACACTCACTGCTTGCTGTATGGACTCATCAGTTATGTATCAAATACAAAAGACGCCTCCTCTATAGAAATGCACAGAATAGATGATGCTCTCAGACTCAGCAGGGTAAAATGTAGACTTAAAAGACGCTCGAGCATAAAGACACGAGTGGTGATCACGTCAGCCTGTGACTATAATCGTGTTTTTATATTACGCTACAATACCGAGCGCTGTATTCAGAACAAAAATCGTGAATTAGCTCGAGTTACACAGACCTAATCTAATGATAATATTAAAATCCCAGACACATACACAATGCACACGATGCTCTGTTTCAGCCGTCAAAATGAAGCCAAAACGTGTCTGTTCAGTAATCAGCGTTAAAGGACTCAATCCGGTTATCATTACAAAACATGATCTAAAAAGGATGATGCTTATTCCTAGCAAGGCTTATACACACATTATATTATTATTACTATTACATACTACTATTACTTCATATTTAAATTAAACATAAAGGAGAGTAAATCAGCATCTCCTCACAGGCTACTTCACCATATCAGTATCAGGATCCATTCAGCATCTGCCATAAAAGCCTGTGGTCCATGTTTTGTGTCAAATTATTGATTTGTTTAGTAAGTAGCTGCGTAATAAGCGGAACAATGTACAGCAAGCCGGTCATTATTGCGAAATAAACCCCATCAGCGTGATCCGAGGCCCCTCTGCGTCATGACATCACCCTGTTATCGCCATGGTAATGACTGGCTCGCTGTGCGTTATCCCTTACTTACACCCCGGGGATGCGAAATACTCTTTTCTGATTGGCTGGCTAGGTGTTTAATAACTTTGTATAACGGCACAGATATAAAGTCGATCTATTGGAAAAAGGTTTAATCGCCGTTCCATATCGGTGTGCTGGGAACTTTTCAATGGTAACCATAACAACCGTAGTAAATGATCTCTTGACTGGCAGCCTGCATAGCCGGTAACCATAACAACCAAACAAGTTATCCTTGTTCAGGACAAAAGTGCACCACAAACACGTTTGCTTCTGAGAAAATTACTCCCCGTGTGTTCTTTCTACGCCTGAAAATATACAAACGAGATGTTTGGTAACTGGGGTATAAGCGACAACGAGGTCTCCAGTTATACAGAATTAATGAACGCTGCAGAGGAAAGTCCAATCCGCTTCGCGTCGTGGCGTTCTTAGCCTTCGCCTCGTATAACAGGTCACCTCAGCGGCCGTCATCCCTTACATAACGGCACGGCTTAGAAAGTAGCGCCAGATGTAACATGAATATGTTTATATGAATGCACTTGATTTGATCTGTTATTGTTTCCATAGCAGCAGCTCATAATAATGATAAAAAATGGATTTGCATGAATGTGTCAGTGTGAGAAATTTAAATTGGTGTAGTGAGGTTTCTTCATTAGAAGACGTTTATTAATGTTTCTGGAAGGAGTCTCCAGTGTCAGAGGCTGCAGACTGTTTATTTATGAACAGGAATGAACTTATCTCTTGGACATTCTGCGACATTAAATCTAAGTATAATCCGGTCCAATGTAACATACTTAACGAATAAATGAAACATTGTAATCGTTGGCGAAGCGCTGTGGTGTAAGCGGAATGACACTCCAGACTGTGGTGCGATACAAAAAGAATGCACTTTGGAGGCTGCACGCGGTGCCACATCTCACCCCCTTCAGCATGCATTACTTTCGTATAACAACACAGCCTGTTGTGTTATTCCTTACCTAATATACACTAGCCATGACATTACCCTTCCAAACACACCGACCTGGCCTGCTGCCTCTCCAGTTATTAAACAAAAGTGAGGTGAAAACTGTACAACAGCACCGCGGCCTCTCCGGCAGCTTCATTATTCTAGTGATGGATTCTGGGAACAGCCTCGTCTCTCCACACCAGGCTTAAGCAAATACACCAAGTACTGAGCTACATGGCACACACGGTTTCCTTCCCTCGTTCTCTTTCTCTCACTAATGCTTAACGAGCTTCCTAACGGAAGGGGGAAAAAAAACAGCTTTGGGACGAAATGTATTCTCCAATTTAGCTCGGCACTTAAAACACCCCCAGACATCATGAATACCAAACACTGGTTGGTGCCTTAACAACAAACACGGAAGGCGAAAAACAAACAGAAATGCGGGGAAAAAAAAAAAAAAAAGAAGTCTATGGCAAGAGACAAAAACCTGTAAACAACCAAGTAAAGTTTGAGAAGCTCCCTTAGAAAAGGGAAGAAGTCACATACGGATGTGTGAGGAGCTTTTATTCCTGAGCCGAGACACAATGAGAGGACGAGTGAAGATTATTAAAGCCTGATCAAAGCGGCGTTTGTGTAGAGAGTGTTTCTGTCTCAGAAGAGCTGCTAAGGACGCTGCCTCTCTCTCTCGCTCTCTCTCGCGCTCTCTCGGTTTGTGATGCTTCAGCCAGCACAATGAGTGAGGAAGAACGAGTGAGGGAAGAGAGAGAGAGAGAGAGAGAGTGTGCACCTCGCTTGCTTTTGATGCTTCAAAGCACTGCATGCGGAGAAACTCCACGTCTTGTTTTGCGCATGAGAGGTTTGTTTGTTTGCTTGCATGTTTTATTTATCGTGCCACCATGAGCTATTCGATTTGCTCAAGTAAGCGCTACGGAACTCATCCAGACTACAATGAAAGAAAAACTCTCTAATAGACATAAACTAATGTAATGGGGATTTTCTTTTTTTTTTTTTTTTAAGTTTTGAAAAGAAACCTCAATAATAATATGGATGGCATGTCCGCAGGCTGAGCCTTGCATAATAACGATACATTAATATCTGTCGTGATGTAGTGTTCGGCTGATGGCGCATCGTCAACACAGACACTCAAACACCAAATACACGGCGGTTTGAGCTCCTGATATCGAAGGAACGCACTAGCGGGTTCTCTGTCTTTTTCCGCTGAATGCGCCATGCTTTTTTTCCCCGCCAACCATGGATAGTTGAGATAATTATTAGCCTCCGTCTGCGTCTGCAGTTGCTTTGTGAGTGTGCATATGTAACACTCCATTTTACCCATCTTGGCCTGGGATCGAAGCCCCGCACGTTTCCGCACTTTATGAGATGGTACACGCAGGTGAAACCGTCTGTGTTAGTATGTTTGTTTCTTGACCAGTGCTTAACCCAGAAAGCGCTGTCCCGCAGAGTCACGAAACATTAGGTGACATGAGGGTCAGTGTCCTTTGCTTAAGCCGCTGAAGGGGTGGAGAGGTCAAATGACAACCCATGAGGTAACGCTGCAAGTCGTGCAGCGAGCGCGTGCCTCATCATTGCTTGCAGGCTTTTGTTCTGCGGGTGACAGTGATTGGATGTTTTTCTCACCTGCTGTCCACTGACACCTGGTCTGTTTTCCACCGTGTCAGTCTGTCAGGCTGAAGTCCAGATTGATGCAGGCTTCCTACAGCTCAATCTCACTCCGTCCCACTGGCCTTTCCGAATCAGGTCTGAGAGCGGGTAGGGTAGGGAGGAAAACTGTAGCACAGACCTCTGTATACACAAGTCCGACTAGTTCATTCTAATTCGTTTAAGTTCATTGATTTTTTCACAAATAGTGACACTCAAGTCAAGTAACCTGTAAAGTGAGTCTTACAGGCAGGACACAAGTGTGTAAACTCTGTTGTATGTTTATTAGGAAGTCCCATGTGCATAATTAAAATATTCAGAGCGCACGCAGGTCACGTGCTCATGTTCTTTTGTGGAGAGCCTGATAGAGCTGCACTTCTGCAATAACCAGGACACATTTAAAGCTCTTCACCGAAACAATGTGGAAGCCGGGCGTTTTAGCCGACTTTGGAACTCTATTTCTTCTACAGAGCTCATTACATTTTAATCAATAATCATCAGCTCAAGTCCCCAGCTCAATTAATCTTGCTTAGTCAATCAAAATTGGGAGAATTGATCTATTTGTTTGTTTGCTTATTTATTTTTAAGATAAAGTGAATCTGTAGTACATTTTGTTTATAATGTTAAACCTCTATGTGTAGCATTGTTTATTGTAACGAAATAAAAAAAATGTATTTTCTGTTAGGATTTTTCTTTATTCAGATTTTGTCTAAAATATGCTGGAAATCGAATTGAAATTGTGAAGCTAGTATTGTGAATCGAATTAAATCGTGACCAGAGCGCATCATACACCCCTACATCATACACCCTAATCGGGGCACATCCGAAAATTGTAGTCAGCATCCATGGCAGGGATCAAAACACAGGCAGACAACAACAAATGAATCCGTGGGTAATCCATAATCATAAAACCAGGAATATGAGCGAGGCTCAACACCAGAGAACCACAGCTTGGACTTGACAAAAATGCACAATAAGGCTTCACCTTGAACCACACAGCTGGGCAGAAAAGCATGATGATGATGATGATGAGGAACTGAAAGCAGGTAAGAGCAAACGGGACATGTAACTAAGAATAGCAAAAAAAAAGCATTTTAGCAACTTTCATGATGAACTCTATGACTATTTCCTTGTTTCAAATGAGAATATTTATTTAAGATACACCTCAGAATGAATCTTGAATTTTCTGCACAAAGACAACACATTTCTCATCATCATCATCATCATCATCATCTTCGTTTATCCGTAGTCAGGATAACAGTGGATCCGAAGTCCATCCCGGAAATGCTTGGTGCAATGTGGGAATACACCCTGGAGGGGAGGCCAGTCCATTGCAGAGCACCATGCACACACACACATACACACTCATCCATAACTATGGGCAAACAAAAATCACCAATCCACCTACAGGCATGTTTTTGGAAGTGGGAGGAAACCAGAGAGCCTGAAGGAAACCCACACAGACACGAAAAGAACATAGAGTACTTTTCTCTTTTCTATAAATCTTTAGCCAGATTGCCTACCTCTAAATGATGTAATTTTACTTCAAGCCCAAGCAGCACATCTCTGTCAGATAGAATTGTCTGGAAACTGATAATATAGCAAGCACAATTACCCTAAATGTTCAATTATTCAGAATCAATCATTTATAATAAAAGCGCTCACAAATTCACTTTTGTTTGGTTTCACGTCTGTCTCTGCCAGGTCTCGTTCCTGGTCTGGCTCTCTAGTTGTGTGTGCCTGTCCCTTGTTTTCTACTGATTAGTTTGTGTAACTCTATTTCTTTTCGTGTTTCATCAAACCGTTGCGATTTTCACCTTCAATTCCAAGACTTGTTCTTTCCTGTCTTCTTGGGAGGCAATTACGGATTTTCCGGGTGTCAGCCTGCGTTTTGCATTTCTAATGACAGTTTACAATGCTCACATATTAGAATAAAGATGAAAGGCTACAGCGGCCTGGGCGGGACACTGGTGCACCGGTGCAGTGGTTAGCACTGTCGCCTCACAGCAAGAAGGCTCCGGGATCAAACCTGCTGGCTGTCTGGGCAGGTTTACATGTTGGAAACTTTCTGTCTGGAGTTTGCATGTTCTCCCTGTGACTGCGTGGGCTTCCTCTGGGAGCTCTGGTTTCCTCCGACAGTCCAAAGACATGCAGATTAGCTCAACTGACTACTCTAAACTGCCCATAGGTGTGAATGGCTTGCTATCTCTCGGTGTTAGCCTGCAACAGACTGGTGACCTGTCCTGGGTGACCACGCCTCTCACCCTAAGTCAGCTCGGACTGGCTCCAGATTCCCATAATAAGCAGTATAAAAATCACACAAAATGTGCAATATCGGTGTTTGTGTTCATATACATCATGGTGCAAGTAGCTCTGATGATGGAAGTGATGCTTCTTTAGCAGTGCTTGCTAAGAAATCTGTTAGCTAAGAGCCAATTCGAGTCTCTTACCTTATACAACCATGAGGGAGCATTTTATGTCAAAGTGCCTACCAAATAAGTAATCACTAATTTATAGTAATATACGTATTTGTCAGTAGTGAAGTCTCTGGAAGGTAAATTAAATAATAAAAGCTTTCGTTTATCCATTTCCCCTGCAATACCAGAACAACTGAGACTTTTAACCCCAATACATCAGTCTGTAAGTAAAAGGTTGTGTGTGTGTGTGTGCGCGTGTGTGTGTGTGTGTGTGTGCGCGCGCGTGTATGAGGTGAGCACTAGTACTTCTGAGAAAATGTCATTTGTCAAACGGCTGCTGATCCCTTGCTAATCTGTTGTTGACCTCATCCACCACCTGACTGACTGCACACAGCTAGTCAGACACTGAAAAACACTAGCGCTCCGAGACGACAGATACGCAAGAACATTTAGGATGTTTTGATTAACACGTTAACATACGGGCAGCCATTAATTAAAAATTTGGGCAGTACTAGACTTTTTTTTTCTTTCCAAGAAGATGTGATTGACATGAACTCACTGCCTACATGCGCAATGTAATATAAGGAAATGTCTGCCTGACGTGCTTAATAATTATGATTCCAGCTTCAAGTTTGCTCAACATTTGCAGGAATGCAAGTCACGTAGTGTGGCAGCCGGGCTCTTGTTTTCCTCAGCGCCTTTTTCAGCTTCCCCTAATCATTATTGTCACTTGTGTGTAGGCCCGGCTTTGGAAATTCTTGCTTATAATAACGCGGTGGTCCTAAGCCATAATTGTCTGCTGGTTTTGTGCATGTGCGCGCTCGGGGTTACTCTAAGGGATGCACTGATACCACTTTTTTCACACCACGAATGAATACAAGCACATGTTTTACGGTACTTGTTTATGCTAAAACAAGTAACCTGCTTACTATTAATCAATCAGGGACATCATGGAACAAGCGCTATTTACTTTCCCTGGTTTAAACAGTGGCTATAAAAAGCACACGTGTGTCTTTATGTATTTAGGCTTGTTCTTTAGCTGATTTCATTGGCTAACTACATGAGATACCCTGGCTACGTAGGGCTAGCGGTGGTGAAACGCGGGTTCTGTTCCAGCCGCGAGTACGTTGTTTTTGTTTTCATCGCGTTATCTGATTGTCAAGAACAACAGACTGGCTAAGAGATGTTATTTCAACGGATCTCGTTTTTTGTCCGTCTTGCTAGCGTTCGCTGCGGCTTTGTGCGTTCAGGATGAACTCCTCGTGCTGAGGTTTACATTTCAGATGGTTTATCATCTTATTATATTGTGGAAAAATGTAGTTGGATATTTTCGCAAAGCTCGGTTTGCAGTCTGCTTCATTTAAATTCAAATTACAGTAAATGTGTTCGTACACGTGTTCTATTCGTCATACACACTAATCCTAAACACTGTTTCGGGAGAAGCCTCTACAAAAGACCAGACTGATATCTGTTAAACTGGCAGCTCAGTGCATATGTGTATAACTGTGGGTTAGTAGCTACTGTATTATAATTTTATAATCCACTAGCAATAATAAATAAACCGGTGGCAGCCGTGCATCCTACTGTCCCATGAAGCAGTAAACAAAGTGAATTCCTATATGCCGGTCAGGTATTATATTAGAAAATATTATTTCCTCAATATCTTTTCTGCTGGATGATGGAGGAAAGAAAAAGGTCTTGTAGGAAATGCAGCCAATTCATCACTGTGACACACTTATTGTCCAGCTCATGAGACACACACGGCTCTTTCCCATATAATAAATGTTTACTATATTTCTCCTTTAATGAATGCCTCAGGCTATCAAAGTTAATGCCATTGTGTGTGCTGACAAGAGGAACCAAGAGACGCACTTCATCTGGAGATGAAAGACCTTCTTTTGCTCACAAACAAAGCAATTAGATTAAAGGTGAATTTGAAAGAACGCGCTGTTACCTTCATTCACATGGGTCACGTCACGTGGACGCACCTGAGACCTCGGGTATTAAAACGGAACACGGCTGAACACTCGCGACCGTGATTTCTAGAGCTAACCCGGAGTTGGAAAACACCTAAAGATTGCAGAAATGTCCTTTACTTTACGCCATAAGCCGCATCGCTGAACGTTGAAATTGTAGGGCTGTTTTTGTTCTGCTTTGAAATTCTCAGATGTGTAAAAATATAAGCTACCATTAGTAAGAGATATAATTAATCTTAACATCATTGTTGGCCAAGTTTCATCTAGTTTCCTCGCAAAAATAAGAGACATATGAACATAGGAAAGAAGAATATACAGGTATGTTGTATTCCTCCCCAGAAAAACAGCAGTTCAAGAAATCATTGAAAGTCTGATATTGTCATGACATTCATGTCCACGATAACTGTACGTAAACCTCTGACTGCAACTGTACGTCATCTGAGAACATCCGGATGAAAGGACAGATAAGACTCCATCCTTATTATGTCCTTACTACTCACTTGCATACCCATAAAACATACTACGGTAGTGGCGGTGTAGTAGATACTTAACCGAGGTTAGTGCATACTGAGTATTTGGATGCAGCCTTTGTCTTTGGTTTATCTCTTTGTATTTATGTCCTTGTGTCTATTTATGTGTTTGTTCATTTTTAAGTATACGTTCAAGGTCCCGTACCTGCGATACCAAGCCTTGTTATTCTGCTCTACTGTTCATGGTCTACATTTCTGGTTATGTGGTTTATGACTTTGTTTGCTCATCGCCTGACTTCTGCCTTCGCCTGACTTGTTTCTACTCACGTTTTGGATTTGTTTGCCTGATTAAAACTAAAGACTCAAAACCTGCAACTGTCCCCATCTCTGTACCCTGACAAATATATAGTATATATACTCTAATAAAACAAAAGACAGTAACGACACTTTTAACAGGAATAAACAGAACAGAATAGAAACTTTATATTTGTCATCAGCTCAGCAAGACTTTACAACAAAACAAACAAGAAAGCATCAAACACAACAAGCGATAAAAAAAAGAAAAATTCAACGCGTGTGCTTTGAGTTACACAGTCATTTTTAGAGTTAAGTATGTGAACTGCGTTTGTAATAAAGGATTCTATAGCGTCGTCCAGAGACTTCCACGACACTCCTCGCCTTCTTCCTCGTCTTTTCTGTAAAAATGCCTTTGGGGTTTACCCGCTATTTTGCTTACCCTTGAAACTTTGTCTGAATGTTCATTCTTAGATCTAGTACCGGGCAAGAAAATGAAAAGTTAAAACATTCTCCACAACAGTTTTGTACACTAAATCTAAACTCTGCCGGCTGCACCGAGGCTTTCACCAAAGTTTCCACAAAGATATAGTCGATGGGAGCGTTTCCTAAAAATAATATTCTGTGTTTTCGGAGTCGGAATCATACGAAGATATTTAAAAGTTTCAATCTGTTGATCATCAGACAAGACGGCTTCATTTTTGGTTCTTGTCTTGTACTGATAATCAGTTCTTTTGTCTTAGCAACATTAATTTCTAGCTGGCTACGGCGACACTGTATCTGTAGGGCCTTGGTGTTAGATTACAAATCCTGTCCCTTTATTCTGTCCTTTGTCCTCTCTAACCCTGCTGCCATGGATTGTCGTTCTGGCGTTCCTTTGCTCAGATTTAGAGGTGTCCTGCTTTCTTTCCTGTCCTGTGGTCCTCAGATAATATATAACAGTCTAAAACATTCCTCACCGATCATGAGTTCATTAGTAAACCGAGAGAACAGTACAGGGGAAAGTACGCAACCTTGTGGGCAACCTGTACTCGCAGTGAGCACCTCTGACATATTCCCTGTAACACAGACCCTCTGTGGGCGACCGGAGAGAAAACCTCTGATCCACAGAACCAAACCTGAGCTGATATGAACATCAACTTGCCTGTTCAGATGAAAGTGTGTCTTAATGCAATTAAAAGCCCTGAACAAAAATCCACAAATAAAGCCCTGCTGATTGGCGAGACCCCGTGCATTGTTTTACACAGTATGGAGATTATTGCAATAGGCCAAAATTCATTACACCCAGCTTTTCCGAACAGAAATGAAATATAATGTCCTGATTTGAAAAGTCCTGAAACGAAGCTGACCTTATCTTAACTGTCAAAAGTATTATAACGACTTTGAACGCTTTTTGACACTAATTATGTCAAATGTTTATTTCTTTCTTGCGGAACTTGTTACACACACTACCAGTCAAAAGTTTGGACACCCCTTCTAATTCAATTATTTCTTTATTTTTATGACTTTAAAAGAGGCTGGATAATGATGGACTGTTGTTTCTCTTTAC
>JAQQZU010000038.1:2569888-2584263 GCA_030068025.1 Parauchenoglanis punctatus | reverse complement strand
CCGAACATGCTGGGATTGGCTCCAGCTTCCCCGCGACCCAGACGGATAAAGCGCTATAGATAATGGATGGATGGAACTTTTAAAAATCGGACAATCAGAAATCAGAAATAGTTTTTTGCCCATGCAGATAATCGTCGTAAGCCCAAAGCGTAGGCTTTATGTACAAATTTTTAGCACTTCCCCCATTGTTTTTGAGCTGATCACAGTTTATCACAAATTCTCCCTGCACACAGCAAGTTTCCAACAGATATCTGTGCCTGAAAAAAGAAGGCAGGATTTAAGTAAGTGCACTACAAATATTATTACATCACTGAGGATTGATGAGCTTTTGAGAAGACAGTAAGACGGCCATGTGTCATGACAGATATATGGTAAACATAGGCTCTTTTTGCAAAAGACACGAATAAGTATAGAAAATTGTACATGTACTTCCAATATTCAAATGAAACGTAAAACACATAGGTCTATATTTATAAACATTTTACTGGTATCTGTTATTTATATTTATTTTACAATGACATTTCTATTCCTAGTTATATTTATAATTGATAATATTTCTCTATATTTTTATCTATGCTGTTATATAAAATTACAGAAACCTACCACTTCTATGATGAATCCTTGATTAATTAAATACATTTGGGTTCAATCCCATGTTTAACGTCGTTCACGACTGGCATTGCCTCTCCTAGGACCTGACTTTGTGAGCCTGTATTCATTAAAAATGAAAATATTTCCATTCCATCGATATCATTCAACTAATCTTATGTACTCACTGTTTACTTGGTTAGTAGCCTTGAATAACTTGAGATTTTCCTGGTGCAAATTCTTTCAAATATCTGGTCTGATGGAAGGTTGCTGAGCTGCACGGAGAAAACGGCACGCTGCTTCGGACACGATTTCACACCATTCAGGCCTGTACTTTGGCGGTAACCATTTGAATTTTGATGTCGCCGCACTGTCGTGATATCACGCTCAAATTGATGTATGCATTTTGCTATGGGATCAATAACGTTTTCTGATTTCAAACAAAGACAAGAAGTACTTAACGACTTAGTCTTAATGTAAAGTTGAAATACATTTTTAACATTTGAATAAAGCTGAAATTCGACTCCTTGCTCCTACAAGGATTGCTCGTGTCCTCGTCCGGGGGAAAAGACGTAACGTCCAGTGCAAATAGCGACCAGGCGTGCGATGCTACTAAAACGGAGACGCTTGTCTGAAACAAACATAGGAGCGAGAGAATGAAAGAACCCAATAAGAAAGGAATAATACACGACAGACCGTGCTGTTAATATGCATTAATTTCGAATAACTGCATGAGGTATTGAACTTGTACCACAGCAAGTTCAATCGCTACAAGGTTTCATTTATTAATCAAAGCCTCATGGTGACTTTTAATGTTTTATAGTTTGATTTAAAATTGCGGTTCACCCAAGAAACAAGTTAGCTCCCGTTCTCACCTCCATTATAGCGGCGATAAGCAGTCATTCCCTCACCAGCCTCTCTCTCTCTCAGCTTGACATTTTACAGACAAACCAGAAAGAGTTTGTAACTTTTACTGTTACAAAGCGCTTACAATCGAGACGCCATCCGTAAATGTCTCCAAACAAAAAAAGCCACCACACCGACAATTTCACGCCTTAACATTGTTAAACAACACCTTTTTTGCAAATCCGTTCATCATAAGTCTAAGATTATGTGGCATGTCACTGTGCAAGCCCCTGTGTATGAGCTGTTACCATAGAAACAATAACTATTAGAAGGAGCACTTTGACATTAACCTGTCATTCATGGTACAGACAGAACTACTGTCAAAGCGGTGCTGTTATACAAAAATTACGCCCCCTTTTAACCCGTCTGATTTAAACATTCAACGGCAGTGTGGTACAAAATACAATAATACGTGTAGAAAAGACGCAGGTGTGATGGATTTCACTCGCGCTCCTGCTAAACAGGCGTGTATTTGTTCTCTGGCTAAGAAATGAAGGATGCTTGTGGTGCGCACATAATCCAGCCACCATGCTCACGATGTATGTGCAGTTGTTAAGCAGGAGGACTCATTGTAGTGGATAACAAAACGTGTTTGCGTATTTCGTCGCATCTCTGAGTATATCAAGTCTGCAGTGCTTTCGGGACGTCAGCTCTTTCTCTCTGCATGACGGCGTTTACACTTGGTATTGAAATGCGTCTCGGGCGATCTGATCGCAACTGGACGGCGCTAAATACAAGTGTAAACGATCTCCAAGACGCATTCAAGACACATTCGCTCAAACCACTTGCTGAGGTGGTCTGTGACGCATTTAACCACATACCCTCTGTAGTGTAAGCGCTAATGCGTCCCGATGCGTCTCCGGCACGGACGTAACAGTAAAATACGTCATTAACGCTGGACATTAACAGCGCGACATGCTAGAATGATAATAATGAAGGTATGTTGCAGGTTTAGTGTTTTAATATCATTTTGCGCGGAGACCTTTGACCTTCTAGTAGGCAGTAACGAAATTTGAACAAAAGCGGTCAGCTGGACACCTTAGAGACGCATGATAGACACAGTTGTAAACGCCGACGTGTCTTGGCAGTCCATTTGTGACCTGAATGCTCAAGATGCATTTTAAAACCAAGTGTAAACAGGGCCTATTTTCCACAGACCTGCGTCTTTTAATTACTTGCTTTGTGTTTCAGCGTGCAGTCGGTGCCAAAAAGAAATAAATAACACCCTGGAGAACACAGACGTGACCAGCTGTGACTACACTGAATGTTAGCCATCTAGCTCGCTACTATTAGCCTCACAAAGCCAGAGATGTCAGTGAAGTTCCGGTGCACGGTGTTAAAGCAGCTCTCATACACCTCTGTAATGACCCGAATCTGTGACTTTCACACTACACGACATCCAACCACACGATGTATGAAGGAACAGTGCTGATTATGTAATGCTCTCTTCCTCATGAAGGAACGCGGGACGTCACGCTGGTTCTCAGAGGTTCTCCATCTCTCGGGAATTTCTGACCTCCATTTTTTTTACCTTCTGTTCAGACGGCTGTTTAATCTGATTTCAGAGCCGCAGCGCCGGATCAACACGATGAAACCTGAACTTAATCTGGTTTCTCCTTGTCGCAGGAACCTGCTTCTGTGACACCCTGCTTATGTGCACTGTAGCACAGATAACAATTGATCATCCAGCGGATTTAGACATAATAATGTCGGTTACAAACCAAATGTTACGATTTACAGACAGCGAAGCTAAACCATGAAGTCTTGTGCTGAATTCAATTACTCGGTTAGTAAGAATTCAAAGGTGGAAAAGAAAACCAGACTGTCCAGGAATGAAAGCGCAGCTTTCTTGAATGTGTGTGAATTTATGAATAAGAACATTAACTAATGTAAACCTCTACTGATCGACTTCCATTCATACAATCTGCACGAATTACTGCACTTTTATATATGAAAAATACTGTCTATGTAAAATTGCTTATTTTTATTATGTCTACAGCATTTAGCAGACGTCCTTATCCAGAGAGAGACTTGTAGAATAGCTTTGGAGTCTCCATCCTAAGCACGTCCTCATGCTAGTTCACTAGTTCAGGGACTAAGAGCAGCATCCAGAACGTTTTATTAAACCTAGTCGTTTTATAATATTGGCGTTATTTAAAGAACATAAATAACTAACGAAAGTGAGACTGATAAATTAAGTCAAATAAAACGAATCATTCAATTATGACAAAAGCAATGGCGCTGCACGGAGCCATAAGCCGTAAACACATGCCTCAGATGGCAGAGCTTACTTACTATTATTATTATTATTACAATTTTATAGTATTCAGTATCGTACAGGGCGGCGCGGTGCTTAGCACTGTCGCCTCACAGCAAGAAGGTCCTGGGTTCGATCCCCGGGTCACCCAGGGTGCCTTTCTGTGTGGAGTTTGCATGTTCTCCCCGTGCATGCATAACTTTCACTCGTGTCTTTCTGCCTTTACCCCGATTGTTCATTTGCTCCCAGCTGTCTGTGAGCTTGACATTTTATGGAGTTTTGTGGGCGTTACTGCATGCAAATGAGCAGTGTCGAGAACACGGTTCACAGGTGAATATAAGGAAAATCAGCGAATTTTTCTAAATCTGTAAATCCTACACACTTTTATTTTGGTTTGGGTCATTCAAACATTTACATACAACTTTACGAAAAGACTGATAAATGAGGTCCCATTGTTATAATCCTTGCGATGAGAGATAAAAATAGGCGTGGAGTATGAATTAGTAATACTTATTTGGATAGTATAATGGACAGCTAATAGAGCTGTTCAGGCTTTTCTCTGCTTGATTATTCAGAAGTGACACAACAAAACAAAATTCTGCTTCAAGAACCTGAAGAACATTTGAAGACCACGGTTTGGAGCTTTCACTTTCTGCTCCTTGTTAGACGTGAGCTCCCGATGGAATCTCAAAATGTGAGTTCAGGGGTTTTTTTGTCTTTTGTCAGCTGGATAATTCTCATTAGACACCGGATGAAGAGTCAGGAAAGATCCGAGCCAGAGAGAGAGAGAGAGAGAGAGAGAGAGCTGTCAATCACACAGCCGACACACAGGGGGGGTCGTGTCACTGCACAGTGCCGGCTGTACCAGCCTCGTCTCTGAATGTCAATGATTGAAATCTCTACGTCGACAAAAGAGCTGCCAAATTAGGCTATCCTTCATAAAAATATGCATGCGCTGCTATTGCCAATATAATGTTCTGTTCCAGTGGGTTTTAGTTTTACATTTATTCACTTAGCAGGCGCTCTCAGTTGCAGTGACTTACAAGACGATCAGGCAGCAGATGGTACGAGGATACAAGCACAAAGACAGGCCCACAAGCCAAATACAATGGAGACTCTCAATATTGTTCGCATTTAATTGTAAGCTAAGTAGCTGATACATAAATAAGAATGGTGATTCTGCAGAATGTGCAGTGACTACATAGATACAGATGCGGGAATGTAAAGAATACTTACACCATATGGCCAAAAGTATGGGGACACCTGACCATCACACCCATATGTCTCTCTTAAAAAATCCACAAAATCGGAAGCACACAATTACATAAAAGGTCTTCTACAGTTTCCCTTCACTGGAACTACGAGGCCCGAACCTGTCCCAGCATGACGACGCCCCTGTGCGGCTCCATGAAGACACGGTGTGCTAAGGCTGGAGTGGAAGAACTTGAGTGTTCTCTTGAGACGCCCAATTTCAACCCCATTGAACACCTTTGGGATGAACAGGAACTGGAGCCTCCTCGACATCACAACATCAGTGCCGGACCTCACTAATGCTCTTGAGGCTTTAGTAGACTATGTCCCAACAGACGAGGACAAACTTCTCACTTGCCTGTCACTTTGTAACGATAAGACATCTAGGTTGATTGATTATTTAAACAGGATGCAACACCAACTTATAACACCATCCTCACAAACCTACCCCTGTTGGCAATTCACACCTCCTGACCCTGATGCAATGCAAGCCCACAACACCACAGGTGTGAACCACACAGTGTTTAAATAGCGAGGACCCTCTCACTGTTCTCCAGACTCTACTGAAGCTCCTTGGATGGAAGAATGGCTTGCGCTCACCAAAGCTGGTTAAAGATGCTGATCTGGTTCTTATCGTGGTTTAGTGAAAGACTGCTGAAGTTGTCCATCTGTCAAATCCAACAAGAATACATTATAAAAGACTGGAGAGTGAATTATAATGTACAGGGATAGGACAGGATTACACACCTGGCCTTTTTCATTTCTTTACTCATCATTTTTCTTCATAGTCTAACAATCACCAGAGGTTTTATTCTCACTCATCAGGAAGAAAGAAAAATCCTTACTAGCTGCTAGGCTCGGGCAATTTTTAGGGTAGACGATATGCATCATAATAAATACAGTAGGTATGCAGAAGTGTTGCGTTCAAAATATATATAGCTAATGGATTTATTCACTGTCCACAAAATGATTTGTATTTTTTCATATAAAAAAAAACACTGAAAAAGAGAAAATATCTTTAAAAAAAATAAATAAATAAACTATTTTACAATTTTACAGCTCCAGTACAACGTTTTAACACACACCAGCTGCTTCTAGTCAGTTTGTAATTATTTAAAAAAAAAAAAAAAAGAAACGTTTGAATATCACAATATCCATGATATCTCCGAGACATACAGTGACAGAACTGATCAAAATTATTAAACAACATACGCTTCGTGGTGGTATGACCCGCCTTTCTGCTTAACTATAACATGCTTATAATATACGTCGTTTTATCTTAAAATTCTGACGTTTCACTGAAAAATGAATGTACAACAATTGCTGTATTTTTTATAATGCATGCCGTGTATACATTTTTTCTTTTTTTAATCATACATGTCTTTCCTAAACAAAAATACTACAGCACTTTAAATTAGAGAAGGATGAGAAAATAAAATCAATATTTTTAATAAAAACAAAATGTAGCCGTTAAAGTTGGAGTGTTATAAAAAAATCTGGACATTATGTTCATAACTAAAACATTTATATTTGTCAGAGCTGGTAAGAGTATCAAGAGTAGTTACTAAAGTAAAAGTGCCATTACTTAGAAATGCACGCCAAGCGTGTAGTGTCATCATAGCGCGTAGAGTCACGTTCAAACTTTAGACATTTAAAGCTGGTTAATTAAACATAATTACCTATTAGTACAGACACGGTATTTATAGCCAGCAGTATTTATAAACACACGCCAACGGTAAACATGCTGTAATGGAGGAAATGTACAATTCTCGACGGTAATTTGCAGTGCGCCTTCTTGCTCGGACCCAGTCTCTTGGATGTCGCTTTAAGTATTAAGTCTTCCTCGCAGTTTGTTGTCAAACTATGTTCCTTTGCGTATCATTAACACCTTCCGGCGCATCAATTTGCTAAATGAATGAATGAAATTTTCATTGAGGATTTTTTATGAATAAATGTCAGATTACTCGACACAGACGACCTACAAGCTTCTCTGAACCGGGAACACGCGAGTGTGTTGAAACACTGCGCGACATAAAGTCCAGGCTGAAGCCGACACACAACTCCGCCGCTTCCTACGTGCGGCTGGCTGCATTATTGCGCTTGACGAGCTTGTTAGCGTTGGTGAATGCTCGAATCTGATTGGTCAGAAGGTGCGCATTATTGTTGTATAACAGCACGGCTAGTTCAGGAAGTAACATGAATGATAGGTCATTATTAACGTGCTCGTTACCTTTTCTATAGTTACAGCTTACACACAGGGACGATTTTACGCTCTCCGAGAGAGACTGAGAGATGGACAGAGAGAGCGTTTAAATCTAACAATAAACCATTAAACCGCAGAACCACACACTCCTGAGCATGCTGTATATATACTGTATACACTATGACTTATAGGAATAGCAGGACCAACTTCTTCTTCTAAACTTTACATGACAAGAAGTTCAGACAGATGTAGCTGTAGGAATTTGTTACCAGTCCGATAACAAATAGGACTAAAATCCAATCTAACTCTTAATGCAGCAATTAAAGCTCCATCACAACTCACTGCAACTGTGGGAGAGTAGAGACGGTACTTCAGGAAGACGGTAAAAATGTTCCTCCTGCGATTACCATCCGATTTGACAATTAGCATGCAAATGGTGTTAATAAGATTGAAATATGGCACTCTTTCATTACGGCCTTGAGTCACTCGTGTACAATTTAATGAGTCTCTTTAGAGGACTTCGGGGTCAGGGTGAGTCAAATCACTCTCAAAGGTAAAATAAGTGACCTTAGTCATGAAGGAGGAATAAATTCACTCTGAAATAAATGGCTGTTAATCAGAATTGGGGGAAAGAAAAAAAAAAACTGATTCTGGCAAAAAAAAATGAATTTTTTTTTTAAATCATAAAAGTGAAGGTGAAAGTCATGGCTAAAATTAACTCTATCTCAACTGAATTTTTAACTGGGCATATGTTATGAATGTGCGAATGAACTCAAGCTGAAGCTAAATGGCTAATCAAATTTCATCTTCACTGACCACGGAGATCTGTCGGATCGTTAAAAATCTTTGAAGCTGCTTGCTATCCGTCAGTCAGGTCGAATAAAGGTAAACTTGGCAGACGCGTGAGGCCGAGGTCCTCCATTAATCTTTACGGTCACGTGTAATTAGTATCAGATGCATGAGCGGCCGGGACGCCATAAATAACTGCGACGCAGAAGGAGCGGGAAAGGAAGAGCTTGTCTTCTGACGACCCCGACAAACAGCGGGAGAGTGCACCGTGTCAGAACCGCTCGTAAATCTGCTTTGGTGAGATTTTTGCTATATGCTATAACTCACTATCTAACTCACAACATGTGGTCGGTATTATTCATATTTCTTTCTTAGTATGTACAGAAGAGCCCTCTGAGGTAGCCACATCCAAGTGTGCGGCTAAATCGTGCTCGTACTAAATCACAATCATAAAAATCAAATTTTAAAAAGAGCCATTTTTCGTTGAAGGGATCGATGCGGGTCCTGTTAGACCAGCGCCTCAGTCAGGAGTTCTCAGAAGCAGAGTGTGTGTGATGGCTAACATCAAATAGGCAAAGTGCATGAAGTGTGACAGAGTGCAGTCCGGGGGCCAAAGCTGTTAGGAATGAGAGGAGGCAAGCGGCCAAGCAGCAACTCATACTGAGACTGAGACACGGACTATCAGAGATAAGGAAACACACACACACACACACGCACGCACGCACGCACACACGCACACACGCACACACGCACACACGCACACACGCACACACGCACACTAATCTATCCACTGACTGCACTTTTCAGAGCTAGAGCTTGTTTCCTCACACCTCCTCATTCTATACCCGCTGGCACACAAACATACACGTGATATATATATATATATTTTTTTCTTTTATTCTGGCTTTAGGGAATAACGGGTGTGCAGCGGGAATATTGCCTTTTCACCGTTCCCAGGTCAGTTGGCTGATCCGTCTTGCAGTGCCGAGTCCTCTCATAAATATGTAATCTACTTCTTTCTTTCACTTCACAAACAGAACAGAAAGAGAAAAATTCAGCTCAGGTTTCTTTTTTTTTTTGTCTATAAAGGATTCTGCTGGGATTTAATTAAGCCAGATCACTCTCCTAAAAATGACTTGCAAATATGCTAATAACATTAGGGACTTTGTACTGTGCAGTGATAGCTTCATGAACTGAATGAGGACTGTTTTTCCATTGACCCATATGAAGCAAATGAACGGAGATGCGGGGTTCGGTTCAAAACAGGGATGGATATATCACAGGAGCAGAAAGAAGAATCCTAAAAATACAAGATGCTAGTCAAACAGGAAGGTAGACGTAGCGTATACGTCGCTGGAAATGACAATGACGGCTCTGCTTTTACAGATCAGTGGAACAGCTCAAACGCTTTGTTCTACATCATGTTCGAAGCAGATTTATACCTCCGTCTGCAAATAGGTCTCCAATTAATGTGAAAGACATGAGTGGTGACAATTAGAAAGCTCTTTCTAATTACTGTCAAGAACATTTCAGAGATTGTTGGTTCGCTGCTGTAATTGAGCTTTCAGACTGACATCTTATGTTCACAGAGAAAATGGGAGATAAAGAAGTAATGGCGTAAGAACTTTTTTATGTCAGGATTTAGCTGCGGCAAAATTTGAGTTTATACCATTTCCGAGTACGAGACACCATCTGCAATTCCAATTAAAGTCTTCCAGCGTCTTCCTTCATGTTTGATTCATAGTCTAGGGGTTACGACTGAGACAGTATGAGACATGCTCTCAATCGATCTCAATTCAGTTATGAGGTGGAGGATAAACAAAGGGTGATGTGATTACTTCGGAGAAAGAAAACCAACAGGCCCCAGCTATCGATTGAATGCAGAGGGAAGAGCTTGCTGGTGAACCATTACATCTGGAAAAAGGCTAAAGGGCACGGAACGTGTTTCCTGCTGTGTTAAAAACAGTAGCTAATAAGACACAGCGTGGGGAGTGCACAGTAAACAGCTAACTGAGACAAACTAACCCTAACCCTGGTTAGTTACTGACTGGTTACCTTACACTGAGTTCCAAATGACCCCTTAGAGCCTCAGGGACGTTCCAAAAACTCCTCTTTGGGATCAATAAAGTCCATCCATCCATCCATCCATCCATCCATCCATCCATCCATCCATCCATCCATCCATCCATCCATCCATCCATCCATGTGACTGCAGCAAAAACCTCTGCAAGTTCACTGTTAGTGATCACTTCAAAATTTTTCTTCATCCAAAGTTTTGAACACAACATGCCTGATTTTTCCTATCTTTCGTGGCTGCCCACGAAAATGAAAGTATTGGCCAAAAGAATGTGAAATATATCTACTTGTAAAAAATGTAAAAAATTTAAAAACTACTTTAACAAAATATCTTCAATTTCACATTACAATATACTGTATGAACAACAGCCTAGGGTGTTGTGGATTGTTTTTCAAAAGTGACACACTGGAATATCAATGACACGGAAAATGCTGACTCGCTACTTAGCGCCGAGGCTTCTGGGAAGGGCGAGTCGGCCCTTTAAGCCTGGTGCGCACCAGAGGATTTTCAAATCTTAACCGATTTTAAAAAGGTGGGAGACCGCAGACATAATGACGGGTTTAACCCATGTTTAAACTTTTAACCGTAAGCCGTAACGCACGCGCCAGACGATTCAGTCACGGCACAGGACCACACGCTAATAAAGGATTTCAGGGTGGCGATTCCAGGGACTTGCGATCTCACAGAAATTTGCGTCATCGAAACTTGACTTCTCAGAGTTCACCTTAAACTCCATTTCACTGTATTTGCTTCCATGCCGTCCATGTCTAGCACTGTTTCCCAGCACCATGAGTCAATGCAACGATTCTAATCATTAATGAACACCGTGGGTCAATGCAAAGCCCATAAATACCGTTCAGCGCTATTAACGGCAAACAAACAGTCCTGAGATCATTGTGATTGATTGTTACACACAAAACGCCGATAATAAGTCATGACTCTCCGTCCTACAGACGTTAAACTCAGATTCTCAGTAAGAGTTAAGCCCACTGTCTCATTTTACTGCTGTTATGTTATGCCGATGACAAATATCACCTTGCGCGGTGGATTTTAACGCCATAAATCTGCGCACGATGAAGAGAGGAGCCATAAAACAAAAGAGGGTCCGCTCTCCTTGAATAACAATCACCTGGGTGGAGGAGTCAGTCATAGCTGCTATAAATATTCACCGGCGTTTCTCTGCATAGTTCAGGATAAATAATGAGGATCGGACAGGAACAATACAGAACTTTTTCTTCTGAAACCGTTGCGGCTGTTGAAGATGAAGTTTAAGATGAAATGCTGACGATTTTCCTGAACATGTCCATGGTGTACAATCATGCATGACACTATGGGTCAGACCTCCTTGTTAAAATGCAAAAGTGATTGAACAATAAGGGTCCTTAAGAGGTTTTCCATCTCCTGTAGGACAGTTATTAGCTTAATGGAGCTCACGAACCTCACGTTGTTTCATGCAGTGGAGATGAAGTGCTTTTATATCACCTTACACTGCTGCATAACACACACACCCCATATGTAATGCTCTTTAATCTGGGAGATGGTGTTTCTTATCACCTCACGAGGCGCATCAGAGTAATCATGTTTAAACTGTTTCTCTCCGGAGAGACTCGGGCTGCTGTTACTGTTGTTATTGCGGTCCAGGCCAGTTTGTGGTACGTGCTGATGATGCTGTGCAAATAAATATATCGTAAAAACATGTCTGCACGTAAAACTATAAATCTGAATAGACTAAGAGCCAAAAAGATACCGTTCATAGTAAAGAAATAGAATTATCATTTTTAGCACCATTTGTGAAAAAGCACAATTACTGCAAAACAACCTTATGGTGATGAATTAAGTGAACAGATGGAAAAATGAATCTGCTCCATTAGGTTCCAGCATGTGATTCCATCCCCGTACAGCTCAATTAGATATTCAGTTCAGTAACTCCATGTGGCCTCTTCATTTGCCTGAGCATCAGGGTATTGCACAGTAAATGCAAATGACAGGGGAATCCAAAAATAATTGTTATTTATGAATTTCACATTTCTTTATGTGATCAAACTCACATGAGGTTGAAGGGCGTGTAAATTTAAAGGTGATGTGTGTAAAATGCTCTTGGCTGGTTCAGTGCGCAATAATAATAATGCACTTGTGGCTATTATATAACTTCTAATCAACACTAAAACATGGCAGAAACTTTCAGAGGTTTCACTGGAATTAAGGAATGGTTTATTTCCGGTTATGTTCGTACATTTCTTAGACGATTTCTTTTCCGATGAGAAACACGCAGAACCTATTAGGTATCTCACCAGGTGGTTGTTCAGGATGGAAACATTGCCTAAGATGTTTTAAATTAAAAACAGCACAAACACTCTATAGCCAAAGGTTTGTGGACATCTGACCATAACACTCATATGTGCTTGTTGAACATCCCAACCTTGGAGAACCATGTCTTCATGGAGCTGGCCTTGTGCGCAGGGGCATGCTCACACTGGAACAGGTTTGGGCCTTTTAGTTCCAGTGAAGGGAATCTGTAACGCTACAGCGTACAAAGACATCATGTACAATTGTGTGCTTCCAACTTTGTGATAACAGATCGGAGAAGAGCCATATATGGGTGTGATGGTCGGCCGTCCACATACTTTTGGCTATATAGAGTGTGAATGAGAAGATGGCATATACAGAGTACAGGAAAGCCTGCGTGATATGTAAATTGAGTGCTTTGTACGGATATATGTAAATAATAGGGACGTCATATCGATTATTGATATATTGTTATCTTATCGATAGGGTTTTGAGGCATTGCTGTATTAAAATTAGCAGGCGTTTAAATAAGTCTCCTAATACATGTGCTTTCCAATTCATTTAGTTTGTATTCTGTTTAATGTAGTCTGGAATCATAGCTTTCGGAGACCACAAGGGGGCGATATAACATCTACAGGCTCCATTTAGCGGCGCTTCCGTATATGACACTGAATACCGATAACATTGCACGACAATTAAGCGTTCATCTATTTATTTCCGCCTGTTTCATTTTATATGAAAAACATCGATATACGTTGAAAATCATATGGAAATGTTTACGATTATCGATGCATGGAAAAGGCATCGATCTCGAGCATAGTAGATTAGTGTGTGGTTTCCATGCATCTGAGGCTGATTTGGACAATCTCATACACATTTCTTCATACATCATACACACATTTTAGATAAATAAGACCAATGACTCCCTCTTACTCCACGTCATTAAAGCGATATTTCTGCGTAACGAGGACTGGAAGTGTGGTGTGCACTGCTGATCGCATATTAAGAAAAAATGGAAATTGTGTGTGAAAGTCATTCTTCCAGTGGATAATATGGTTACTGTTAAATTGTTCATAGCCAGCAGTCCATTACTGAAATCTACCGCAGTGTCACAGCGAGTTGAAACTCGTGGTGGGGAAACACTGAATTTCTCATGACAGCGACGACAAGACTTCATTTCTTCCACTCTATAATTTCATCCAAACTCCTGCTACACAATGCATTCCTCAGCCTCGATCTGGGATTTGGTCTCTTTGTGTATCTGTGTGTTTGTGTGTGTGTGTGTGTGTGTGTGTGTGTTCTATTTAAATCATCCCAAAATCTCCCCCAGTGTCGCTTCGACTTGTCCATTACTATAACACGTCTTTCTGCTTTGACACCGAGGGGAATTGCAATTACTCCATCTCTATTCCTCTTGTCACTATGCATGCAAATGGAAAGTGACAAAAGCGTTCCTCATTTATCTGGCCTGACGTAAGCACGGGTGGATTAACACAGGATCTGAGGAGAGCCAGCTGAAAATGCATTAGGCTGTGCAGCACTGTTTCTGCTCCTCCTCTTCTTCCTCGTCCTCCTCCTCCTTTCTGTTACACTCGCGTTATCATCTCGCTATCTGGCAGGAAAGGGCAGACCTGGCTGTTGACTTACTCAGGTGGGATGAGTGTGTAGTCCGGCTCTGTGTAAAACTCCATCAGCTTTCCTCCTGCTGATTTCAGTCCTCGTTAAAACACTGAGAAAAGGTTATCGGTGTCGGCGCACGGTTATCGACACTGTCCATCTCGTAACGGTGACACTGTGTGAAACCACACACACTGTTTAGCGCTGAGTGACACAAGAGTGAAATGAAAAACAAAGGAAATCAGAGAGGAGAAAAACGACAAAGAATGACATTTGCTTCTTATGAAACAGGAGCTTTAGTGGAAGGGTTTGAATCTCTCATCATCAGGCATTTCCTCAGGACTGTTATGCAGCTAAGCTTCACCCAGTATCAATGAAAGAGGATTCTACTGATCCAATCA
>JAQQZU010000038.1:2529434-2551998 GCA_030068025.1 Parauchenoglanis punctatus | reverse complement strand
CAGCGCTGGGTGAACTAATATTTTCTGTTAAATGTGGGGGGGTCCAAACGAATAATTATGAAATGTGAGGGGGACACACCCGTCCCCCTCAGCTATAATGGTGGCGACGCCCGTGCATGAGTAACAGGAGATGATTTGATTCATGAAGCTTGGCATGAAAGCTTAGCATTTACTCATGTTCCTGAACAGCGTTCTTGTGTTGCTATGTTTAGTTAGTAGGCATATTTAGTTAGGACCCATTTTGTGACTTCATGGTGCTGTAATGCTGATGTTGTTGTGAGGTTAGGTAATTTGAACAGATGTATTTGTGTGGCAGCCTGGAAAAACTATTCCCATTATGAAATTTTGGCATTTGAGACTATAGTTCTGTGAAAACTACAGACTTTCCTGAACTGAAATATGTTCCTCTTAACCCCCAAAAGTGAAAAGGGAGACTGTGAGAGAAATGTGGTGTTGGAGAATCACGGACATTCTGACAGCCTCTGTATCTGATTACTGAATAAACCCATGTCAATTTTTCAACACTACATAGCTCTCTATCAACTTGATCAAAGTGTAGCATTCACTCTGTGAGGAAATTGCACTTAGCTAGCAATCTATAGACTGACTGCTTGATTTTACCACTGTGTTGGTAAACTGATTCCTTACACTAATGATGCAGGCATACACCAAGGCAATGTTAGAAAGTGCATAAAAACATTTTTTAGGAAATATACAGTATTAAATCTGTCAAAGTATGTCATAGGCAAGAAATAAAAATGGGCCCAAACCTGATTTTTTCATCTTTGCCAGAATTCAGGCTTTCCAAGACTGAGACACAAACAGTATAATATACAGAAAAATAAAAGTTTGGTTACTGTTATTTGGGCATACTCTAGGTTTTTATGAATGCCCACACCATTACATTATCCCAAGATCACCTGCTGTAACACTGCATGAGGTTTGATCCCAGACTGTTCATCGAATGAAATGAGCAAATTAGCTAGTTCCAAAAACTCCATAAAATCAATTTAATTTGAAATCATTGCTCTTCCACAATATGTGTAAACCAATGAAAAGTGTTGAGGGAAGAAATCTACATAAGCTGATTTTGGAGCTGTCAGAAATGGCAGATTTCTAGCCGTAAGACAGAAAGCTGTTTTTTTTTTTTTGTCAAAGTCGTAATCGCCGCCTTCCTTCTCGAAGCGCAATTCTCAGTAGCAACAGCTTTTGTAACCTCTCTCAGTTTAGTGTTAGCCATGTCAGTGGGGCACTACCTCAGAATATGACACGTCGCAGGATAATCACATCTTTATCTCTCCCTGCTTCTTGACAACTGTAATTAAGGTTCCCTTCAGCTGTGATCTGCCACTACTGCATGCGTTCACTTTCCAGCAGTCTGTTTCTATAATACATGTGACACGGCTACGTAGCGTGAAGCTAGGCACTCGAGACGAAGTTATAATTTAGCCCTGGAGGAATTGTTTGTTTTCACTTGTGTGTGTGTGAGCAGATCCAGAACTGTGTGAAGTGCTTTGGGTGAAAGTAGCATGTTTACTGCTGGAGGGCTGGCATCATCTGCCAAACCTGTCTGAAGGATAGACGCCGCGCTAGCGCATTAGCACAGCGTTGTCATTTTTTCTGTCTGCAGCCGTTTTGTTACCATTCCGATGAGGCACCTGCTGGAGCCGATAAGCTTGATTATGGTTCTCCAGGCATGAATGATTGTGCTTTTCTTTGCCCCGGGCACTCATGCTGTTGTTTTAACATTCTGGCAGCTGTCCAGCTTGTCACTGGTTTCACTGTCCGAGACTCTGCTCTGCTCCAGGTGCTGCGATACTCCCCATGAGGCCAGGCATCACATATGCCATCTCTCTATTTATCTTTCTCTGCTTCTTTTCCCTTCAGCCTCCCAGTCTCCCACTAAGGATTTCGTTCCCTGCTTTGTGTACAGCATGATGACCCTCGACAGACTCATTCCTCAGCAAGAACCACCAGCCATGAATGTTAGCCTGCATATGTAATGAAACGGCAGCAGATGGCTGCACCTCATACATCAATATTTCCTTTATTTTCAGGCTACGTCTGAATACATTGCATTTTGTTACATTCATCTTGCTTTACTAGCTAAATCCCTGTATAAGCATAGCCATCTGTTGGCATTTCATTATATATGCAGTGTTATATTCATTCGAGTTTCATCTGACATTGTGCTCTTGAGCAGACAACAGTCTCTGGAAAACACATTGCTAGTCATATTGCTGTTTAATTCCTGTCACTAAAATGCATTTTGAGCTTCGGTTGAGAAGGAGCCAAAATATTCAAAGCTGTAGTGATGCTTTTCTGAAAAATTAGCAGTTTGTATTTTTTTTAAATACAGTTTTTACTGTCAATTCTGTAGATTTCCACCAAATCAGTGTACCATCTATTGGATTTTTTGTTAATATTTTACTTCAGACTTAAGGCTTAAGTTCAAAAGTTACATCAATATTTGCACAGGGAAAGTTACTCTGAATCAGAATTGTGTTAATCGATTGTCTTTTTGATGTTGATTGTTGATTCAGTCCTCCAAGGTTGCAGATTTTGCTTGAGAAGAAGCATGTTCTTTTTTGTATATTTATTTTTTTTTAAATAGCATCTAGACACTGCCTTTAAATGCAAGCACTTGCCTTAGAGGCATGACAAAATTGTCAGATAGAAAATGCTTCTGAGGATGAAAAAAATGAAACGATGTGATTATTGAAATGTTCAAAATGAGATTTGTTGCCTCACTTTGGAGTTCCTTAGCAAGCGTGTGGGTGAGCGACGACTAGCAATACAAACAGACGGCAGTAATCTCGTATTCATTGCTGTTGAAGTGTCTTGTCACTGAGCTCTCCGTTGGCCTTTATTAGGATTGCATGTATTGAGTTTGGTTGTCTTTGGGGAAAAAAATGTAAGGAGTTGTCATGCAGAGACTTTTCTTTAAAGCATATCAAGATTTGAAGAAAGTGTGAAGCGTCTTTAACAATAGGTAAAAA
Source organism: Parauchenoglanis punctatus (assembly GCA_030068025.1). Lineage (NCBI taxonomy): Eukaryota > Metazoa > Chordata > Actinopteri > Siluriformes > Auchenoglanididae > Parauchenoglanis > Parauchenoglanis punctatus. Next base: position 2,548,999 of record JAQQZU010000038.1, on the reverse strand, counting down.
CTGAACAAGGTTCTACAGAACCTGGGATATTATTAGTTTCACAGAAAAACAAGCATATATAGTGATGCGTCCAGGATAAAAACAAAAGAAAAGTATTTCTGGGCATGTTAGCTAGTCAGTAAATGTTTGTTGTAAAAATGAACTCATGTAGTTTGGAGACTTTACGTAGTAGGGGCAAGAAAATATGACAAATCCCAAGTAAAGTAGAGAGCTTATTTAAAACATTCCTTATGTACTACTTTTTTTCTTTATTCATTCTGCAGTGAAATACTAAAACGAATTTGACCCGCTAATGACGCATAATGTGCAAGACATCGCCCACACACGACTCTCTGATTGATAGCTGTTGAAAGATTGGGGTCGCAACTAGGAAATGAGAATTAGTCATGACTAAAAGTGGGGAATATGATCCCAATACATGAGCAAGTTCCAACTGTTTCCTCTCACTTTAATGATCTACCTGCGGTACAAACAGTGCTGGAAGAAATCCTGAAGTATGAAGCAGACTTCAGGCAGATCTATGAACTTTCAAGACTAGCGAGGAAACTGATTTGTTTACTGGGTGCTAAGGTGCACACGTACACACACACAGACAGACAGAGAGCGAGAGAGAGAGAGAGAGAGAGAGAGAAGGCTGCCCAAGTGCAGATGTTGCGCTTGTTATCTCTGGCAGAGTGCAGATTTTCCCCGAGGCCATGTTCATCGGGGTCCAGCCAGGTGGAGTTCCTCCTGCTGAGACACTCTGCTTTGCTTTTTTCCTTCTCTCTCTCTCTCTCTCTATCTCTCTCTCTCTTTCACATTTTGTTATTCCCCACAGCCAAACATTTCCTCCATCTGGCAAGGTCCTTTTGCTCCTCAACCTTCTTTCATCTTCTCTTCTTCTCAAGGCGCTATTCCCTCACCTTCTCTCCTGTCGTAATCACTTCACCTGGATCTCATCATCCTTATCTCCAGCCCCTCTCTCCCTTCTCTCTTTGCTCTCTCCTCTTCTCTTGGCCTGTTGCTAGCAGCAAAATCTCTCTCGAGTGCGGTTTTCTACACTGAGGTGTAGAGGTGACCGAGAACTAAAAGGGATGCTTGGTTCTCTTGCTGTCCTGTCTACCTCTCTCACTGTTTCATCTCAGATAAAGTTTGTAGCCCAGAGGCAGTGGGGCTGTGTGTGTGTGTGTGTGTGTGTGTGTGAGTGTGTAAACCCCTGCCACTCTCACATCTCTGTGGCTGTGTTTTTCAGGCTGATGAGCCCATCAGGACCACATTATACCTCCATCCTTAGCATCTGGTTTATCTCAATGCCAGGAATAATCTGATCAGAAGAAAGCATAATTGTCCAGAACTTACCCATCCTCCTAAATATGTTCCGCCACAAGCTAGCAAAAAACACTTGCCTAATCTTTTCATCCTGTGAACCAGCATTAACATAGCCAAGATTAGCCTAACAGCTTAAATTCAGAATTATGTACAAAATCATGTTTGAGATTAGTTAGCTAGCTAAATAACATTAGGCCAATTATTTCATTGTGTATTTTATGCTTTAAGCTTAAGTTTATATTTAAACACATATTCAAACTTTCACATTCAAACTTAATAGTAATTTAGAATTACTAATTCACCTACTAACATGAACATGTTGATTATAAAGGAAATGATCACACTGCAAAAACAATACATTAACAAGTGAAATTATCTTGAATATCTTGGGCAAACTGCTCTAATATTTCTTGTTATGAGATTATCATCAATCAAACATGATATTCTTCAGCCTGTTTTAGATGCTGTTACTCACGTCATGCTTCAAATCTTCTTTCTGTTGGCAGATAACTGTGTTTCTTTCCAGAAACTTAAAATTCTTAAAATTAGGTAAATTAACTATTTCAAGCTTGAAATGAGGAATACATGTCTAGAAATATGTCTAATAATCATATATTTATTTGTATAATAGAAAATACTAGATAGATTTGACAAGATAAGATAAGTTTCATGCTAAGATGCAGAGGTGGGTAATAACGCACTACGTTTACATCTTTACATGACCTTTTTCCAATAAATTGAACTCATCGAAGAGTTGTAATGCAAAATACTTTTGACGCTTACGCAAGTAAATTTGCCAAAAGTGTCAGTTACATCAGACTACTTTTATTTCATTTGTTTAATTATTTTTATTCACATGCATGCAGCTTCTATGACGCCCCAATGTTTTAATACACGGTTACAAACTACTTAGAATAATAGTTACGTCATGCGCTGCCTGCTTCTTCAGCCAAAACTGTGGAAATTTCAGTGGTCCAGAACTCCACATCCAACCTAAAAAACACATGTGGTGGTATGTACCCATCTATGTTAAGTTCACTTATAAGCTAGCTATTAGTAGGTGCATTACCTAGCTAGCTAACTTTACTCATGAATAGGAGGATGTCTTTGCTAAAGTTACTCCATAAAGCCATATCCTACTTGGGGACTCTGTAGTTGATAAACCCATCGCATAGATTTACACATCGCTCCTTTTTTTCCTCAGTCGAACCTTCATCATATCACTAATGAGTAGTCATTTTTATCAGATTCTTTTCACTTCTTTGTGGAAAAGGTGTGAAAGATATGATGTCAAAATGTGTAAATTCCACATGTACAGTACATTTAAGTGAGTGAAATTAAATTAAGTGCTGAATAAAATATGACAGAAATGTCCAAAAACCTTTATGATTTTTTTTTCAAATAGCTAGATCTATGATTCAGGTTGTTATTGGCCAAATTCAAGATTTCCAAATTTGCTTCAAAGGTTTGCAGGTTTGTTTATTACGTACGAAGTTTATTACGAACATTATTACGAAGATAACTTGTTAGAGAATTGTTAGTTAACTGAATTCGAAAGAAATCCAACCGCATAGCCCTTACTCATCACACGGAACTTCTTTCTTGAGCCCGAGACATGTTTCAAATCAGGATGCTCTAAAAGTGCAATGTCACAGAGGTTATGGTGTACATATACACCCAGTAATGTACACATTCCATCTAGAACGGGGTTCAGTCCCTACTCTATGACAGCGTGAGAAATCACACAGGAATAAGATTAATGAGAGAATAATTCCCTTTCTGCATGATAGTGACAGCTCTCATCCATAAAGCAGATATCGTCCTGTAAAAGGATCCTTTATAGTGCCATTCCTAGAGGACCACGGCCAATCTAGTTAACCTCCTAACCTCCGTGTAATTCAACACTTAGTGGAAGAGGGAGTGTGAAATTGGAGATTTGGCAAATGAAACATGTTTTGACAGCTGTAAAGTCAGCAGTGTAACATGCACCTCTCTCTCTCTCGCTCTCTCGCGCTCTCTGTGTTTTAGAAGCAGTCCGCTTTAATGGAGATGATTGCAATAATTACATACCAACATATTTCAGCAATTAAATACTACTGGCATGCAGCTGACTGCTTAGAAGGAGGCACAGGAGAAAGACAGATAGTGACGTAGAGGATTTTGTAACACATTTCATCATTTTGTAATGCATTTTGCTTGATCACCGTTTTGGGTAGGCTGCCTTATGGCATGCAATCATTTTCAATATGAGAACACAAAAAAGCACCATACCCTTAATTTCACAATATCCCACAATGCTGTTCTGATTGTTGATTCATTTTCTATAACAGCAGCTCGATCAGTATCACGGATATACTCGTTTATTAATCTGTTATCGTATCTTTGTATGGTGGACACTCTTCCGAAAACAATCAGAAGTAAAGCGGTAACTTTTCTGACATGCGGAAACCTTTCAGGACAGAGGAGTTTGTGGTTTCTTGGTTGCATGACAAGTGCAATTAATTTCAGTAGGGAGGGAGAAAAAAGATACTGGTAAGGTAATGACCGTTTACTGCTGCTCTAACACATAATTAATTGTAAGCATGTGGAAAAAAGTATGATGTGTCATTCTTTAATTAATACAATTTTTTCTTGTTCACAAAAACAAGACAGCCTGATGAGGAAATGAATTTGAAAGTGCAACATTTTTTCCTTGATGTCACACAACATTAAATGCAACTATAGTCAGGTGAAAAATAATAACGTATCAATGTTTTAAAGGTAAACTAATTGCAGAGGAATAAAACGGTTTCGGATGCGCTGTTATAGGGAAATAATCAATTTCGCATGGTTATGGTACACTGATTACATCAGTCTAACAGCACATGCCCAAGTGTATTATTCCTTACAGAAATATTTATCATTACTCCTATGAATTATTCGGCTCAGATACAGAACTATAAGCCTGTAACCTTAACTTTGAGTCCAAACATTAGATATACTATATTTTTAGACTTTTGCTGTCCTTGAATAAATCCCAAAACAGAGGATAGCATGCTACATTGTCCTCCTGAAATAATATAGTTCCCATCACAGCAGAGCTATTAGATCCACAGAGAAAATAAATCATGGTCGTAACCAGGCCAAAACCCGCTGCTTGTGGAGACGGTGAACAAGCACATCAGGCCTCTCTAATCCTAATCCTTTTCTGTTCTGATTTAACACGACTTTCATCCTCCTTTGTGTTTATAAAATGAACTAATTAGACAGCATGCGGATGTCCAGCAGGACAGCAGGGTGGCAGTGCCATCATCTCACTGTTCTGAAAGAGGACGGACAATCCCTGCTGCTCACAACAGTGGGAGCTCGCTGGCTTTGTCTGCAGTCAGTTGGCAGTCGTTTATTAATTCAAATAACACGACTTCCTAAACAGCAATGCGGATTCTATGGGTAAAAGGTTTGGTGTAGAAATAAATGCTACTGAAAAATTCTTATTTAGGATTCATTGATTCAGCGATCCGTTGTTGTCGGAGAAGCTTTTTTTTTTTACAATTGTAACTTGTCAAGCTACTCACTAGTACGCTTCTACAAAACTAGTGCTTTGGTAAGGAAGTAGCTAGCAAGTACTAACTACAGCTAACTACGCTGTCAAAACTGCTTTCATTTGAATTATCCAGCTACTTTATTGTAGAAAATAAAATCTACATGCTTTGTTTATGGTATTGCATGAATAGATTCTGTGCTGTTCAAACTAGGAATTAAAATCTTGTTTAAATGAAATATGAACAATGAAATCTGGTTTTGAGAAGACACATAATATTTTTATGTAAACTATGCATAATATGCATCCATCCATCCACCATTATCTATACTGCTTATCCACAAGCTGAAGCCAATCCCAGCTGACTTCAGGCGAGACGTGGGGTACAGCCCTGGACAGGTTGCCAATCTTTCACAGGGCTGACACAGAGACGAACAACCGTTCACACATTCACATCTACGCCCAATTTAGAGTAGTTAATCTAATCGGCATGTCTTTGGGAGGAAACCAGAGAAAACCCATGCAGGCACTGGGAAACTCCACACATTTGGCCATAAGGTTTGAAGCCAGAACCTTCTAGCTGTGAAGCGACATTTCATCACTGTGCTGAACCGTATGTTCTCTTAAATCTGACCAACGACATATTCCATTTTTTTGACTGTGTACATGTGTCTAGCTTCCCCATAACACTGGCAGCGTTTATAAAAACTATAGTTTAATCTCTGGCTTAATATTTGCCTGGTGATGCTAAGGTCTGGATCAGAGCCTCATTTGAGGATCTACTCCAGGTCAAGTCTCACATCTTCAACACTTCTGATTTTTGTCTGTCTGGAAATCCAGCTGTCTTGGTTAAAAAAAAAAGACTGCTGTCTCTGGCCGATAAAGATGACTTAGGCTCCTGATGCTCTCCTGCAGCGAGCTGTTTTCTACCCCTGCTTTGTTGAACATTTCTCTGGCAGGCTGATGTATTATTCATCCCAACAGGTTAGCAGCAGGATTAGTGCTGCCAGTGCCAGTTTTCTCTCTGTCCACAGCAATGCGCCCAAGGCTTAATGATGCTGAAAAGCCGCAATTCCTAATGGGAGGCGAGCAGCTGCACAGCAGCCTCAGGCCCAGAAAAACTCCACTTTGCTGGCTCTTTGTTTTATTTTAATCACCAATCAGGGGGCTGAGAAGATCATACTGATGTGCCATGCTTATCTTTTATCTCACAATAAAATTTCTCTCCTGACAGCATCAGCACCACTGCTCACTGAAGAACTATGAGATCCAGTCAGCTAGAGTTCTCTAATGCTCTTCATCAGCTGGGTTCTTTAGGATAATCATGCTTTGAGATAATAATAAAGAAATGCCTATAAAGCTAATAAGCTTTCCCGTGGGCTTGTCTCCTGAATTATTGCCACATTTGCCACCTGAAGGAGGAAAATATTCATGTTATTCCCAAAGTAATGTGATTTCACTAATGTAGTCTGGTGCCAGATGGCATTTATGGCATTTATGCAGGCAGGGTGACATCGCTGCATTGGGGCTTTTTTGTATTTTTAACAGTTGATGGTTCTTGTGACGGCTCCCATCAATCTTAACGGATGGTCCAAACATTGATGTCTCCCTTGAGCCAGCTTTAACTGAAACATCAGCATATTCCAGTGGAAAATTACAGAACGGCTGTGGAGCAAAATGCCAGGATGGTCTTTAATGAAGCTTTTCCTACAGCTAATTGAAATTTGCAACACAGATGTGATGTAATGTAAGCTATTCCAACAAAAAAGCTGACATGAGAGAAAACTATGATGCATAAGTTAGAACTTTTGGGCTCAGATGATTAGGAGTAAGACAGATTGGCATTTGGGAGCCAAGAGTCACCTTAGAGCTGGATTAGAAAGCCAGATGGTGTAGTTTTTATAATTTTTGAAAACTTTTTTCCAATTTTTGATATGGAACCATTCTCTGCAAGCGTCTCAGTTGCAACGCATACACTAACACCTAGCTCACCTATGTGATGTCGTTGTAGGTCAGTGGTATTTTTCTCCCTCTATTATTTATCCTGGTTTGGGTCATAGTGCATCTGGACTCAGTCATGGGAGCACTTTGCATGTGGGAATATGCCCTGGATGTGACGCCAGTCCATCGCATTATCATCTAGGTGCAATTTTAAACATCCAATCAACTTACAGGCATTTTTTTTTAGAGGTGGAACAAACCTGAGACTGAAACTCCATACAGACAGAAACACAGGCTTCCGGATCAGTCATTTTTACACCACAGCACTGTTGAATTCTGGATTCTGTTTGGTCAGAAGGTGTTGAATAAATTTCCATAACATGAATACACTTGTTGTAATAAGTTATCGTTGCTATAGTAACTGCTCACACAGGGACTTGTATTGTGGATGCGTTACATAGTATAAACCCAATAAGAAACAGATTATTTTATTGTTATTTATCGAAAAAAATTGTTAGCTATTATCGATATGGTGAGGTTCTCTGTGAGGGGATGTTTATTTAACGTTTAAGGAAGGAGTCTCCAGTGCCGGTGCTTTATAACAGCAAGTTTTCCGTCATGGGGAAGCCTTCAGGATGAGGGAGATCGCACTAACATTCTACTTATTTGTATTATTAACTTTAAGAGAGAGAGAAAAAATAGAGGCTGGTGAGGGATAGAATGTTTATAGCTGCTATAATATACTGTGACTGAGAACAGGAACGCACTTGTTTCGCGTTACATGTCACACATTGAAACAGGTGATGAGAAAATGATTTAACATTATTATCTATTACTAGAGCACCAAATAACAATGTCTAACCTTTTTTGTATTTTAGACCTGAGATGCCAGTTTATGGTAAAAGATGGTATTCACAAATTGTTGTATTTCGGAAACATTTTCCTGAAACACTATCATCTCTATTTAGAGCCTTAAAAGAGTTTATTGCTTTTTTTTTTTTTACACTCTATCAACATGTTTTTGGCTTGTATATGTCCTATCAATTACAATGGCGAGGTAAACAAATCTGTAAATGTATTGACATAATGTGACCTAAAGCCATGTGACATTTCTGCTTTAAAGTCAGGCACTGTTTGATTACCATTTTATAAGTTTAAACTATAACTATACAACTATAAACAGATAAAAATGATCACACGTCATTCATTAATAAACTGTAGTTGTTAGCAAGCAAGTTTTCTTAAATATACCTAAGAGCAGTTGTATCTCTGTGTGCTATTGACCGGCCGATTGTGAGAGGAACCCAACACATCCAGATATACGATGCATCCAGAGCAGCAAGCTTGTTCTTCTGGTTCAAAGAGTGACTTAAGATAATTAGGATTCCTCAGAACAAATGGCAGTGTTGCCTACCTTGCACATTTAATCTCATTTCCTCGCTTTAATTACTAGACTCCTTGTTAAATGATGAGCAGCATCCGTTACTCTGTTACACCAGACCGAGTCAATGACACCAGGCAGCTCTGTAGTGTGTGGAAAGCTTTGAGCTCCACACCGTACACACACACTCAGCAGTAGCAAGAGGGAGGATGTGAGATGGCATGAGGAAGATATAAATATGAATGAGGGATTGTTTTTCTCTGCCTGGCCTCCCTGCTGTGTGTAAATAACGCCTGCCAATTTAAACAGACAGACAGGAGCATATTAATGTTGTTATACGCATCTGCATTTGGCACACTTTCTGCTTCTGATTCTTCATAGGTAATTATTTGCTTATGATGGCATGCCATTTTACTAGTCATGATAAACCCTGTTTCTTCTGAACAACTTTTTTTTTGTGAGACTTTGAGGAATGCTCTCATTCCGCATATGTACTGCTTTCCAGAATTTAGATATAAATAACAAGACAATTTTTTCAGATACATGTCACCAAACATTGACAAGTGAGAACTAAAATTATTCAAGGTGTGCTGTTACAGGAAAATAATCACTGACAGAGTGGTGCGATGAAGCAGTGTTACACAGATTAATTTACCACAATTTTAAAGTGGTCCCATAGCAAATTTCCAATGATTATGATTCATTTTAAATGACTAAAACAAGTTCTGAAAAAAAAAAAAAAAAAAGTTAGTTCTCACTTACATTATAGCAGCTATAAATAGTCGTCCCCTCACCAGAATCTCTTCTTTCCAAACAAAAACGCATCTTGTGATGTTACTACTGAGTTAATACTGAAATTGTGCACATCAGCATTCCGAACCCACAGGCTTAAACGCTACTCAGGAGTTTGTAATATTATCAGAGGCAAATGATGATACAGAAACATGACAGTATTAATTAATTAATAGTATCATCCTTTTTTTTTTTTATCCTTTTTGCCCATGCAGCATTTTAATCAACATACTGAAAATAATTTATGGATTGTTAAATTACAAATAACAATCAAAGTGAATGTAGTAAATGAGCTCTCAGTCAGCTTATCCTTAACCGCAGTGTCAGGAATGGAAAGCGGAGGTGGATGCAAATGCAGACTGGGGTTTATTAGCGTGAAGCACATGACTGTGAACATGAAACAAAACAAACAAGAACTTGAAATGCATGGTAAGAACATGAATAAAATGTGGGATAAGTGACATACGACATGACTACAGATGTTAAAAGCTAGTCACAGGGTGCTAAACAGGACAGGAGTTAAAGACTGGTGCTCGTTAAACATAAACAAGAATCAGGTGCAAACAGTCATGTAACATGATGAGTGTTGTGGTGTTCATGGGTTGATGGGTATTGTAGTTCTGCCACTTTTTCTTTACAGGAAAGCGCAAAAAAACGTACCAAACCCCCCTCTACTACCACCACAAATGAACAAGAACACTGGCACTACTTTATTAATTTGACAACTCAAAATAGCTAATTGAAAGCCCACGTCCTGTGCAAACATTATGATTTCCTTAACTCAGTTTAATATCTAATAAACTGGATCAAGTGCTATTTTAAAATCTACTGTCAGCGTGAGCCATATTGATAAATGAAATTTGCAGCACTATTTAAAAACTCTCAAAAATCTACAGTCATGCAACCTCAACCTGTGAACAACATGTAGGTAATTTTAATAATCCAAAAAAATTTAAAAATCAACTTCTATCCCAACTCTGAGTAAGTGGAACTTTTCCTGCGTGAATTTGAACTTTAAGCCTGAATAATCTCTATTTTTCCTCCGTGCTTAATTAACCACAGTCGTGTTCCCTTGCTTGGTTAAAAATAAAAACTATATTAATACTATCCTTAGGTAGTTTATAAACATGCCAGTTATCGGTAATCTGTATCTGTTTTGGACTGGTTGCCTAATTAGTTGTATCATTAAGTTGTTGCATGCTATAGGGCATTATTACCGAAGTGCCGGGCTTGATAAGTTGTACGGTGTCCCAGCAGCACACACAGGACTCAAACCGGCTCTGACAGAATCAGGGCTCCTTCATGCCTGCTGTTTCTCATCAGTGTCATCCTTCAGCCGCTAGTGTCTCATGTAATTCAGTTTCCCCTGAGCTGCGCTGCAAATCTGTAAGCTGCTACTCTAACGTAAAATATGTAAAGCCCGGATACTCGCTGACATGCCAGCCCTCCTTATCACACACAAACCGGGCGTGCGAAAACACCCGATATTGATTCATTTACAGGGAGATGAATGCCATTACCTGCATTTACCCTCGCTTTTGCAAATTAAAGTGACTGCGATCCTGAACCGGATCACAGCAAATTCTCTACGTGCCATTTCAGGAGTGCTGCAGCTATTTCTCATCATGAAGAATGAAAGAAATATTGTAGCGTTCATCATGTAACACACGGTCATGTTGATTTGTGTGGCCTGTTGAATTCTCACACAGCCGGCAAACCCGCACCTCTCAGGGTCGTTCATGGCTGCACATTACATTGATGAAAGCCGTGACTGAATTCATATCCGAATGTTGCACGGTCAATCGATAAGCACTTCCACAGCACCAGGTCCATCAATCTTCACCCGGTGAGACTGAAATCCACAGCTCTGCTCCGAATGCAGGAGCTAAATACTAATGCAGAGAGCAGGGAAAAAAAGCAGTTTTTTTTAATAGCATGAGCATCTCAAGGATAAAGATATAATGAGAGAGAGAGAGAGAAGACTGAGATAGTTTAACTATTCAGACAAAGCACGGTTCAAATCCTGCATTCTGGCCCAAATTCATCCTTTCCGATTCTGGATCTAATCTGAAAGAGACAGATGGTTTTGGGCTCCGAGATTTCATAAAGTCAAGCAGCTCCAGACTGTTGTTGTGACGGCAATCCATATGTGTGGATCACTGAATAAATTCAGGACAGAATACAAAAGGAAAGTTCCCTGTGCTTGCATTTTTCAGCAGTTCAACTTTCTGTAGAAACATAACATCAGCAGTGAACAGTGGAAAAAAAAACATACTTTAAATATAATCCTATTACAAATTGCTTGTCACTCAAAGAAACCGTGAAATGGAAAGGAAGTTTTTGCTTGCCACTATTTTCTGACAAATTTCCTAATAAATGTAGTAAACTCATGCTAACTATAATTTCGTCTAGTGTTAGTTAAGTCAAAAATGCATTGATAGATTTTATTTCACATTGAAGAACTCAAAACATTCTGCATTTATCCTGACAGAAAGTAAAGACATCATATCTGTGGGAAAACGAAAGAATGTTAGAAGGTGCGACATTATGAATGTAACATGGGGAAGGGGGTGGGGCTTCAGTTGATATTGGTGAGTTCGAAACACATGCGTGACTGTCAATCCTTCCACCTTCGTATGTCAATTGACTCATCTGCCATGCTTATTGGGGAAAAATGATCCCCAATTATGCTTCTATTACCACTGGAACCACTTTGGACTTCACCTTCCACATCTGTTCCAGTTGTTCCTTCATGCCTTGGTACTTCTCTGTCTTCTCATGCTCCTTCTTCCTGCTGTTACTGTTAGCTGGGATTGCCACATCTATCACTACTGTTGTTTTCTGCTCCTTATACAACCACCACTATGTCTGATTGGTTGGTCAGCAGCTGCTTATCTGTCTGGAACTTGAAGTCCCACAGGATCGTAGCTCTGTTGTTCTCAACCACTTTCTGTGGTGTTTCCCATTGGGACTTGAGAAGTTCTAGCCCATACTTGTTTCTGTACACTATTCCCACCACTTGGTTATGCCTTTAAGTATATGCCGTCCCAGCTTGCATCTTGCACTGTCCATGTGATGGACAGTCTCAGGGGTGCAGAGGTGCACAGCCTGCACCTAAGGTTCTGCCTACTGCGGTAGACCCCTGCCTCTACTGATCTGTACAGATCTGGTGCTTAGGGCCTGTTCTTGTGCTGCCATGATCAGAGCCTATGTGTTGTCCTTCAGGCCTGCTTTTCCACTGCTGGTCCTGATGTTAGCCACTTCGTCTATCTGCTGATGGTATATTCCATGGAGGGAATATTTATATATAAGTGCAACAGTCACTTGAAGTCTTCAGAAGAACAGCAGCAGGTTCTCTGAGATGCTCAGTAACACTAACAGCTCATTTCCTTATAAAACTGTACACATTGTAACTGGGACTACTATTTAAGGATCATCACACCAAATATTGACTTTCATTACTTTAATACTGTTCACTGCAAGATTTAATGCCATTATTTCTGAAATCATCTTTACTCAAAAATAGGGTGGCTCAAGACTTTTGCACAATACTGTATATAAAAGTATAAAAATGTAAGTAAAAAATGCAAACAAATTCTGGATTTTTTAAAGGAATTTAAATTTCTCACTTCCCACACGTCGATGTATGTAAGACTCGATCTCCCATGGTGCATGTGCCATTTGCACTTTGATTGGCATGTCATACCAGGAGAACACACTGCCATCTTTCTGCTGAAAAACTTGACTGTTTGGAAATGAACAGTTTCTTGAATGCTAATAACTGTGCACATATTGCAGAGGGAATCAGCCCACGCCTACAGCACCTCTCTGGGTCGCACCTTCTCTGTGTGTGGAAGTGTGGAAGTCTTTCCTCGCGCTCTGCCTCTTGAGCTAGAAAACATCCTGGCCACTGAGGAGACACACACACACCCACACGCACAACACACACACACTGAATATGGTTTGCATCTATTACACCAGCATGCATTTACATTGCTGAGAAAACATGCACCGAGTTTGGAGGTGAAGAATTCCCTCATTTTCAAAGTACGACAAAGGCTCATTTAACCTACACAGCCAAAATCTTTTCCACCAAGCTGAAACCGTGCCGTAGCCTGGGAAAAGTTTTTCTATTGTTATATGTAATTTTGAAAACTATGTATTTTTATTTTTTCATTTTCCCAATTTTATTTCTGTTTCTGTTTATTTATATGTTTACCTTGTTTTTACTACTGTTGCTGTTCTGCTTTTCTCGTTTTTATTGTAAAGTTCGCAGGAAGAAAAAGAAAGGAAGAATAAAATGTAAATTAAAACATTACAACATTATTTTGGAATTCATGTAATATGTGAAATATATTTGGTGAAGTATATTTATGGTAAGAAAATATGCAGAAAATCCCAATTTTCGAAATTTATATGCTCATTATTGGCACAACAGAAATCACCTGGAGATTATTTTATTTATTCTCTCTCTCTCTCTCTCTCTCTCTCTCTCTCTCTCTCTATATATATATATATATATATATATATGATAACAACAACAACAACAACAATAATAATAATAATAATAATAATAATAATAATAAGGCACACTCTTTTTTGGCCATTTTTCTGCTTGTTCCAGTATCCCATGTATTTTTTTCCAAAGTCCTTCCCACACAAATGTAAGTATTTACACAAAAAACATTTTATCGATCAAAGTATTTAAATTAAAGGCAAAATAAGTACATTTTGTTCATTTAATTTATTAATTAAATGTAATTCATTGTAGTAACATGGGTATTATATCAATATGTAAAAGCTACATCAGGCCATAATCACTTTTTAAGGTGTCCCTGTAGATGCTTCAGAGAATATAATTAGCGATGTAAGTAACCACAATGAAAGACACGATAACAGAATCATCTCTCAGGCCTCTTAAGGATACTGAGGCTCGAGCTTAATTTAAACTTAGAGAAAATTACCAATGTTGACTTTAACTGGTCTGTGTGCATGTGATAAAAACTTTTCAACATGAAAAAGTTTTTTCCTTGGTCATGAATGAGAAGGCACTCAAACCTCACTTGGAGAGAAGTGAAAGTGTGTGTGCTGTGATGTGATGTGTACTGCAAGGTCCTCTGGTCCCGAGAGTCTCCGAGAACTGAACTGTGTTCGGCAGTAACTTCTATCACGCAGGGTTGAGAAAAGCCTGGAGATACAAAGAGCTCATACTCTCTCTCTCTCTCTCTCTCTCTCTCTCTCTCTCTCTCACACACACACACACACACACACACACACACACACACAATGCAAAACACAGTCCTCAAGGGAGAGGCACTGCGGAACGGAACACACTGTGCTGTGCTACCTGCACTCGCTCATGATAATCAGGTTTCACACACTCACAGGAGGACAGTCTCAAAGGCATGAAAAGCATAAGACACACTCTGTTGATTTTTTGGGTTGAAACTAAAACGAAGGGGAAAACAGTGGAGAAACAAATCTGCATTTTTGCCTAAGCTGAAAACAAATGACAGCTGATGACAGAAAACCTTGAGGGGTATGATATTCAGTGTGAGAGAAATTCATGACTTTTTGACTTGTTATTTTGACTTAATAACTAGTTACTTCAAGTTATTATCTCATAATTTTCACGTAATAACTTATAATTGCAAGATGTTGTTATTATTATGAATTAACTCATCATTTTAAGATTTTATGTCATTATATTAACTATCTCATTTTTTTGACTTGGCAATATTTCAAGTTATTATCCAGAGCATATTAAGTAAAAATAACAGCATAGCACATCAACTTTTTCACATCTTTGGTTTGGTGCTTTTGTGCTTTAATATCATGACTCCAGGATGAAACTGTTATATAGTTTAACAGATAGCAAATAACCAAAAATCTGGCTGAGTAAATATGAGTAAATACCCAGGGTGAACAATGGGTCAGAGCTTGATATTTGCAATCTGCAATTTGCAATCGGCTTCTCTACCTTTTACTTGTTTTGTTATATTTCTACACACACACACACACACACACACACACACACACAAATATATGCAAACAAAGAAACGCTTTAAATTGTGTTATGTGCATTAAACAAAGAAAGCAAGGCGGGGTTGTGCTCTAATGTGTGTTATTTGTTTGCTGACACGCTTGGCTACTTCTCGTGATTGAAAGTGGTTAATGTAGGAACCTAGGCAACGTGAAGAGTAAATAAATGAGCTATTAGAGCTAACTACTGCACTGAGGTGACAGCTGAATATGGACCACCTGGTGGCAGATGCAATGTGGGATACTGCTCTGGTAGATTAATTGAAAGTTGAGAAAACAGATATTAAGAAAGCTATTTTAATGTATATGAGCTCCGTTGTCTTGAATTAGTGCTTCTACGCGTCACGTCACGCCTACTAACTGCAGTCTCGACCTGCTCCTCTCTCATAGATATGTACATATACATGCTTTGTTTTTGTGTAGTTTTCAAGTTTCTTATAAGCTTATAGGCCTTCTCTTCATTTTTTTTAGAATGTCCTGTATCAGCTCGTCATTGTACCAAGTCATGACAAAGTGTAAACGTTCTGACTATTACAAAGCACCAACACAGGAGACTCCTTCCATAAATGCATTAACAGCCATACATGTTAAACAAACTCCTAAAATAATATAAATGTCCATATCAACAATTAGAAATTAATCTATTTATTATCAGAACATTGTTAGTCTTAGATCAAGAGAAATGGCTGCAATACAAGTCCTAGTGAATGAGCTGTTACTACAGAAATAATATTAGAACGAGTTGCAATCTATCATTAAAAGTTCACTATGTAGGATTCAGTTGATTGCATGCACCTGAACGCCCCTCCCTTACCAAGTGTGTATTAGAATGTACGGTGGCCGTCAGGTACCAAGTATGATCCTTCATATTTCAAACTTGTTATCCAGCACCAGCAAACATTCATTCCTCTTCTTTCCTCTTCCTTGTCTTCCTTTCTTCATTCCAGATTCACGCAGCCCGCTTCTAAAAACACACAACATGCTCTCTAGAGGTTTGTCCATTCTGGGCTACTGTAGCGGTGCAACATGGCGGCTCCATAGAGGTGGACCCACTCCCTATGTACATACAAAGGGCTCATTCTAAGCTTATGAAAACACGATTCATAGTTACAGGTAATTATACACTAATGAAAACATACTTTGAATACTATATTCCATTTCTGCTGCAAGATCCTCCCTACATAGCAGATCTTTAAGTAAAAACTTAAATGAGTATTAACACTCTATACAGTAGACTGGTGATGTGCTGTAAGTTCATGTTAATTTTTAATGATTATGAATAGCGTTTTCCACATTTATTACATCAAGTATTTAATTTGGTGTATTATTCTGCACGTGCATCACTTCCTTGTATTCCTGCATGTTAGAGGAGACTTCTGCTCAGCCATAGATTTGGCAGATCAATATGGAAACACAGAGAAGATGACTTGTGCTGTAAATCTATGTAATTCAGTGGATGAATGGAGTGTATGCTTGTCTGGATTTAGCACTGTAAGCTGCAGGAAGTTGGTGTCACCATGATCAACGCAGTGAATCACTTTAACCCCCTCAGGGGATTATGAAGCCGCTGCTGAGCCCTCACAGGCACCAAATAATGTCCAGAGCACTCATACTGTTACTCCACCACTCTCTAGCCCTGATTTACTACGCTTTAAAATAAAGAGCACTAATATGCTTTTGCAGAATGATATAATAGGCTTCTGGATACTACTTCTCAGAGATCCAATCTGAATACCAGCAGGCTGAAATTTTCATCCTTACACAAACACAGCGGAGGTCATTTTCTGAATAAACCAGTGTCCTCTGGAAGCTGTGTGCTCTGTCTTATCTCATGAGGTTGATAAATCCAGTGGAATTATCAGGACTTGTGGCAGCCTGTGATGATCTGCTGCACTACTTGAGCCCAAGGCACACACTGTTGTCTTGGATACCTCACACCCAACTTTGTGACAGAAGCCCTGTCCACACGTAGACGGATATTTTTCAAACCATACAGTACTGCGCAAAAGTCTTAAGCACTTTTTTTTTTTTTGTAGATATTTATTTTATTATTTTCAGTCAGTACAAAAATATTTTATATTTCCAAACATTATTGTTCCAATGAAAAATTAATGTCAGTAAAGAAAGCAGCATAATATGTAAGAGAGCACTTTTCAGTCAAAAAAAAAGAAGAACATAATGAAGGCTCCTGGGATTTGCTGCAAAAATAAAAAGCAAATCTGATAGTCAAAGTCTCCAGAAGAAATGCGGCAGAGATGCTCGGTAAAACTTACAGCTCATTTCCTTATAAAACTGCATAAACTTTACCTGGGACACCTACTTTTTTTTTTTTTTTTTTTTTTAAATCAAAGGATTGTCACACACAATAAATATTTATTCGCTGTGACTTTGTTTAGTTTAGTACTGTTTACTCCTTGGTCTTTTTTTTGGGCATAGAAATACTTAATTTATTTATTTTTGAAGGCAAATTTGCTTTACAACATTTTTACACATGTGCCTAAGACTTTTTCACAGTGCCGTGTTTCCTTCCTGGGCATGGACATGTTTAAAAGTTCTTCACTACTGAGTTTTGTTTCTTTCTCTCAGAGTCCCAGAGGGAAAAAAAACCCCAATGTTTTCATAAAACATCTGAATAACTGTTGTTGATTCACAAGAAGTTTGATTGCAGTCTGCACTATCCAGCGGACATATTTTGGTCCCTTCAGAGCTCCTATGAGATGAACAGTTATATCAAGTTAAGCCTACCTGTCCTGATTATTGGTGCTGGAAGCTGGATTCCACTTTAGTCTCCATAAGCTTGCCTTTCTTGCTAACACCACGCTCGTTGTCTCACTGACCGAGCCAATTCTCTGCTGAAAGTCATAACTACGTCACATATGTAGCCATTCTGGGACTTTAAGTCTAGCGTTTTACACCAACATCTCCATTACCTCACTGGTTTTCTCATTAATACGACACTCATCATACTTGGAAAATTTTGAGTGAGTAAAAAGGCTCTTGCGCTTTTGTTTTTAGGAGTGAACAGGGAAACCTGTCAGTCATTACTTCTGTTTGAGATTGTTGAATATTTTTCTCTTATTAAGCACCAATGTAACTCTGCTAGCAATCACCCTGTAACACCAACGCTGCACACAAACACTAACAAATCAGTAAACTTCATCAAAAATCAACAAAAGCAAAAGAATCATTAAGCATATCACAATTTCTTACCCATTATAAAGATATTTAATGGGTTTCAGGGCAATCATTTCCTTTAAACTATTCCGTGTTAAGTGCTTGTCCTTGATTTTTCCAGTTTCAGGTTTGTTAATTGTCCCAGTTTACATAATGGCTAATGGATAAAACTGTATTTGTAAATCATGTTTAGACTGCGGGTCACAGACATTACATTATGCAATTATCTACGTGACTCTTTCTGAATAACATATGCAGGGAAGAAAGATAACATCAGCAGCTTAGAACAACCCAGAGTGTCCCAGTGGAACCCACATCAGCTGTAATTAGAGGAAACTGTGCTCAGTGTCAGTGCCTGGGTTAATGAGGACCTCCATTTACAACTAATGCAGCATCCCACAGCCTAACAGCTAACAGTAACTATTTAATGCACAGCAGAGCTCAGGAACATGCATAATGCCACTCAAACTGTTAAGCACGTCCATCTAATCTTAGACAGAGAGAGATAGTTACTGTGAGGCGGAAATCCATCTGGAGCACCTGCAGCAATGAACATATTCAGATACATATTGACACATGAGATTATGGAGTTCACTTTGAGTTCATTGTGAATTGGAAAGTTTATCCGCAGAACAAACCCATAACGCAGAACGCTTGCAGCCCCGAGTGTCCAGAGACGTCATAGAGTGTTTCAGCATTTAACTGCTAAAGTTACTGGAAGGGCACAGGCAAGCTGGAGGACAGAAAGATGTTTTATTTAGTCTTACTTTAAAGACTATACATATAAACACAGGCCTGGATCGGCTTGCTAACTAGAACGCATACGTACATATGTGTACTCAAAAGTTATTGCACTTTTTTATTACACACGTTTTTGCAATTTACAGTTTTTCAATACATATCAGATTTCACAACTGACATTTATACAAAGAAATCTGGATGTAGATTTCCATACCATAATGAACCAACCAGAAATAAGAGCGCCAAGGAAAAACTCCCTGAGAGTACATGAGGAAGAAATCTGAACTCAAAAGGTAATCTGTGCTCTTCTGGATAGTGATGTTGTAAATCATTACAGTGTGCAGGTGTAGAAGAGTAAAACAACAGTACTGAGTTATACACTACCAGTCAAAAGTTTGGACACACCTATACTCTTTTTCATAGGTTTTTCTTTATTCTTTTTTTGTAAAACATTACTGAATACATCACAACTATGAAGCAACACGTATGGCATATACTGAATTATGTGGTGAACAAAAAAGTGTAAAAAACCCCCCAAAAAAACAAAATATGTTTCATATTTCAGATTCTTCAAAGTCGCCACCATTTACCGTGATGATACAATTGGCATTATCTTAACCAGCTTCATGAAGTCGTCACCTGGAACGCTTTTCAGTGAACACGTGT
>JAQQZU010000038.1:2511892-2527046 GCA_030068025.1 Parauchenoglanis punctatus | reverse complement strand
GTGTCTTTTAAGCAATAAAAATAAAGAAAAAAACATTGAATTAGAAGGTGTGTCCAAACTTTTGACTGGAACACAAATGAACTCCGAAAGTGTTAATTCAACCCTGGGGATTTTGCTGTGCATATTTTCAGTAGGGGTTATTATCATATGCGTGTAATTTATTGACAAAATTTGAAACCTAACGGTACGTTTTTAAACTTTCTATTTTTATCAGTGTAATAATATCCAAATGTTTGTGTTATCTAACTTTTAATGCCTGTTAATTATCCAGACTGTATTTTTCAAGCTATGTATAAAAAGCAACTTGTTTTATGAGGCAGTCTGGGAAAACCCTTCATATGGCGCAAGTTTGTCATTTTCTACTTTATATACACTAGCAGTCAAAAGTTTGGACACACCTTGTAATTCAATGTTTTTTTCTTTTTTTTTATGACTTAAAAGACACGTCATGTCTTAAAGTAATGATGGACTGTTGTTTCTCTTTACTTAGTCGAGCAGGTGTTGACATAATATGGATTACTCCAGTTGCTCAATAGGGCTGTTATAAAAAATACTGTATTTTTATCATTTCCCATTTACTATTTACTGTACGTCTCAAATGCATTAAGAAGGCAAGAAATGCCACTAATAAGCGTTTAACGAGGCGCACCTGTTCACTGAAAAGCATTCCAGGTGACAACTTCATGCAGCTGGTTAAGATAACGCCCACAATATCATCACGCTCAATGGGGGCGACTTTGAAGAATCTCAAATATGAAACATTTTTTTTTTTTTTTTTTTTGTTTTGTTTTTTTTACACTTTTTTGTTTGCTACATAATTTAGTATATGTGTTGCTTTATAGTTTGAGGTGTTCAGTATTGTTTTACAATGTACAAAAAAAAAGAAAAACCTATGAAAGAGAAGGTGTGTCCAAACTTTTGACTGGTAGAGTAATTCTGAAAACTACAGGTTTTCCTTAATTTAAAGTCTGGTTACCCCTGAACGTTTAAAGGGAAAAAAATTGTGTTTAAAGATTTTATTTCAATTCCACTAAAAGGCGCCATGCCTACCTATACAATTCTAAACAAATCTACTTATGGAAAAATACTGCATAGAACTGTATAAATTGTAAACAAATGTACGGTTACAACAGGAAATGCTGATTATCACGTTGATTATCAGCACCATCCACTCTGTCTCTCCGTCTCTGTCTCATCACCTGATCTCAAGTCGATCGTGACTTTTCAACCCCAGCCACATCGTCAACTCTTCACTCCAGTGATCTCTGTTCATGCTAACATTGGTGTGGAAATAATAGCTAATTCATTCACTCAGTTCTATACTCTTGGCTAAATTTCTCATAATTAATATCTTTTTATTAGAAATGTAGAGATATCTTTTTATTACAGATTAGAGTGCAGAGCATTGCAAACATTTTGCTAGCTGATATCTGATTATAGACTTTATCACTATATCGTAGCTCTCCAACAACTTCATCAATTCACATCATTCATTGTTCACACTTAGTGAGGTTCCAGACATCTTTAGACACACTGAGTGGTTTAGCAACCAGAACAAACACATTTATGCATTATTTGAGTGAAATATATTAAGGTTTTCTTTAAAATATTAAAGTACATCCTTGCCAAAACATTGGAAAACACAATTTTGATCAAAACACAATTTTCTGACATTTGTTTGGCTGCTTTTCCACAATTTAGTAGATGCTAGACACGAACCAAATGCAAACACTGTTGAACTGCTTGTTTTTTTTTAGTTGCATTACATGTGGGAATAAGAGTAGGAAAGTTTGATGTCTGATGTTCCATCTAATAAACATTTCACAGTCACAAGAGGGATTAGATGAATAAAAAGTTAATTCTCTCTTCACTGTGTTTCATCCACGGTATTAGAGATAAACCTCAAATGACATAATGAAATACAGCTTTGAATTTTCAGCATCAAAGCCAGGCTATTCTTTTATCATGAAAACACACACACACACACACACACACACACACACACACACAAATGTGAAGATGGAAATTTCTCTTCTGATATTTGGGATATTTGATTCCTGGAAGTAATTATCGTCCATCGATTTAAATCTCCTGTCTGGTAGTGTAAGGTGACATAACAAGTCTGTGTAAATGCCATGGCTGGAGACATTTGTATCAGTTTAACACGAATGCAGGCTGTGTGAGTGACAGAGAGAAAATTGCTATATTCATGCCATGCATTAATAATCCTCTGGCTTTTCCTGTCGATATTCCTGTCTGCAACTACAAGCATGTCAGATTAAAACATTTTACTATGCTGGTCACAAATGTCCACCGGAAAACCTTTATGGATCCCAGAGAAGAGATAGAATTCAGAGGCAGAGGTAAAGTGAGACAAAGAGAGATAGACAGAGAGTGGGATGATACACAGGGAGAAATAAACAGAGAGACAGACAGAGAGAGCAGGAGACAGATGTGCAGAGATAAAATGAGAGTGAGACAGAGAGAGAGAGACAGAGAGTGTTTGGCAGAGAGAGATAGAGAGACAGAAAGACAGATATGGATAGAGAGAGAAAGATAGATAGTGAGATAGAGCAGGAGAGAGTGATAGAGAGAGAGAGCGTGGGAAAGAGACAGACAGATTCATAGAAAGAGAGATAGACAGACAGAAGAGGAAGGAGACAGATAGAGATGGGCAGAAAGAGACAGACAGATTCATCAAAAAAAGAGATAGCCAGGGAGAGATAGAGAGAGAAAGATGGATAGTGAGACAAAGTGAGAGAGAGAACGTTACAGAGAGATAGACAGATAAAGGGAGAGAAAGATAGACAGAGAGCGTGAGAGGTGGACAGACAGAGAGTGTAACAGAAAGACATTAATAGATGCACCAAGAGATAGACAGAGAAGGAGTGAGAGCTATAAACAGAAAGAGAGAGAAAGAGAGAGAGAGAGGTGGGTAGAGATGGGCGGAGAGAGAAAAAAAATGAATGTGTGTGTGTGTGTCTGTGTGTGTGTGTGTGTGTGTGTGTGTGTGCACTTGTGTCCCATCCAGGGTGTGTTTCCATCTTGCTCCCAGTGTTCCCAGGACAGACTCCAGATCCCCACCAGCCTGACCAGGATAAAGCGCTTACTGAAGATGCTCATGAACAGACTGTCAACAAACACAGTGTAAATCTTTTTAATACTGTCCCCTAGAGAAAAGCCGTCAGTACAATTACAAACATCGCCACCTGAAAGACGAGTGAGACCCAACACTCATCACTGATCTCACTCAGCTCTATTAGCCCCCAAACTGTCAGCATTTTAAACAGCTTAATTTTACTGCTGCAACGTTACACCGCTAACAAACCTCACCTTGTGCAGTAGATTTTAACACCATAAATCTGTACACACTGTGAGGAGAGGAGCTATAAAACTCTGTTCGGCTTTATTATGAATCACCTGAGTGCAGGAGTCAGTCAATGCTGCCTGTTTAAACTGCTGTAAATCTGTTGGACTGTCTAGCACAAGCCTGCGAGGAGAGAACTACACCATCCTCTTCACGTAGTGCAGCTGCAAATCACACCTTTAAATCAATGCACTCATTCTAATAGGCTTCTCTTTAGGGACGGTATGAGTGTTTTAAAAACTGCTAATCTCCTGCGATTTCTTTTTTTGCACAACAGACTCTAAAACATCCAGTGGGCAGCAGTTCTGAAAACGGCATGCAGATGAGAGAAGCCAGAGGAGAATGTCCAGACTCATTCCAGCCGATAATAAGACTACATCAATTAACCACTCTTTACAACCACAGTGAGCATCTGAGAACGCACGACAGATGAACTACAACAGCAGAATACTACATTAGACCATAAACAACTCCGGGGTGGTAACGATAACTTCCTCAGGCCACTTTGTCATTGATTATTTTCCTATAACAATAACAGTGTTTTCTTGCATAGACACTTTACATAGAGATGAGTGCACTTAATGTTCCACAGTTCTTCACTTGTACAGTATTAATTGTCATTTCTGAATAATTTATAATAACACTATCCACAATAAAGGGATATATTTGAATATTCATATTATTCAAATGCAATGGAAAACTGTTTTTTTTTTCTTGTTGTTTTTGAAATAAGATATATCAGTGTGACTTCGGGAAGTACATGGTCTTTCAAAGATTGACTGTCGACTGTTTACTTCCCAGTATGTAATGGCCATAGAAAGAAAATAGGCAGAGAGAACAGGCCAGTTACAAAAGTGCGTGCTTCTTATGTAGAATTTACTCTCATTTTTATGGTACCACCCCGTCATTAGGCATATGACCGCCCATAGCCATCAGAATCAAGAAGACGGAGCTTGAACTCTCAAACTTTCCAAAACATCTCAGGGAATAATATAAAATAATTGAGAAGTGTACGTCACGTCCTCTTTAAGGTTTTATGCTACTGGGAAGCTGTGAGTTGAAATCCCTGAGCCCTAGAGCAAGACCCTTAACCCTGCACTACTCATGTCTATGCTTGGATTGAATTCCGCCTCACTCAGTAGCTTTGCTTAAAAAATATCTGCTGGTAAATAAATGTAGTTCCACGTTTGGATCTTTTTTCCCCAAAGAGCTGTAGTTTGAGGCTGTATTTTAGCTGCTGCAACTCAATCAGTTCTCCAAATGAGCGCACCATCTGTTCAAAACCGTGCTCATCTGTCCTCGGGTTAGTGTAGATTTTATTGCACACCGCTGCTTCTAAAAATACCTAGCTTCCTCCTTGCTTGGCGCCCAGTCTTCCGCATTGCAATTAATACAGACCCACACATCCATCAAGGCCTTGACAAGAGTGTATTTGATATTATGGTGAAAGGTAAGCCTATCTAAAGCCAATTTAATTCTGGAGAGAAGAATATTGGAAATGTTTTGCAAGGCAGTGTGAGTGTGTGTGGGAGCTGCATGTGTCTGGGGAGTATATGTGTGTGTGTGTGTGTGTGTGTGTGTGTGTGTGTGTGTGTGTCATCACAGGATGAAAATTACCCTTCCAAGGTGAAAAGTGTATAATATCCGCTTGGTAGCACTTAGGAGTCACTCTGATTGAAATAAAAAAAAAGAAAGAAGCAATTACACTTTGATTTGCTGATAAATTAAGTGCAGCGAGAAGAGTTTGTTCTGTTTTTGTTTTGTTTTGTTTTTTTTTGTTTTTTTTTTAAGTTTTAGGAACTATATGCACGCTTGAGCTGATGTCGAGATGTACCGCTTTGGTTTGTACATCTATTCACACTGAAGAACTTCAGAAGGTTGAAAATGATGTGTTAATATGGTTCTTAAACACTGCTTCACAGTTTGTCTGGAAGAAAGACCCAAACAGAGTTCTAACGGCTAGTTTAATAACTTCCACAGAGAGCTTCAAAAAGCATTTATTAAACAGGATACAGAAATAAATGTTATATTTGGTTTATAATGATGTCTTTAGGGGTTGTGGGTGCTTTCACTGCAGTGAAAAAAAAGAAGCTTTTTTCTTCCATTAGCTTTATCTCGAGCTCTTCCACACAGGAGCTGCCTCACCGTAGGTGTTGTTTACTGAATATAGGCAAAGTAATGGACTCTCTGAAGTAAGAAAATTGCTTTAATTACGCCCTGCAGCACACAAGCAAATAGGATATTAAAAGCAAACCTTCTTGACATAGAAAGTCAGCTGTCCTTTGTGAAAATTAAAAGAGTTAAGGTTTCGTCTTTTCACAATGTCCTGTGCGTAATTTGAGCTAATGACTGTTCCGAGATATTAAGCCTGTAATTACGGCATTAAAATGAAACCTGCATTATTTCTATGTTCATGGTGCAATAGCAAGCTGATATTGCAATCAGTTGCTGATGGTAAATTATGTGTCTGTGTAATGTTCAGAGCACGCTCATAAACACTCATTTGGCTGATACACTTATCCAAGACAACTTGCAAACTGTCTGAGGGTGTAATATTAAAGAATAAACACTTCGGGTTATGCTGTTAAAGAAAATAATCAACAACAGGGATGGTGTGATGGAGCGCAGGTATTGTTTCCACCCCAAACTGGATTATTTTTCTATAACATTTCTTTTTGTACACCCATTTGAGAAATATTTATTTAAAAAATGTATTTAATCATCCTTTTTCTTCATTTTTGTCACATACATGTTGAGAGTCATCAGGATGCTTTTGTTCTAGGTTTTTGTTGAAGAGTTGTTTACTAACCAGCCTTTCTTTTTTGCCTCTTTCCCGAGTAATAGGACAAAAAACACCTGACATCTTTCTGGAAAACTCCTCCATTCTGATTTTTCCATGATGGAAAATTTACTGTCTGTTGCAGATCTCTGACACGGCAAACTCCTTCCATAAACGTTAAATAAACACTTCCTTACAGAAAACCTCAACATATCACTGATTGTTAGCAAGATTAGATCATGTGCTATGTCCTGCATACAAGCGAAAGAGCTGTTACTATAGAAACCGAGAGCAGTAATATAAACCTGTGATTTGCAGCTGCTGTTATAGAAAATTCATTAACACCTTCTCACCAATCAGATTAAACAATTACCAGCACTGTGGTGTAACCTAATGTAATCCTTAATTTATACTAGCAAATGAATTGCTTTACAAGCGTTATTTGTGTCAGACAAGCATAATTCGCCATTATGTACATCATCATAAATTCAATCCAAAGACTGTGGCTAATTATGCAACACATCAGGTTAGCATTCAGCTGAAAAGATCACAGTTCGTTGTTTGCATGATTCGGAAAGAAACACACTCACTGATTGATCTGAACGTTACTAAATCACAATGCAGCTCTTTTGACTTTGAAGGCGACAGCAACTCATCATCAGCTTCACAGAAACAAACAGGAATTTATTCCCATTTACTTAATCTAAACCCTAACAGCACTTTTTAATTCAAAGCAATGCTCATTATCTTGTTTCATGGCCCCGAACTCTCAAAATGAAATGACTCTCATTGCAACTTTCAGTCAAGTGAAATATTTATAGATGTTTAGATTACTATTTTAGCAGACACAGTATTATATATACACCAGGGATAAACATCAGAGAAGCTAACACAGAGCCATCTTAAATTTTACATCATGAATCTAGCCCAGTGTACGAGATGTTGTCCAACTCCCTATCCCCTATAAATATTACCTTCTAGAGTGAAACATTTCTACAGTACACTATTGCACTGCTTTGTTTGTGTCATTGACTTTTCCATTAGTTTATTTCCATTAGACTACAAATTAGACCCCAAAATATTAGACCCCAAATTACTAACTAGTAATTATTTTTTTTGTTGTATCACATTGTGTCTCTAATATGTGTTGTTACACATAAAATGTACATGCAGCTACAATGTAACTACTTATTTTTTCATCTATTTGTCAGGCCCCCATTGTGCACTTACACAAAAAACCGAGTTAAAGAAAAAACAAAAAACAAAAACCTCAAATCCACAACTAAACAAATATATTTTAATCATTTTAAGTATTTTAATATTGTGAAATTTCATCTTTGTCACTGCCATTATTTATTGCATTTTAATTATTTTCCTATTTTCCTGTTTTATTTTTCACTATATTTTGTTTCAGTGCAATTTGTTTGTCTTTTTGTTTGTTAGTTTGTCTGTCTGTAAGCAGGATTGCGCGAAACCTACCGAACCAATTTCCATTAAACTCTATGTAGAATGGCCAAAAGAAGAACCTTTTAAATTCGAGACATGAGGCATTTGAGATATGGCATTTGGGTTTGGCAGAAATCTGGACTCAACAAGACCATGCATTTTAAAATCCAGTAGATGGCAGTAAAGTTCAATAGTGACAAAACATAGCCAGTGTAGAAATACAATGACTCCAGTTTGCTAACATTACCTGGCTATATTAGCTAAGTTAGTCTGCCTACTATGCTGATGCCAGGTTAGACTAGCATTGATTCGAGTAGCTAACATACTGGCTAGGCAGCGAGGTAAATTCCAGATAACGGTATGTACTTGTAATAATTTACATGGATTAAATGACATTTTCAGGCAAAGCAATGTAGTTGTTTTATAACAAAAATGATCTTCTTACAGTTTCTTCTAGCTTCTAAGAAATAAAAATAACTTTTTACATACAAAAATATGACTAACTTAATTTAATTATTTAAAAACAATGACTTTTTTTTTTTTACTGTTTAATACTATATTGCAATTAAAAGTAGTTTTTCTTTTCACATTTTTGGCTCAATACGTTCACATTTAAATTGAGTAAGACACATTAAACAAAAGTATACTTTCTCTGTACTTTTTCTAACCCAGCAGTTACCTAACTCTGACTGTAACTTCACATATACTTATATTTTTTGGCTTTTTTTTCTTTCTTCTATAGAGCAGATTACATTTTACTGTTACTTTCATCTTTGTAATTCCATTAATGGTTGAAACCAGGGCTTGTCCTTTCTCAAATTTGAATACATAAATGAATACTGAATGAAATGACTGAATGAAATGACAGTTTGGATTGTTCTCCACTGTTCGTAATGTTCCCGAGAGCAGACAGACGTGTGGAGTGGAAATTTGAGGAGAAACCTTCCAGCTGCTGTTCTCAGCCATGCTGCAGCCTCCTGCCTTCACCGTGATAAGGGAAAAGGACAGCATCGGGTCTTTCGGTCCTCTTACCGCCTGAGTTATGATCCAATTACTGAAGTAATGTCAAATTCCCAATGTGAATTATAAGATGCCATTTGAAAAGTCATTTCTAGTCATTTTGCTTTTACTGCTGTTGAGAGAAAAAGGGGACAAGGTCAAAGACACTGCAGCTAATTTATCCTGCTTCACTGATAGCTGACATTTGATTAAATGGTAATGAAACAGTAGAAATGTTCAGGTGTCTGAAAGTGAGACCAAAACCTGAAGTTGCAATTCCTTCTGCTGAGGAATACAATGTCTTTTACATATTCAGAGTCAGCTTTGCTGCAGTGTTTTGCATATTTATGCTTGTTCTTGTCAGATAATTTCAAGGTTAGGCTTGCTGTGTTTGTTAATTAATTCGTATAGACGCTCTCCTTTTTGTTGCCCTTTTTCACATCCTAGAATTTCTACTCATCTTCATGAAGGAAAAGCTGAAAATTGACCGTTTGACCCTTGTATATCCACTGTATGCTTCCTAGCCAATCTGATATTAGCTTAACAGTACCAATAAATTGCTAAATCTGACTAAAAAGCAAAGGGTTATGACAAATTTATTGGGTGTAATCATCCTCTCAAAAGCCTGAGTGTAAAATATTGTAAAGCCCCTACAGTGAGGTTTAATATTAGCTGGTAATTAATGTGTCCAAACAGTGCTGATTTAACGTCCTGTGTGTTATTACGAGAGCTGAGACACTCAAGAAGACGAACTTTGATGACAGGCGCATAAAAATGACCAACAGCAGCATCATCGGCTTGATTATGAGCTACTAAATGAAGCAGGATGTGATCATTTCCAAGGTGTGTGTGTGTGTGCGTGTGGTTTGGTCATGGCTCAGGAGTCGAATAAACTGAATTAGTCAGTGTTGCATTATAGAGGCTCATTACAGTGCAGTCCATATTTGTATTAAAGACATAAATAACACACTTCAGTTTTAGGATGTGATGAAACAGATATAAGTTATGGTGTCTTCTTACAACATGGGTGGAGTGCGTGGAAATGCAGCAACTTGATGTCACCCCTGCACAATCATTAAGATTTAAATCTTCTCATTTTGTAATCTTCACCTTTTCAAATGGAGCCAGTGGTGCCACAGTACCCATTACAAACTCTGTGCATGAGTAAATCTCATTCGTAAGTCGCTTTGGATAAAAGCATCAGCAAAATAAACAAATATAGAAAAGAAAAATGTTAAATCAGCCCAAGGTTATAATTAAAATCGGTTATGTTGAGTCTTTCAGAATGGCATTCAGAATACATATTTTTAAATAATTATGTAATGATATAACACAGCACTTTTCAATTCTCATTTCTGATTGGTCAGAAGGTGTTCGGTCATTTCTAAAACAGTAGCTCTGACAGTAGTGCAGCTACAAATCACACGTTTGTATTAATGCACTTGTTTCAATACACTATTGTTCCTATACTGACAATTTAGACAAGGACTTGTATGTTGGATGCTACATATAAACAAATAAAAAAACCCATGATATATATATAAAGAGAAATTTTCTGTGAGGAAGCATTTGTTTAACATTTTTGGAAGGAGTCTGCACTACCAGTGTTTTGTAACCAGAGGTAAAGCTGTAACTTTATGTTTTCTGATATCTTCAAGACAGGACTGATTTTTATGCTTTGTGCTTTCAATGTAACATCACAAATTACTTATTTTTTGTCTTATTAACTTTAAGAGAGAGGAAAAAGAGAGGCTGGAGATGAAACGACTGTTTATAGCTGCTATAATTAAAGTGATAACAGGAACTAATATGTCGCACAGACATTATATGTAACTACAAACACAGGAAACATACGATGTTCTTTAATTGCTAAATAATTCAACATCGTCAAGATGCTCTGATATAAAAAGCCGTTATCAAAAAGAAAAGTGCTGTTACTGGAAAAAGTTATGTTCCCAATAACTGCACACCCCTAAATATTTAATTCATTACTTGCGCATGTATGTGAACATTTTAACTCCAGGCAACTCATTAAAGTTTAAAAAATTGCCACTGCACTATGTTGACCACATTCTTTTAAAAAAAAATAGAGAAAGCTCATTCAAAATATCTGAGTTAGCATTGGTCATGTGACAGAAAAGTGTTATTACATCATAAAAAGGAGCCTATCATATGCCAGTATGCTCACTTTGACAAGGGCAAATAGGGGGTATCCAATTTGCATATTCATAGAATATTTATATCCTCATGAAAATAGTAAAAGTGCATCGCTTTTGTGTGTTCTGCTATTGTAAGGCTAATTAAGTCAGCTGTTCAGCAGTTAAAAATTAGGAGCATGAAATAACATTAATAATCAATCATATTAAATCACACATACACACACACACACACACACACACGCAACAACAAAATACTAAGAAAATGTGTTGACCTAATGTTAGATTCTAACATCAGTGGTCTAAGACAGCACTATGATCTGATTTATTATTATAGATACAACTTCAGGTCCTCTGTCCAACTGTAGAGTGAGTTTTTCAACCTGATGTCTGATGATATCTGGAGAGTTATGATTAAAGTCACACACAGGTGTGTGCTGCCAAAAACCTCCCTGAATGTCACACCTCCTGCCTCCATTTTCCGCTCTGCAGATCAGAGACTCAGAGGTAAAGTAGGAGTGAAAGGTTCTGAAAAAGCTACATGGACTCAGGGTGACAATCAGACTCCATCTTTCACTACTGAAGCATTTATAAAAGATGTAGATTTCTGTATGTGTTGCTCTTTAACTCGAGTAAGAATGTAAGTGTTTTGCTGTAAGATCCTGTCCTCCGTTTGAATGCGTGGCGTGATGTATGTGCTGTGTTGTTTTCCGAGCACTAGGTGGCACGCATGCTTAATGCTGATGGATCTATACATCATTGCCTGACAATCAAAACGGAAAGGAGTACTCAGTGTTGTGCTTCAAAAGACATTTTCTTCCAAGTCAGTGTCTACATCAATCAGCATGCTGTTTTTTTTTAAAAAAGTGGTGACCAAATTGATATCTGGATCACAAAGAAATCTCAGGAACCTTATCTGACAAAACCAAAACCTAATATTTTCTAATGTATAGAAGGAGACTGAACAGTTGAAAGAATGAAATATTTTTTTTCCTGTCTCCAGAAAATCTAACTGATGGCAAAAGCCCTGGTAAGTTCCCCTCCCTGCCAGCAGAGGGCATGTTCTTATTCTGTTTGCACTTCCAGAAGTCGTTATTTCTCCCGCATTCAGCTTACTCAAAACTGGTCATAACTCCGGTTAGGAAATAAACAAAGAAAACATCCCTTCAACTCGGAGATCCTCCAGAGGAACTCTGGATGGTCTTATGAACTTCAGGAGTTCCTCCAGTTACTCCATGTTCAGCAAGTCAAACCAGATTAACATGGCTGCTTGCAGCATCAGCAGCAACAAAATAGCACTTCTTACCTTTAAATGAGTTATAATGTATAATATACACACAGGTATTTGCTTTAGATTCATCACCATAAGGACATATTTGCTTATTAAAGCTATAAGAAAAACTATACGGTTTCCTGTTTTATAAAGAAAATATACTTATCACAGTTTGCTTGCTAGCAAAACATGAACATGGAGGAGTCTACAGTTTTTTCCTCCACTTTGTAGCTCGATTGCATGCAAGTCGAAAATGACTCAGAAAGCGCCGGAAATTCCCACTTCCTATGCAAGTAGACTGCTGTTTAATATACGCATATGGTTTTCAGTGTATTTTTGAAGTCTTGGCAGTATATCAAATTTGTTCTCGAACCTTCTTTTATGATTTTTTTTGCTTTTGCTATTTCTTTTGTTACTCATTTGACCACTCTCATTGATTATCCTGCCTGCCTGACCATTGCCCATTTTTGACTCACTGTATCTGGTTTGTTACATATATATTTAAGAACAAGGTACATATTTTGTAAGCACATTTCACATTCAAAACCATTGTAATATGCTATTGCTAAATCAATTGCAATAGCAGAGAGATTATGGTAACACTTACCATGAAGGCGATATCTATAATAAAATATAAACATGTTTATAACATGGTCTAATGATTCCATGGTTTAGACACATTTTATTATTATTCATGAACAAGTGCCGCACTTTATATGAATTCTTAACATAATGCATACATCACCAATGCCAACCAAACTTAACCCCACTTTGCATACTGCTTTATATCGCACTTCACTTACAGCTCACAAATAGAACGTATACTTAGATTACAATATGAGAAGTCTGTCAATAATCTATACTCATACATGAAAAGTATATCCATTCAGTCATTTAAAAAGTTAGAACAGATCTTGGTCAGTCTGTAACATAATCCACGACAAAAACTGAGATTGAGAACCGATAGTTTTTTTGATAATGGTGATATGATGTTCTTAGATGATTATATATATGGGCATCATTGAAAATGATCTTTTTTCAATTTTTTTCGATGGGGAATCTGTCAATAGACATTCACAAGTTGCATTGTGCGGTCTCACGATGGAAGCAATACAAAATAATGCTGCTGATGGAGGGTTCATTTATTTTCTTAAAGGCTGTGGAAATCACAGTGTCCATGGAGACTGTTGCTAATGAGTCTTACTGATTCAATGGAAGTTCTAGCAATCAGTGCTGTAAGTGTGCTTGCTTCCAAAAAATGAATTTTAACAATAGTGCAGTAATAAGACAGTAACAAAGGCCAAGGCAGTAATGCTCTGGAATAATACAAGTTTGCAGATGGAAAGTGAAGGAAGGAAAAGCAAGTACATGAATGCATGCAATGGTTTGATGGGTAACAGAAGCACAACTACAGATTTAGAGGTTGTCATGGAGTCCCACGAGGCGGTGCTGTCACACATCACTGTCAAAAAAAAGTTCTGGGGAAGATTCTCGATGATCTTTGATTTGGTATTCTTCAATTTCCAAAGAGCTATAGACTCCAGGAGGGGCATGTTTTCAGGTTGAATCCTTGAATCCTGGGTTTCTGTTTGTGTGGAGTTTTGCATGTTCCTCCTTCGCCTGCATGGGTTTCCTCTGGGTTCTCTGTTTTTTGTGGACTGGTGAATGAGTGCATGAACGAGTTGAATGTGTGTGTCCAGTAAATAATCCAGGATGTATTTATGCCTCATGTCCAACGCTCCCAGATCTACCTCATATTCTCATTGTTCTCAGATTTTTCAGAAAAGGCTGGACCGATTTGATTAACATTGATAGTACACAAAAAAACCAACATAAAATCAGCCATGATTTATGTCAGATATGCATGGCTCCCACGATCGTGCACCCTCTTCCAGTATTTCAGCAAGTTGAACAACAGCTAATACCAACAGCTTTGGGGATTGTTTTGATCCTGACTATGCTGCAAAGAACAATGATTCAGAACTGAAGAGTTTTCCCAATGCACGTTATTATCTGGAAGACATACAGGCGACTAGCCAAACATACAGGTGTAGTCCTGCTGCCTGGTGTGATGCCAATGCCTGATCCTAACACACTTCTACTGCTATGGCTTCTCTCATCTCCTGGACCTGAAGATCATCCTGATACCCTGGTTGTACACTTGTGACTCACTGTTTGCTGTGGAAGGTGCTACGTGAATATCCCAACGATCTGCTCTTAGGTTCTTACATGCACTGA
The DNA here is from genome assembly GCA_030068025.1 of Parauchenoglanis punctatus. Taxonomy (NCBI): domain Eukaryota; kingdom Metazoa; phylum Chordata; class Actinopteri; order Siluriformes; family Auchenoglanididae; genus Parauchenoglanis; species Parauchenoglanis punctatus. The sequence goes on along the minus strand of JAQQZU010000038.1, from coordinate 2,512,788 downwards.
CCTCAATTCTAAGTTCAAGTAAATACAATCCATCCATGACAGCAGAATTCTGTTAGACAGACTTGTCATTGCAATGTAGATAAGCTATAAGCTACATATTTCCAGTGCAAGAACCACAGAAAGAGAGAAAATGGGTGCAGTTGTTCCATGGGACTGGTCTACATGGAACACTTGGAAATATGTTTGGTAGGTCACAAGAAAAACAAATCCAATAGTATCACAAGTGGTGCAGTCGATGGCAATATAATGTTTCCCAACAGTCCATGATGTACAAATATTCTCCCCCCAGTAAAGATGAGTTAACAACCCATCAAAATGTTTCTCATGTGAAGAATGAGCAGAGTGATTGCACTTCTAGCATTGAAACAAAATTGACTGGTATAATTCCATACAGATATGCTTGGCCATTCCCAGACTTGCACATGATTTAGCCATAAATCATCTTCAGATGAAATGTATGCAGGTATTTAAGCACTTGCTCAAATGTTTCAAGGGAGTAACTTCTTTCCCATAGATTTGTTACGCCTTCTTGCCATCGCATTCCAACACCTCAGTTCTACAACTAAGAAATCAGCTATGCTTTTCATGCATCACAGATCTTCAATATTGATCAGTTAATGCCAAATATCCGTGGTGGAGCACATAGCTGTAACTGACAGATACAGTATGCTTGAAAAAAGATTAATGTCTGGGTAGAATGTGGAGTGGAGACACCATGCTGACCACACATCTACACAGTTATAGGAAAGTAATCCGTGACAGGTTGGGGTGAAGAAGTGGATTTACAGTTATTACCCTGAAGCTCATTATTCCAGTAACAGCATATCTTGAAGCCTTTTATTGCTCTTATACCACAGGAGTTTGCCCACATCAAAACTTTTATTCATATATATATA
>JAQQZU010000038.1:2466899-2488497 GCA_030068025.1 Parauchenoglanis punctatus | reverse complement strand
ATATATTTGTACTTGTTTAATTTATCAACTTGTGGTGTTAAATGATAACAGGATTATTACTTAAACCAGGGTAAACTATTCATCCACCAAAATAGCCTGATGGGTCTACTGTAACAATCACTGTCACAAAACTCTTCTTAATTGCACTGTTAAAAAGAGTTTCAGTTTAACTTAGTTAAATTTTGACTTGATGGTAAAAGCTAAAGTACAGGAGTCACACAATAAGTGACCTAGATGTGAACAAGAATGACCAGGTGAAATTACGGATCGCGATAAGTCAAACATTTATTCTAAAGACTACACAGTACAACACAAAATATTAAACACAAACACAAGACAATGTGGAATGGATGAGCTGTGATGGTAATGAATAATAGAAACTTGATATTACTGCTTAATATCAGGATCAACTTGACTTTGACTGTTTCCTGCGCAGCGAGAAAAGTGAAAGAGAAATTCAACCCAGAAAGTTTCAAAGAGGAAAGGAAACAGCAAGCACGTGACCAGCAAAGCACCAGGTTACAAATTAATAGAAAATCTTTTACTTGTTTGACGAAGATGTCGAGTCTTGGTCTGAAGGTGTGCTTGCGGCAGCCGCTGGAGGTGGTCGGTGCGCGAGGCGTCGGTAGAGCGAGGTGTTCAATGGGATTCTGGCTGACGTCTTGTGGCTCAGATCGAAGAAGCAGAGTGGAAGGTTTGTATCGGTTCACAAAGTTTCTCTCATCTCACAAAGTCTCTTCCCGGTTCATGGAGTCCCCTTTGTTCTGGTCTGAGTACAGGGTAATGACAGGGACTCTTGGTGCATGTTAATTACTAGTCAGTGCTCTCATGACCAATCCTGTGAATCTTTGTTTCCCACACACATCAATGGTGGGGATCGTGATTTATGACCTCTCACTTTTACAAACTTCTATCCATCAAAGTTAACTTTAGCTACCTTTGGATATACACATTTTTATGAAAGATGAACATCAGATTCAGAATGATGAGAATTTTACAATGACACTAAACATAACCGCCTTTCAGGGAACGGTCTGGAAGTTATGAACTATTTTACATACAATACAATTATTGTACTAAGTGTACATAAATTGCCTTTATGTGACTAATAGGAGATGATCATGGATTTACTGAACACGCACAGTGGAATATAAACACATTATTCAATAATAAACAGCATCCTTACACATTCCTTTATAAGAAAAGCGCATGTCAGTTGTTCTAAAAAGCAAAGCGGTGTGCGCACAAAGGGGTGTGTGTGTGTGTGTGTGTGTGTGTGTGTGTGTGAGAGATTGGGAAGGTGTGGGACACTTTTTCGCTTCTCAGGGTTTAGCAGGATATTGTCAATTGTTGGTGCACAATTGATTGAGTCCTTCAGATTTGAGGTGATTAAATAAAAGGTCCATAAAGAAGACTCCTGAGTTAGGAGCATGACATGCAGATCGTTTCTTGAATCCGAGATTTTCATGGAATTTACAGTCTCTGGTTTTGAAGAGAGTTCAAACTAGGTTTAAGTTGGGTCAAACTCTGATCTGTTAATTATCTGCCAGGTGCCATTCTGTCCAGATTGCTTGAGGGTTGTGGCTGTTAAAATATCCTCTTTGATCTGTACAAGGAGCTTTGTTCACGTTATCTGTAAGTGTGGTGCCCTTCCTTGGATGAACTCATCTACTCCTAAGGAGTAGAGGCTATGTGGTCTGTGGCTAGGAGTAATAACTTGCATGGCTAGGTTTGACCTTACATCACTAAGACAGTGACAACATGTTGATATTAGCTGTAAGGATTAATCTCTTATATATTTCAGTAGCTCAACCATAAATCTATTGATCAACGCATTATATCACGGGTGTCAAACCATATCTGCCTTAAGGGCCATTGTGGGTGCAGGTTTTCATTCCAACCAAGCAGATGCCACACCTAAGTACCTGAAAACCAAGACCGACTGATTAAACAAATGGAATCAGGTGTAGCTCCTGCTTGATTGTAATGAAAGCCTACACCAACACCGACCCTTTCCGGACAGGTTTAACATCCCTTCATTATATCATTAGATCTCATTGATGCCATGACATGAATGATGTGGGGCAAACTATTATGTAATGTATACATGCCACATTTCCCCTGAATACTGAAACATAAGCAGAAAAGCTCTAGCCCTTTCATTTAAAATGCCATCTGTCCTATTGTGTAATTTGTTCTTTGATTGGACAATGTGTACTTAGTCTATTAACTTAAAGTTTCTTCTCCAAAGGCAATTCTCAATCACTGCTGATGACATTACAGATGTGGCTGAAAAATATCAACCAGAAAGGGAATCTAGGGGTGTGTCACTCTGTATAATCATCTCACTGATAGGCTAGGGCTAAAAAAGGAAATTGTCTCAGCCATGCATCTTACTTCTTTAAACCATTCTGTGTGTTCCCCCTATCACCAATGGTTGCGCTGCTGCGCTTGGTTCTACAAAGGAAGTCAAAATAATCTACCTTAAGACATTTATTAAAATCAAACAATCTCATGTTGATGCCAAAAATTAAACCTTTATTGATGTCTTTATCTTTGAAAAATGGAGGTCTTAGTCCTGCTAGCAAATTTATACAAGCTGCCCCTGCACTAGAATGCTTGTGTGGAGAGAAAAAAAAATGTTTTCTCCCCTTTGGTGAAAACAGCTGTATCAGTACAGCTGCTGTCAGGAGAAAAATGTCACTGTGAGACCGCAGCACATCAATCTGATCTCCTCAGACTCCTGCAGAGAAGCCAAAAAAAGTGGTGTTTTTCTGAACCTGAGGTGGCTGTGCAGCTGCTCTCTGCCTATTAAGAATTGCTCCTTTTTGTCAGGTTTCATGACTAGCCTCAGAAGCATTTCTATGTACAAGGAGAGAACAGGCCATCACAGCACAAATCCTCTGGATGAATAATATACAGGCCTTATTGTCTAACCCATCTGAAAATATACAGTAACACATTATATTTACTATGAATTATAGTGAATGTAAACTGTGCTAATAATTCCATCAAAGTATGGTATTTTATGTTCAGGAGTGCAAAACATCAGAACACTAGAATGCCAATATTGTTTTAAAGTTATATCTGAAGCTCGAAGTTATGTTTGAAGCTTGACTTACTATGATATTTTTAGAATGTTACTCCTTTTCAAAGCTGCTAAAGCAACCTTCTGCAGGTGACATACCAATATACACTCAAAATGCACTCAGAGGATTAGACTCAGTCAGGTTATTTTTTTGCCAGCCTCTTAATTTCCTTCTTTCTGTCATGTTCTGCACTCTAAGCTCTGCTGAGGCAAGATGCACCATTTAGTACACTCTTAACCCTTTTCTACCAACAAGGAACGGGTTCTTGAATGGCTTGGCTGTGTGGCCTCTATCCCTTAACTGCAAGACACACATGTGTAAATAGTCATATTAATCACACACAGTTGTACACTCATTCATTGAATCACTTACTCCTTTTCCCAGACTTCATTACTTTCATTACCAGACTTCAACAGCACTTCATTACCACAAGGAACCTTGTCAAATATAGGTGCTGTGGTTATAGTCTGGTATATAATGACTAATAAGAAAGTGCTAGTACCTATAATGTTAAATAACATGTATTCTGTTTTACCTGATATCAAGTTCAATAATTATTATCATTGTCTATGATTGTTACAACACTTCAAAATTACAAAAAGGTGTTCAGTAAATCCTTCCCCTATAGAAAATAAACAGAATTGAATTGGAAATTAAATGAGATATGACGTTTGACATGCGAGGTGATTTGAGGCAGGCAGTAATACAAATGTTCATCACATACTCATTCTCCATGAATTAATCATTTCTCCCAGGATTTGTTCAGAAATCTAATTACCAGACTCAGTTGAATAACACAGACACCCCTACTTTTATTGTTATTGTTATTTGCCATCTGGGAAATTAATTAAAAATCCAATTAATAAGACTAAATATTGCAGTCAAACCACAAAACAGCACTGCTGTGCAATGGCTTGGCAGAAAAAGCTGGAAATGTTTCAACACAATTAGTAACTGACTTGTCACACACTTGTTAATCTTGCATCACATCAAGGAAAGTGTGCATAGTAAATTTAGGTAGTTTATTTAAACTCGAAATCATTGAGGGCTAGCCCTCATTTACAATGATGTTGAGTGCATAACTGAAAAAGATATAAATAATAAAAGACTTTCCAATAAAGGCCTTGTATATAAACAATAACATGTGACTATCACATCTTACAGATAGAGAAGACCGCCCAAATTTTTCATATACGATGCAATGGTGAGTACTATAATAAAGTAACAAACCAGTAATAAATCTAAGGACAGAATTGTAAACAGCATCCAAGATCTTAAGAACCATGTTTATAAGAGAAAAACAACAATCTTCAACAATCTTATTCCTGTAAAGCATATAGGAAAGTTATTTCTCTTTCTATATAAAAAGCCACCTTTTTGTTGAAGCTTTTTAACAGGATTGTCTATTTAATATATTTAATATAAGTCTGTCATCTATCCAAATACCAAGATACTTATATTCGGTGACTCTCTCAATATTGGATCCTTGTACCATGCAAACATGTAGATTATTGCTGCCATCACCTCTAGCTCTAAAGAACAACTTGAATTTAGATTTATGTGCATCCAGTACAAGTTTGAGATCATTAAATACTGCTTGGAGCAATAAAGGAATGTTACAAGTTTTCCATGGCTAGTTGAGTAGAATCAGCAATACAATATAATGTTGTGTCATCTGCATCTGTACACAAGAGACACATTTACATTTATGGCATTTGGCAGGCGCCCTCATCCAGAGCGACATACATAAGTACTATGAAGTCTCTACCAGTATTGGCACTGTCTGCTCCCCAACATGGCCCTGTTGGAGCTGTTGAATTCCTGGGTACATGGAACAGGAAGATGATCTGATTGTTTCTTGAGAGAAATTCCTGTTTTTTCCCCACCACACAGTTGACTCACCAACTCCACCATGACTTCCTTGTAGGACAACTTCTGCCATTTGCTGATGGCCGCAAGGTCCAAATGCATCATGTAAGCATTTGTGCTTGTGATGTCATGGAAGTGGAGGAACAGGGTGTGGTACCAACAGCTTGACCTCCTTGGTGCTGAATAGTACTGGATGAGTTGATCAGACTGATCAACTTCACCCATATACTTATTATATTCCAAGACTGGAACAAGGCAAGAAATGTATAACTCTCAGAATTTTCCACAGGCAGGGCGAACAATGGCGCACACTGACCCCTCCCATGTGTCCATCCCCTTTACAAAGACAGTGGAGTCCTGCCTGATCCACTGCACTGTGCCATGTGGAGTCTTCTTGGTTATGATGCCCTGGCTAGGAGAATACCCTTTCTGGCACTCCCTATATGTACCACAGGCCCCAAACTTCAGGGCTGACAGGTCAGCAGACAACTTGGAATGAAGTGCTGGAATGAAGGTTGTCCATCAGATTCACCATAACATCATGTGACCGCCCCTAAGCACTATGGGCATGTGACTTTTTAATATACATACTGAAGTTAAGAGTGGACGCATTGCTGGATTCTGCCAACACGAAGAGTTTTATCCCCCATTTTGCTGTTTTGTCAGCTTCACCAGCATAGCATACAACTCCAGGCCCCAAATTTTGTAGAACATCTTGCGAAGTATAACTTTTGTCAACTGTATTTTGTGCAGCATAAATATTAGTGTTGATGCACAGTTCTCTGTCCACTGCTGGAGAGAAAAATAACTGAAAAAGGTTGAGGGGGGAATGCTCCACTGTGGTGTCCGCCTATTCACCATGGGTCTTCAGCGGCCTCAATCTCAGGGGTGGCGGTGCCGTGTCTAGGCCATCCTCAGTTTTCCAGTATCCTATTTCTCCTCCTATTTCTCCAATATCCTCTCCTTCTCCTTGACTTTGGTGCTGTCAGAGGGCCCTCATCTTCTGATTGGTCACCACTGTAAGAAAAAATTTGTTTAGCTTCACAGTTTATTAAATTTTTTTTCAAGTGTTCATTATTAGCAAGTGGAAGACCAGCAAAACCACTTACCTTGAGTCAGGAAGAAAAGATGTATTTTGTATACTTTTGTTGGGATACAAAAGACGGCCCTTCCTCAGAACCCTTACTATCCAAGTCAGAAGACACATTTTCCCCTTTATTTTCTTCATCTTCCAACTGGAAAATGCATTCCAACCCTGATAAATATTCAATCTCTGATTTCAATCCATTGTCAATTAGTAAAATATAATTTCAAAGCTAGAACAGTAATGTATTAACAGTAACAGTAAAGGTAATCAAAAACAGTGCATACACTTGCTAGATAACTTTCTCTTCTGATTTCCCCACTCACCTGCAGATGAAAACTTCATTGACAAATAAATACTTCTGGGTTCATTTTTTTGTTTGTTTCTCTGACCAAAAATAAACAAATATAAGTTTTAAAGTCCCAGTAATGGTAATATTTACACATTGTAAAATTGATAGTAACTTTATTTCTACATGATATAGGAACACCAAATAATGGCCAGTGTGACCTTTGAAGCCTTGATCTTTGACACACTAGCAGAACTTCCATATAATGAGTTTGTTCTTGGGATGGCAACCCACCAACATTGCATATTTGGCATGGCTCCATGAGGCTGAAGTTCTAGCAGAATAGATCTCAATATGATCATGTATTAAGCAATCATCAAACTTAACTTAAATGGGTAGGGAGGCAACAGAATTACATTTTTGGGGTTTTACCACCATCCAAAATTTTGCAGGGTCTGAATAAGAGCTCAAGGTCAAGTTCAAGTAATAGTTCAATTTAACTTTTCTCAGAAGGGATTGCATTTATTTCTAATTTTCTAAATGAAGCTCAGTGGGATGCCTCTTTAATGCATCTAGTCAGGGACTAAGCTTTATTTCTAGACAAGAATAAGGTTGATTGTTCCAAGGATATCCATGGACTAGGTTGATTTTTTTTAACAACAACAACAACAACAACAACAACAACAATAACAGCAGCAATAATAATAATAATAATAGTTATTATTATTATTATTATTATTATTATTATTAAAACTGCTATCAAAAGCATAGACAGGCAGCAAAGGAGGATAGCACATATAAATAGCATCTGATCAAATGATAGGATATGTACAATGTGATTCTTGGATGTACCTTATTCACTATGGCTGGCAGATACCTAATAATAAAACATATACTATAGACAAGGATTAAGAAATCAAAGGCCATTGGGTTCAGACACCGTTTAGACAACATAACCCCTTCCATGCCAAAGGGTCTTATGGCATAATTTTATTAAAATCTTGCCAGATGTTGCAACACTGTGAGAATAAGTACACTCTGTCTTGAACTGATGAAGCTGCTTGGATGTAAGGGAAAACATCTTGACTATCCATCCCTCATAAACTTTTTTTGTGTTTAATATATTCAATGTTTTTTTTTTAATGTGACTTAAAAGTAATATTAGCAGCTGGACTGAATGGAGCTACTGTGGTTTATAATTATCAGCTCATTACACAGTCAGTGTTCAGGGCAGGTCGCGATGCATCTGGAGACTGGTAGGGTTGGCAACAGATGGCAGAAATCAAACAACCTCCATGTTGAACCTTTACAAAAGTAACATTTGTTGTATTAATGGGCAGTAAATAGAAGCTACTGAGCTGCAATATTTCAATTAGGGTATTTCCATCAAGGCAACAAATGCTGGAGGCAATTTCTATTCTCTCAGCTCGATTTCTGTTGACAATACAGAGTGAAACAAGCACTTGATGTCATATCCCCACACAATGGCTTCAAGCTCGTCCTCGTCGATGGAGCAAAGCCCTCAAGTTCAGTCATTACTTTTGTGTAGCATCCATCATGGCTGATTTTACAATCCCACATGATGGCAACTTTCTCTCTGCTGAGATGTCACTCGATTTCTCCCGGCCTGTAATGGCTTTGTATTGAGCAGCAGTTCAAATTGCTCTAAATGGAGGATCATTCCTAGTTTTGATTCAGAGCTACTAAGTGTTGATGAATTTGACGGCAGGATAGGAGACTAGCTAAATTATTTTGGCTATTTGTTTTGTGTAAGAACATTCCCCTTTGAGGTTGAAGAATCTCAAAAACAGCAGCGATATCATCATAATGGGCTCCCATTCAATTGACTCCTCTCTGTGATTAGAGAGTTTTCTTTAAGTCAGTTCTGATAAGAGACATCATCTGGGAAATGGCTGTGTTTCACTATACAATGACCAGGGGAAGCACTTAACTGGACCAGCAACCTCTTATCAGAAAATGTTGTCCCTTTCTAAATGAAGTATTGATTCCAGTAATGACTACCCTACCAAAGAGATTGGCTAGAAGGGTATAAAAGTGTTATTGTGCTAAAATCTCAAGCAAACAATGGAATACCACTTGATATCAATGGCTCCTTAGTGCTAGTGAGAAGATTTCTATTGACACCAGACGTCTAGCCATCAGTATTCACACAGATACAATAGAAAACATAGACACACCAGAGCTTCTATTTGTAGATCCAGCATGGGGTCTGCAAGCTAAAGGAGTCAGAGCTCCAGTAATGATTGATTAATGACTGGAGCTTTTAAAGTGAATTGCTGCTGATCTCTATAATAGAAGTTGTGAAACTGCTGAAATTTTTATGGCCCCCTGATGATCAAGGAAATGAGCTATCATAGAGACAGAAAAGCCTGGGTTGAGAAGTAGATTGTCTTCATTTTAAACAAGTGTCCTTGATACCTTTTCAGAACATTTCCAGCAGAGAACAGTCTTTTCCCATAATGCTGTCCATTAGGAATCAGTCACAGTGCAGCATATTGAATTAATATGGTCTCAGATAGTGTTAAATGTGACCACAAATTCATGACTGCTATTTGCCCAATTATTTGAATAATGACTGCTAAATAGCAACCAAATCAGGCACTATATTACAATCTCCTGCAGGCAAAACTTCATCCAATCTGCATTTTAGTACACAGGTTTGTTGTTCTTCACTGAACTTGCAGAGGGTTTTGGGAAATCCTTGTTAATTAAAGAACATTAATCACAAATGAGATAGCAGTAGATACTTTGCATTACAAACATTTTAGGAAACCCACCCCTGATTTGTGGTGCAAGGCTATCACAAACAGAAAGAAAATAGAATTACATATAGTACATGATGTAGCAAAGAGCAGGTGGTTGGTTACCTACATCTTTTTTCCATCTCTATGTGGGGTTGATGTAGATAGGGTTGAGATGGTAGGGTTAAGGGCCTTGCCCAAGGGCCCAACAGAATCAGCCTGGCAGCGCTGGGACTCAAACGCCCAATCTTCTGAATAACCCAGTGCATTAATCATTGAGCCACCACTACATAAGACGTATGCTTCAGCGCCATATAAAATCCCATAACTAATCTAAGTTAATGGGCAGTAACTTTTGGCTTTTGGTTTCTGTCTCAAGAAAATGACATTATAGATAATAGTTTGTGTTAAAGCATGTAAAGGAATTAACACTGAAATTTAAGAATTGGAGTGTGAGTGTCAGGATTTTAGATGTATCAATGCCTTTTTTTAATACCAAGTATGAGTAATTAATTTTAGGATCTCAGATACCAATACAAAAATGAGTAACCTACATAGTATTAGCTTGCATAACATGGGATGCCATGTGTTCATGCATTTAAGCTACCATGCTCATTTTTTAAAGTTAGCTACTTGATTTTAAAGGAAATGCATTAGGAAATGCACTAATGTAACCTTAGTTACAATAGTTACCTTGGTTTGTGTGAGGTTGCAGAGAAAAATAGCAAGAAAATCTTGGAAACGTGTTTCTGTCCAGCTGTAAGTAAAGTACATTTTATTGTTCTCATTGTACGGACTCACTGTCAATGATCCATAGTGTTTGATCATCAGGAACCACATACTAGGAAAGGCTGTTATTTTCACTCACCTAGCGTTGTCTGCCTAGCCAGCGGTTGCTACAGCATTTAATTATTGTCACGTGAACTCCTTGTGCCAAGTTTATATTCTAGGATGCTTAATCAGGTTACTTGTCTTGTAGGAAGATGCTGTAGTTCCTCCTATTTATATTTTTGCATTTTGTGTTGATTGTCATTATTAATTGTGAAATATGTGCAGATTGCTGTTGGGTGCAAGTGTGAGTAAATGAGCATGGAAATGGAAAGATATCAGATACCAGTACTGGTAGTGATGCCTTCTCAGTCCAGATAATTGATGGCGAGATGGGCTGAACATCGTGTCAACTAAGTATACAAGTATAACTAAGCAATGTCATCTGTTTAATGAATACATCTATAAACTGTACACCAGCAAAATTGTGGCAAATATAGGAATAGAGCTGAGTGTAACTCATCATATATCACCATTTAAAAAGCCTTGTCACACCCATTGCTCTAATAAATACAGTTTGAAGTGGCAGATGAAGCAATGCTCACACCAGTCTCTAATTCACCGCCCTGACAAAGCTGACACACGGCCCATTATTTATAACTTGCACACAAAACCACAAAACAAGCAGTCTTAAAGAACTCTGTAATGTATTGATATCAAATATTTTGAGAGGAGATTTGTCATGGACTTGCTTGCTAAGGGCACAACATGTTCTTTATGAACTCCATTTCGCATGAGCACTTTCACTCAACCAACATGGCCGACACACTTCCAGGCTCTGAGTCACATGACTGCTGATTGGAGGCATGTGCCACCAATCTACACACTCACACACACTAAATAAGACTTCCAGTTTGTCATTTAGTTTGCAAAGCATTAGACTAGCTCCTCTGTGTCTGCTATTGCCAAGCCATATGATTCTGACTGTTTATTTGGTTTTGACTCTGGATTTTGCTTAATGTCTGCTCTACTCTGAACTGTTTGCTTCTGATTGGACTCCGCTGATTTTGTACCTCTGCCTGACCTTTTAATAAAGACTAAACTTCAAATGCATCCTATCTCACCTGGCCTGCATGACAAGATTAAAGATATGTTTGCATGTAAATTAGGTGATGGCATAAAGCAGAAACAGAGAGAGTTGCCCTGTCTTATACTTCTACAGTGTGAAATACGGCTGAGGAGAAAAAGGACCGCCAATTTGCATAGTAATGAGGAGAAAATGTCAAACACCAGTTTCATAGCACTAAACCATGTGCCAATGTGCAGATCAGCAACTTTATTCCACACATGAACAGTATACAAAACATCATTTTTACTAGACTTCTGCACAGCTCAGCTATGTTCAATGTTCTGTGTAAGTCTATGTTTATAGAAATTACTATAATTAAGGCAATTCATGTGTAATGAGAAGTGTTCAGTCTGAGCCACAAATCCTAATATGTTTATTAATCAGATAGTTATTTAGGTATTTGAAGTGAAAATTCTTTTACATGCTGACAGATAAAGTATTCATTCCTTGAACATTCTTTTGAAAAATCATACTTATTATTTCAGTTTCTTTATTATATTATACTATTTCTATAACTAAAATAAAGCAAGTCCCCTTTTAACAGTTGGGACACTTTAAACAATTTTTATTGCTAAAGCAATAATAATGCCTATTTCTAGAGCAACAGTAAGTAAAACCACTTTTAACTTACGAAAATAAAGCAAATGGAACACTTAATGATGGAGGCATGACTCAATAATGGTATTTTTTTCCTGAAGCTAACTACTGTAATTGAAAGCAATTAATAATATTAGCACTCTCTGACAGACTGATGGACAGTATTGCTAATGTAATGCAAGCCTGTTTTTAACAATAACACTCTATGGCAGACACATGACACAGTTACATTTTTTTTATAAAGTTAATATGTAAAGTAAGCCCCCTTGTTTACTGTGTTAATACTCTGACAGACACACAATAAACACACTTTTATTGCTAAACTAAAGCAGACCTCTTTAACAATTGCAACACCATGACAGTCACATGACACAATGTATACTTTTCTACAGCTAAAGTAAACAAGCAACCATTATTAAATTATTAAATTACTTATTAAAAAATATGTATTTTTGCAAGACTTCGCAAAGTTTTTCATTCAGGTCAATGTAGTTCCAGGACAATTTATTTACATGGAAACCACATAAATCAAGTGCACACACCTGAAAGAGAGGTTCATAGAATTTTGATATTTGGCTCAAATATAAATATATTAAATCAGTGCTTGGCAGTAGGCACAGTTTGCACACAAATGAGAGAAATCTGAAGAGAATACTTGGCACAGTTTTACCGAACTGGCCCGGAAGTGCACTGACCTAAATGAAAAACTGTGCGAAATCTTGCAAATGTGCTTCCCCTCCCCCCTCCATGTCCCTTCCAGTGCTGCGTAAATTAGTGCACATTTTTGAATTAGTATATAAAAAGTGACAATTATTGTAATTATAACTACATTCTTTTTTAAATCGCTTTCATGTATCATGCATGTCTGTGATGGCTCTTCCCCACCATCTCACATACTAACAACATTGTTGCACCGCATTTTACACACACAAGAACGTTTAAAAATATTTATTCTGTTTCAGTGACCGACTTTGTTGTTTATGTTAATTCCCAGAGGGAGAAATTATAGACATTCTAACCTAACATTAGAAAAAAGTATGTTTTTGTTTAAGCTAATACTCACCGTGTTTTACGTCAACCACAATTTATAAGCCTCTGCCACTGGACCATGCTTTAAGTGTCAGAAACACCCCAAAATAATAATAATAATAATAATAATAATAATAATAATAATAATAATAATAGAGTCTATTTTATCATTTATCGCTCTCTTGAAATAATATGAATAGAACTCCTAATTACAAAATGATTGCATGAATATAAGTTTTTATGAGGGTTGGATGTTCAATCCTACATTGAATTTCTTCATTAGACACTGATTTCCATGACAATACAATCATTCTGCTCATCCTGTTTATTCTCATTGAATTTCTTTTTGATTAACAAAAAAACACATCTGAGAAACCTGGAAGAAGGGTGTCATATTGATGGCTTTCAGTTCAAGAGAGATTAATCAGAAATGATTGAGGGAAATGATTAAATGTGCATTGCAGAGTTGAAATGACACGATTGTGTAACAGATGAGGATCTTGTCTGCACTGCTAATGAGAGCATGCTGTCAATAATACACTGCTATTTATTTCTCTCTCTCTCTCTCGCTCTCTCTCTCTTGCTTGCTCTCTCTTTCTCACCCACTCTCTACTCTCTATTTGCACAATTTCAGAATGCTGACTCCCACTCAAGCAGAAAATTTGAATTCTACCTCATACATAGTGAAGTACTTTTATATGTTTGTCCATATAAAGAACTGTAACTAAAAATATAACATCAAAGATATAGCTATCTATGGCTTTGTGCATGATACAGACTGAGGTTTAAAAAGTGTGCACTACAACTTTTATTTAATCAAATTTGTCTAATTGGAATAAGTTATCTGTAAGACATAGTTACATATGTAGCTCTATAAATATTTTGAACAACTGAATTAAATCTGAAGTAATATTTTTTTTACTATTTATGACATGAAACAGCCTTCAGCTTGAATTTTATCCTGCCTGGTTAAACTGCCATCAAATGCAGTCACCCAGTAAACAATTTGTTGCTCAAATGAGAACAGATTGGTGCAAATCCATTATTCAAATCCCTGGTTTCATAAAATTAGAGGAGGGTCATGAAAAATAAATGTGGTGCCTGTTTTCATATGATTTGTTACCAGCAGATGGTGTGTATTGGTAAATACTGTATTTCTTTTGATGGTGGAACCCAGAGGAGTTGAGCCATATACAATATTAATAATTAATATTAATTAACAATATTGTATATTAATCCATATACAAAGAGACTCAAGACCCTAAGTACACTCCAGAGGAAAACAATTACATCACACTCTGCTTAATACATTGAGTTACGACTCCATTATGCTCCAAACATAGAGTAAAGTAAAACTATAAAGTATTCTGTAAGCTTCTCATTGATTAATCAGGCTTGTTGATCGCTTTTATCTGCTAACATGGCAGTCTGAACTCATGAAATATTTCTGCTCACTCTGTGTTTGGCTTTCAGTATGTTATTGGATCAGAGCTACAGTATACATCTTTAAAATAACAAAAACCTATAAAAGGTATGCAAATATACAGTATGATTTTGGTGTATCTTTACTGACATTGCAAATTTTAATTCTCTGGTTTTGTAGGTAAAAAAAAACTGTAATAAAATAAATTCTGCTAAGTGATGGTGTTCTTTAAATTAAACCAGTTTTTAAAGCATTTACACACATAAGCATCTTTTAAAAAGAATGGAAATCACTGCAACAGGCTTTTCAGCACCCATTTATCTCCTTAACCAAAGGTGTATATAATTTATTGCTGGAAAGGAGACCAGTAACATCATTAAACATAATATAATAAAACTAAAATGGATCGATAATACACCTTTAACTTAAGATCTGCACTTACAGCATGGCAGAGAATCTAGAATAATGTCCTGCCTAAAAAAAAAACAGCCATGAAGCCAAAGTGGCTGTTTCAATTTCATAATGAATGGCAATTTCCTTTTGCTGTGAAGACACAAGCTCTTATACTGTCATTAGAAGACAGCGTATTACAGGTTCAGTTGGAACTTTAGACTTATTAAAACTTAGTTAGGACTTTCCAGTGTTGGCGCTTTGTAACCTCTGGTGTGGTTCCACCAGGTGTTTTTCAGATTTGAAGGACAGATTTGAGAAAGTTATCATTGAAATAGATTAAAGACATGATTGGTGTCAACAGCTGCACGATCTGAGAGATCATTACTGAGAAAACGTGCTTTGGGAAATTTACAAAAGTCAAGAGCCTGACACAAAATAATTGCTTTGGCCCAAAGGTAATTTCCCTCTTAGAGAAGCACAATTTTGTTTCACTTTACTATTTATGAAGGCCGGTCATTTCTGTCCTGTAGTTTTGACACAGCTCAGTTGTTCCACTCTCTGAGGAGACACTGTGTCCGTGTCTAACTCATAAAGCCAAGGTCATCTGGAAATATTTCATCACCCGCCCACCAGGGCATTGTGGGTAACTAAATTGCCGAGCCTACACTGCCCACTCTCACCGTTCTTTGCTTTCTCCAATGCAATAAAGCAGAACGTAAAAATAAAAATCAATTAAAATAAAGACTACTACATTTTTGAGGGTATCTATTAGCAGAAATGGAGTATATATTCCATAATATACTTACGAAATTCGTACATATTTTCATTAGTGTAACTATGACTTGTTGTGTAAATATTTTTATTACCTGTAACTATGACTCATTGTGTTTTTGTAAGTTTAGAATGAGCCCTTTGTATATACATAGGGAGCGGGTCCAATTCTATGGAGCCGCCATGTTGCACTGCTACAGTATCCCAGAATGGACAAAATGTCTAGAGAGTGCTGTCCAAGTTTCCAGAGTGAATCTGTAAGGAAGCACAGGAAGAATAACAAAGAAAAAGAAAGAAAGACAAGGAAGAAGAAATAAGAGGAATCAGTGTTTGCTGGTGCTGGATAACAAGTTTGAGACCACAAATTTTGAAAGCTGGAGGATCATACCTATTATTTAGCACCAAGAAAATAAGGGAGTGTGAATGTAAGTACTTGGAAGTACACTACAGGCACCTGATGGCCACCGTATGTGTATACGTATACATGTTTGGAAAGGAAGGGGTAAAGGAGGGACATTCAGCTGGTTGAAGCCTACATAGTGAACCTTTAAATATTTATTTGCAGTCACCAATAAAACTCTTCCCCTGTTACTCAGGTATTGCGAAGGCTGTGGTTATATTTTGCTTAATTCCATTAGTCTTGAATCCTTAAAAAGCTGCCATTATAAAAAAAATCCCAATTTATTTTAGCAGGTAGAATATCTGCAGACATCATGAATATAAAATACTAATAAAAAAAAGAGAAATTCTGAAAAGTTGCATATGGATGAGCGGAAAACTTTTGTTTCTAAGGTGAAACACAATGCATGGGTGAGTAAAGATGATTAAAGTCTGATCAAAGCAGTTTTGGTGTAGATGGATAGATTCTCCAAAGAGCTACAGACTCTTGGTTTATGACAAACCAACAAGGGATGGAGGAGGGGGAATGGGGAGAGAGAGAGAGAGAGAGAGAGAGAGAGAGAGAGAGAGAGAGAGAGAAGCTCCAGAGTTTTCAGAGAAGCTCCATGATGATTACAGCAGGAGGAAATTAGATGAATCAAACAGAGAACATAATCCATGTAACAGTCTGATTAATTGAGACTTAACCAGTTTAATCACAATTATTAACAGACTTGGTTAAGAAAATGCGAAGCAATATTAAGAATGTGTCATGCAGTTAATGACCACAAAATGATTTTAAATACATTTTAACCTTTTTATGAAGATATAAAAGTCAGTGTTTTCAGTCTCAGTGTTTGAGGAATGCAGAGAGGAGTGTGCACAGAGAGAGAGAGAGAGAGAGAGAGAGAGAACAAGCACATGCACAAGTAAACTGAATGTTAAAAGTCCCAAATGCTAAAACACCTCACACCTGTCTTTTGTACCAACAAATAGGAAAAACTATAGTGTTATTATGCTATGACAGATTTAAACTGTATATTAATTGGAACGAACTCCATCCATTATGTAACAATCAGTTCCTGTAATCCAGGTGTGCCATAATAAAGGAGCGACAACTAAAATCTGGAAACATCACAAAAAACCCACTACTCAGATATGTTTTCTTTAATAACACTGTAGAAAACAAACACCGTATGCAGGCCTTCTACTGTTTTTGATTAATGAGAGCCCCTGCTGCTTGGTCTTTGAATATCGATGCTTCTTGACAGCCTTAAAGTCACGTCCAAGGTTATTGTTCTTGTTCTGAATAACTGCATTGCAAAGCACTGTTCAATATCATGGATTTTCCTGGTGACCCATTCTGCTCTGTTCTAGACATGTGAGATTGCATTCGTTTTCATTATTGTGAAACTCATGTTAGAAACATAAGAGGTTGAAATTTCATACCATCCATCATCCATTATCTATACCGCTTTATCCATCTGGGTCGTGGGGAAGCTGGAGCCAATCTCAGCAGGCTTCGGGCAAGAGGCGGGGTACACCCTGGGCAGGTCGCCAGTCCACCACAGGGCCAACACAGACAACCGTGGACTGAAGAAACAGACCAGCTTTCTTTATTCACTGCCAAATGAAAAAAAAGCAAGAGACAATTCAAAGTCATTTCAACAATTCAAGCATAAGGATGCCAGATTTTGCATACATGCTACTGTCACCCAGACTGTCTCTCTAATCCTCTGTTTTCTGTTTTCACTTTGTAAGCACATATTTATATTTGCTTTATATTTTGCTTTATATTTATATTTGTTAATTTCTATTTCGCTGCCTTCTTGTATATTCAGCGCTGCTGTATATTCGGTGATTCAGTGCTATTCTTGTGATGTTGCTTTTGTCGGAATCTGTGATATAATGACGCCCCAAAAGAACTGCGAAATAAATAAAATAATTAAAAAAGCCCTCTGAAATAAATAAAATAGTCCATTGATTTCACATCTGACACGTACCCAGGAGGCACACGGACAAGACGTAACACGGACATGACACAAGTGCAACATTTATTAGACGTACAACACACAAACAAAACTCTTGTCATGAAACGAAGAACAACACCTATGGCAATGAGAATCTATGGCTTGGGTAAAAACAAGAGCACAAGACGAGAACAATCACTTTGACAATTAATGCATGACAAAGAACAGAATACAAACCAGAACTTAAATACTGTGACTAATGAAACATAAACCTAAAACAGGTACAAAAAATCAAGAACATGAGTGGTGCAGGGGCTGACGGGAAGAGTAGTGCATGTTTACATGAGTTCAAAAAAGTCCCCAACAGCACCCTCTGGCACTGACGTGACTTGAATTGAAAAGTAACCTTTTTGAAATAAAACTTATTTATTTATTTATTATTAACTATATTTATTCATTTATATATTAATATTAACATTTATTTAGATTTATTCTCTTATTTACAACCCCAATTCCAAAAAGTTGTGCAAATTGTTACTAAAAACAGAATGCAATGATATGGAAATGTCATAAACCCATTTGTTATTTGTAACGGAACATAGAAAACATATCAAATGTTTAAACTGAGAAAATGTATCATTTTAAGGTAAAAATAAGGTACAATTGAATGTCATGGCAGCAACATGTCTCAAAAAAGTTGGGACAAGGCCATGTTTACCACTGAGTTTTAACAACAGTCTGTGGACTGAGGAGATCAGTTCCTGAGTTTTGGAGAGGAATGTTGTCCCATTCTTGTCTGATACAGCATTCTAGTTGCTCAACTGTCCTAGGTCTTCTGTGTTGTGTTTTTCGTTTTATGATACGCCAAATGTGCAATGATGTGGACTGCTGGCAGTACCCGGTCCCGTCTTCTACCAAGCCATGATATTGTAATTGATGCAGTGTTTGGTTTGGCATTGTCATATTGCAAGGTCTTCCCTGAAAGAGACATCTTCTGGCTGGGAGCATATGTTGCTCTAGAACCTGGAAATACCTTTCAGCATTGATGGTGCCTTTCCAGATATGCAAGCTGCCCATGCCATATGTACTAATGCACCCCCATTCAAAGATGCTGGCTTTTGAACTGAGCACTGATAACACGCTGAGTGACATGGGTCCCTGGTTTCCAAAAATAATTTCAAATTTAGATTTGTCTGACCACAGAACAGTCTTCCACTTAGCCACAGTTTTAAATGAGCTTTGGCCCAGAGAAGATGTCGGCGCTTCTGGATCATGTTCAAATATGGCTTCAATATGAGTTTAGAAATTTGAGTTTTAAGTGGAATTTGCAGATGGCACAGCGAATTGTGTTCACTGACAATGTTTTCTGGAAATATTCCTGAGCCCATTTAGTGATGTCCATTACAGAATCAGGCCTGTTTGTGATGCAGTGAAACCAAAGAGCCCGAAGATCATGGGCATCCAGTATGGTTTTTCAGCCTTGTCCCTTACACATTGAGATTTCTCCAGCTTCACAGAATCTTTTGATTATATTATGTACTGTAGACGATGATATATTCAACTTCTTTGCAATTTTATGCTGAGGAGCTTTCTGAAATTGCTCCACTATTTGTCGACGCAGTATTAGTGGGATTGGTGATCCTCTGCCCATCTTTACTTATGAGAGACACTGCAACTCTAAGATGCTCTTTTTCTATATCCAATCATGTTACTGACCTGCTGCTTGTTTTCCAAATTGTTCCTCTAGCTATTGCTTTTTTGCACCACTAACTTTTCCAGCCTCTTATTGCACATCCTCCCCCCACCCCCCGTTCCAACTTTTTTGAGACGTGATGCTATCATGAAATTCAAAATGAGCCAATATTTTTCACGAAGTAGAAAAATTTCTCATTTTCAACATTTGACATGTTTTCTATGTTCTGTTGTGAATAAAATGTAGGTTTATGAGATTTCCATATCATTGTATTCTATTTTCATTTACAATTTGCACAACATCCCAACTTTTTTGGAATTGGGGTTGTATTTATTTCAGGATTTATTTCACAGACATTCATTTATTTAATACTGGTTATTAAATAGCAAGCACAGTTTAAAGGATAAGCTGACCAAGCATTAATCTGCTACACTTACATCTTTAAGCATTGTTCATAATTTTAATCCATAAAATTTTCAGTCATTAAGATAATGTTTTATAGATTTTGAACACAAATAATAAGTGTGATTAATTAAGGTGTCCTATTTATGCATTTTATGTAATTCAGCCTTGAATTCCATATTCCTTGAGTGTATATATATATCCAAAAACATGAATTTCAGGGTGACTTATTGTATTCATGTATTGAGGATTACAGGATAGGCAGATGAGGACATCTCTTTCCTAGATGGACACATATGGATTTACACAAGCATGATGTGGTGTATGGGCATGCTGAGGTCAGACACATACCTAAAATAAAATATTCTAAAAGACATACCTGAACTAACATGTAAGTATTTTAAGCCCTAATCATCCTGGCACATTTAGAACGATGCGTGAAGTGGGTTTCTTTTCTTTTCTTTTTTTTTCTTTTTTTTAACAAAATATATCAGTTTATTTTAGGAATTTGTTTTAAGAGCTGAAAACAAACCTCCAGGGCCAATTAGATATGATGGTAGAGTGCAGATAAAAACTCGTCCGTTTCTGAGGGCACTTGTGGGAGTGGAGAGCACTCAGCAGCCCGTTGATAGCTGATTAAGTATTAGGACAAGGCGAGCAAGACACAGTGGATTTATTACCCACGCCTTCTAACAGAGTTCCTCTGTTTAGTGGAAGCATTTTTAAAGTAAATGACTCCAGGCTCAGGAGACCTTCTCACTGCCTACAAACATTAGAAATAATGACTAGCTACACGCAAATGAGCAGAGAGGCTGCGTATGCTAGAAAAAATATCTGAGAAATGGAAATGAGGAAGATGAATCTGGGTCACACTTTCAGGAAAGATGTTCAGCAGGGAGGGAGGAGGGTGTTAGAAGTTTATTTAACTGTCACTGGAACACAAAGCACACCAAAGAAAATCTTTTTAACTCTTATTAACACTGGTCTGAGTGTCAGACGTTCTGGCGTGTGATGTCAATGCATCTCTCATACTATACCATAGTGGCCTGAATCTGTGAATTTTCACACTATATTCCATTCCAATAAACAATGTATAAATGAGCAGTGCTGATTACATAATGCTCTCTTCCTCATGAAGAAACACAAAACATCACTCAGAGGTTCCCCATCTCTCAGGTTCTCCATCTCTCAGGTAACTCTGACCTGAATTTTTTAACCTTCTAATCAGATGGCTGTTAAATCCAATTTCAGAGCCACAGAATCAGAACAACATGGTGAAACCCGAACTTAATCTACTTCCTTTGTGTCACATTAAATGTTAGCATTTATGAACAGATGAAGAAAAAGTCATATTTTCAGTGAGATCGTTTCAGTGTGAGCACAGTGCTGAATTCAATCACTCACAGTTAATAATGATTTAAAAAAATGGAAACCTTTTCAAATTATTGCACTAAATTGTTACATATCAGATAGAGTTTACCATCTTGGCTTTATTAAGCTTTGGCTTAAAAACAATAGCTCATTCAAATGTTTTATGAAATTCTGAACCATGCCTTCTAATTAAAGGTTTAACCAGTAATTCTATTCTTTAAGATGTTCTAGTGTTTATGCAGATCTATGGAACAGAGGGTGAAAAAATTTAATTATTATGTTGTGAGATTCTCAAAATAACAGAAATGACAAAAAAAAAAAAACTAAGCTCTAAATAGAAAACTACATTTCTACTCCATTCAATTCAATTCAATTTTATTTGTATAGCACTTTTAACAACAGACATTGCCAGACAAGTGGCTTCCAAGTGATGACTCCAACCAGGATTAGGACACCGGGATGGGTCAGGCAGGCCCGGAAAGCAGAAGGGGTCAGGATCACTGAATTCTCAGGAGTAGCATGTGCAGCTCGACAGACAGACAGAAAGGCAGAGAGGGAGAGAGAAGAGAAAAAGCAGATTG
>JAQQZU010000038.1:2434157-2445147 GCA_030068025.1 Parauchenoglanis punctatus | reverse complement strand
GAAGATGCTGGGATTGGCTCCAGCTTCCCCGCGACCCAGACGGATAAAGCGGTATAGATAATGGATGGATGGAAATATTGTATATGTATTTGTCATCCAATATTTCTAGGATAATTGGGCAATTTGAGCAAATTTGGGCTTAAAAACATTGCATCCAATTGCTTCTGGCTCTAATGCCCCTTCACATTCTCTGCAACCGAACCCCCCCCGCCCCCCCCAACAGTCTCCTTATATGGTCATTGTTTCCTGTGCTGGTTAACCCACTGCTATAGAATTTATTTGTTCACACCTGTTGCTTTTAAACCCTCAGTAGTCTGTGTATTTATGTCCCCTTGGTCTTCCTGTGTGGTTTGCTGTATATGCAAATGTATGCTATGTTTCTGCATTCATCTGATTTTTTTTTTTTCAAAATTGGACACAAACATCCAATCTTTTCAAATTAGGCCTTAGCCACTTACAGAGATATGTGTCTAATGAGATACAGATGTGATCCAATGGTTCCAATGACATTAATGCACTTATCACTTTCATCATCATCGTTCAGTGCTGAGGATATGATAAAGCAACAGTGGAGGACAACGATAGTTGTAACTATATTCAGTGAAAGAAATGGATGTTGTGGTTTTTTTTGGCAGCATGGTGGTGCAGTGGTTAGCACTGTTGCCCAACAGCAAGAAGGTCCTGGGTTCTACCAACCAACCTGGGACTTTCTGTGCAAAATTGGCATGTTCTCCCTACATTGGTTTCTTCCGTGTTCTCCTGATTCCTCCCACAGACAGAAGACCTGCAGATTAGGTCAGCTTGTGTTAGATGTGAATGTGAGTGTGAATGATTACACTCAGTAATTAGTAATCAGTACACTCAGTGTTAGCTCTGCAATAGATTGGCAACCTGCTCATGGTGTTCCCCCGCTTCTCGCCTGAAGTCAGCTGGGATTGGCTCCGGCTTCCTGTGAACGTCTAACCAGTATAGATGATGTTAGGATGGATGATGGATAGATGTTTGTTTTCTTCAGATTATTTTTCTAGCAGTTACCAAGTTTTAAACAAAACTCTACTATCAAAATGTAATTGGTGTGTCAATGGCTAAGGCTCTGTGTTACTGATCAGAAGATCAGGGGTTCAAGCCCCAGCACCTCCAAGATGCCACTGTTAACCTCCTAACCCTCTCTGCTCCAGGGGTGCTGTATCATGGCTAACCCTGTGCTCTGACCCCAGCTTCCTAGCAGGCTGGGATATGTGGAAAAAAAACAATGTGCTGTATTGTATATGTGAAAAATGAAGGCTTCTTCTTAATAATCATGCTATTGTTATCCTCATGCTCATCCTGGGATTTCTGCTCATACTGAATTCCCTGTAAACATACAGTACTATTTCAGGGAGGGTTTTTTTCCTTCTTGCCACTGTCGCCTCTGGCTTGCTCATTAGGTATCCAAGTCTACATTGGGATTTCTGTAAAGCTGCTTTTGTGACTGTGGAGGATTTGGTGTAGTGGCCTGAGACTTCCTATATGAATTAAAATAAAATTTAAAAGTGTATTCCTGCAGGAGAAGGGTTAAATTCCACTGTATTATGGCTGAGACAGAAAGCAGAGAAAAGAAAGATATTGGCAAAAAAAAAAATCAGGGTCAAATTTGATGTGAATCACTGCAGAAAGTGAAAACTACTGAAATATTGAAAGAAATATGGTATATGAATGTAGAGCTGCACACAAAACAGAATATGAATTGAAAAGGGATGTTTATTATAGCTGTTAATAAACAAATTAGCTGTTAGTTTAAGAAGATCAATCTGTTCATGTCTTACCTTCTGGAATCATCTGGGACCAGAATATATCCATTTAACAGATTTTATAGGAACTATTTTATAAGGTGCCATTTTCTTCAGAGATCTTTAAATTTAATGCTCAAACCCAAAACTATATCAATTCAAAGCTCTCACCCATTTACTAGACACTTTTGAGTTGTAAACCTTTCCCTTGCTGGAATGCATATAAAACACACAATTTCTCTTTATCCATATTAAAATAGAAAAAAAAACTACAGTACTCATACAGACTGCTTTTCATCTACTATCAGTTTTTTAAAAATTACATTCTCAAATGTTTTTATCACACAATCAGAGACTGAACAATCTTGTCCTTCCTTGAAAGATGGAGACATAACATAACAGATTAGTGTTCACTTTTTAGCACTTTCAAAAGAGCTTTCATTCTCTTCTCTGAAGGATGTTCTGCTAGCTGGATCAGTCTGATGGTAACAGACTTCGTTAATTCAGAACAGCAGCTTGATGTCCATGTCCTCTGTTGGTGTGGAATCATGGAGAAAAAAATAAAGGCTAGATATTAACACAGTAAAGAGCTGTGACTGCAGACTCAGATCAGATCAGATCAGTATTCAGCAATTGTACTACATGTACATCAGTACAGTTATCACATAATGGAGTCCTACCAACTCTGCAAATGAATTATGAGCAGCTCTGTAGGGGGCATTTTCGATATAGCCATTTTACAAATCACTTGTTTAATGTATTCTCATTTTGATCAGTTGAGCTCCTGCTCAAGCTGCATAACTTAATTTTCATAACTTTCTAATTAACATTATCATTTGAATTATTTGTAAAGTGTTAGGTTTGGGACTTCATTGTAGGTATGTCATTTTTTTTTTCAGTCGAAATATTCCGCCTTTTTTCTCTATAGTTATATTTCAAAAATGTTTAAAAATGGTCATTTATTTTTTTCAACCAAAATTTTTCATTGACCAAAAATGTCAGTGTATCCATAATAAAAAATTATTAACTGATATGAACTAGTCCTCACTTTGAACCTGAGCTCAAGTTCCTGTCTACTGTCTATGTATATTCTTCCCATATCCGTGTGGATTTCATCCAGATTCTCCAGTTTCCTCCAAACTACCAGTAGTAGCAGTCCAGTGGGAGGAATGGCTACTAAAATGCCCCTACACATGACCTTAACCAGAATAAATTGCTTACTGCAGATAAAAGAATTTACCGAATGAACGATTTTAACAATATTTTTCTAATGCTAGCAAGTCAAACATTAGATACATTTTATTTCACATTAATGTACTAATGAGTTTTATAACATAATGTAAGAGTTATGTAATTGTTTTTTTGTTTGTTTGTTTGTTTTGAGGTTTTTTTGGTCTTCTTACCATCCTTGATGCCGAAACACTGGCACCACTCCCTGAAAGAGAGCAGCTTGTCCTTGTCTGAATCACACTCATGGAAAAATACAGAAGTGCAGTGCTCCATAGGAACCAGAGGAGCACGCAGAGGAGCAAGCTCTGAGTGAGACAGGAACCTGGACATATAAACCATTAGGCAGGTATTACCTGTCACAGCAACTCTAAGGCAAAGACACCTGGACCAACAAAAACTGAAAAATACATTACAAAAGACATTTTTCATGCTAGTGATATATAGGCTGTCCTTAATCATAGAGTGACTGACAAAAAATCCTCATGACCATAAAACAACAAAAACTTTGTTGAGTACAAATAAATTTGGCTCTATGTAGAAATACGCACCTGTCTGATGGATGTTGGTCCATCTGTGCAAACTGCCAATGCACTGGATATATGTACATGTTGTAATTCTTCTCAAAATCCCGAGCCAAGAGCTCGACAGGGTGATCACCTGCATGAAGACGCCTCTCATTCTCGTACATCTTCTGTACCTGACCAGTCGAGAGCACACATAGAAGATAAGTAAGGAATAAAATAGGATAGAACATACAAATACTGTAAGTATAGGGAAAAAATCAGCATTGGGCTGCATCCCTTTGTTGATTTTGCCCCCAATAACAGCACATCACAGAGTGTTTTATTCTTCTTATACTACAGCAACTTGCCAATGATTACAATTATTTACTTTTTATCCCTTTATAGTACAATGTAATGTTGCTGACCTTACACAAAGCAAGTCAGTTCCTTTTATAATTGCATTGGCAGCTATACATTCCTCCACTTTCAATTGAATAAGAACAGATAATAAAGCTTGATACCATCATTAGACTTTCCTGTAGAGATCAATTTAAAAGCGTAACTCTAGTACGTAAAAGTGCTGACATTGGAGACTCCTTCCAGACATTTTTCTTTGTTTAATAATTACACGTTTTTAATCTGTCCATTATTAGACTTAAATTATGTTGAGTGTCTGACATACAAGTCATGTGTAAGTTGTTCCTATAGAAAAAATAACATATTAGAAGTGCATTAATATAAACTAATCAGAATCATTTATTTAACAGTGTTGAGGTACAGTTTGTAGCAACACACCCAAAAGAGAAATAATTGAAATAAACCAACATACAAATAATAGCAATGTTATTAAAATATAACATTGTAAAATATTATTATAGCACATATAAAACTATTATAATTGTTTTCTTGTTCTAGAGAATACTGTAAAAATTTTAAAAGCCGGATTTGACATAGGTAACTACTTAGATTTAATTATTAGGTGTTTTTTTTTTCTGTCCATTGATACTCACTCTGGATCTCTGCTTGGCTGTAAGGACGTCATGTTCGTAGAGCTGCAGCAGCACATTCTTCAGCCAGTCCCTCATCCGCAGTGGAAAATATATCAACTCTGTCTTCAGACATGGTGGAATAACTGATAAACACACCCACACAACAATAAATTTAAAAAAATTATAGTGGTCTTCATTCGAAGTACAGGGTTGTAATTTAAGGGTCTTTGAACTAATCAGCTGATCATTAAAAAACCTTCATGCCTTGAGAAATGTCTGTTTGAGCAGTAAATAAACTAGTGAGTTAAATGTAACATCACTGGCTTCCAAGGCTTCCACAGGTTCACAGCAGGAAGAGAGATGACCTACACTTGCAGGAGCCGATGTAATCCAGATGTAGTCTGTGACCTTTCTTGCTGCCCTCAAGGTTGCACTTGATGGCAAAAAGCTGGCAGGATGAGTTGTAGGTCTGGTTATCTGTTCCACAAACCTACATAGAAAGATCAGCAATTTTGCAGCCAAAGGTCAATTAGGCAAGACATGCCAGACATGGGTTGAATGAGTTATGGCTGGTTTTCAGATTGAGGTCTAAAGCTAGACTGCTGAGATTCCACCAAATCAGACTGACCTAGGAGATGTCTCAACTTCACTTTTTATTGGTATTTGATGCACATATTTCCTGCATGTGTACTGTGGGGTCTGCCTGTTAATCCATCAATGCTTTTACTTCTCCTCATCTCAAGCAGTCGTCTGCATGGTCTGGTACCAACTAAATTTATTAGATAAAATTACTGGCGCCTAGGCAATGGAATGTGCTTGTTGCCCACTTCTCCTGATAGTGATGTGACCGGTCTGCTCTAAGACCCAGGAATTAAGGCCATTTGATAACAATGAACTTCTTTTTCTCATGTCAAGCTGCTATTCATACATCAGTCCCAGCATTCAGAGTGCCATTCCAAGTTACATTAAGACCAACATTATAAAAGGGGTTATATGCAGTATAAAATAGGTTTTTATGAAAATATAATATGTATTTTCTGATTATTTTCAACACAACAGAATGGGTTTTTTTTTACAAAATAATTTCAGGCATAAAGAACACATTATTAACAATATTAATGTAAAATGTTGTACTCAGATCTAGACATGCACATTAAATCAAATGGCTACTCTAAATTGCCCATATGTGCGAATGTGAGCGTGAACGGTTGTTTATCTCTGTGTTAGACCTGCTATAGAGTGGTGTACCATGCCTCTCGAAAGTAATCAACTGGTATTGCCTCCAGCTTCCCCCATGACCCACAATGGATAAGCATTGAAAGCGGATGGACAGATGGATGGACAGATCAATGGATGGATGGATGAATGGATGGATGGATGTACTCACATGGTCAAACTCACTGAGACTTGGAGGACATTGTGCAGGTTCCTGACACACACAGCTGGGATTCTTCTTATCATTCAGCTTGCATGTCTTTCCTCGCTTACAGTGGAAGTTCTCACATGAGTCTGACAACATTTACTTAAAATTAGCTTATATAGTGGACACTTTAAAGTAAGAAGAAGAAGAATCTTTATTTACACATAACTGTTCACATTTTCAGTTCACAGTTTCAAAGCATTTATGATAAGGCATATCTAATATCTAATCAAGTAACTATGAAACTATGAGAATTATTAGCATAATTAATATAAGTCTTGGTCTTCTCCCATCACAAACTCAAACATTCTGAATATCACGAATAACCCATGTCACAGCCAGTAAGGTCAACAACCATGAATTCCATATCACAGAATTCATAGTCAGCCCGTACACCACAAGCCATATCACCTGACTCCTATCTCCAGTCATAGTCCCCTTATTACAAATCACAAATATTTGTTTCCATTCATAAACTCCTTGAAATAACTTTTCACACAGACACACACTTCTCTATCAAGTAATCTTCCCTGTTTGTTTCCAAGAGTGTGATCTCTGTTATAGCCTGTTCATGGCATTTTTGAGTATTGCTCAGTCAAGTCTAGTCTTTCTGCCCTTTGTCTGGTTTTAAGTATGATTTTAGGTTTGTGCTTGTCTGCTTGACTGCCTCATGATTTTTAGTAAACACCCTAGCCTACCTTGTACTGGGCAAATAGATAAGACCCAAGAACTATGAATAGGCAGAGTTAACCAGGTATGCTTTTAATCTGGATTACACCTATAAAGTTAGTGTTCATGTTTCCAGAGAGCATTCACAAAATATATTGTCCACAGTGTTCCCAAAATCCACCAAAATCATGACCAGGATAAAGCAGTAAATGAAGATGAACGAATGTCCAAAGGGCTAGATACAAAGGGAAAATAATAAAGGGTCTAAATCAGAACCTTGTGGAACACCATAGTGCACTTTTTTGGGTCTGAAACATGTCCATGCATACTAGCAAACTAGTCCAAGATTTTTTTGTTGTTTAAACCAACCATGTTTTCAAGCCTGTTCATTAAAATATTGTGCTACACTCAAGTCCATTCTGAGGCAAGCAGTAGATTATTGACCTCTTTAGCTAGCGTTCATTCTGCTCAAGCTTATGGGAACCAGTTTGAAATACAATATTTTACATAATATATTTTTTTTAAATATCTGGTAGACAAACATTTTTTCAAAAATCTTAAAGATAAAAATGGGTTTTGTGCTGTTTTAGGGTTGGTAACCAAAGTGACCCAAAGAACATTATTTTTAGTGTATTTTTTATCTTACATTCATCTGTTGAAGAATATTCAACATTGTTATATTGACATATTTCCAGGTTTGACACACTTAGTGTTCCTCTAACTGAATGCTCACCCCATCTCCAATAAGCTTTATTATTATGGGCTGCCTTTTAGAGCCTACATTCTTTTGGCTTTGCCAGTTTGTTCAGAGCACAAGCCCAGCTCTCTCATTGATTCCTTAAGCCCAGTGGCTGAGATGGCCTACAGTTTGTTTAGGTAGCCATTAGCTGTGGTGACAGTGTGTATTAAAGAAATCCAAGCTCAGCGCATTCTTGATCAGAGTCTGGCACTGTGCATTGTAGAGACATGAGTCTGAAACACCCACCAACTGAGGCTTCCTGTCCTGGATCAGCTCCAGTTCTGGATTTGGGTTGAGCTGTGGGGCTGATTCTGGGGAAAAGATCCAATGAAGCCCTGATCTGCACAGGGTTCCTTCCCAGTAAGGAAGCCTGGGGAGATCAGAATGGATTTGCATGGAGAACATTACAGACAAATTAAATTGCAAATACCTAAATTTAACCTTAACCTAATTCTGAGCTATACTCTTGAAAACCAGACTATAAGTAGGATGAGATGTGCAACTTGTTGCATATGAAGTTCTACAGAAATTCCAAAGGGGACATACATGTTTCATGAAGTAAATAACTGAGGTTTGGGAGAAAGGCCATTCCTTACGCGCCATCTTCTTCCCATTTCATACTGTTCAACAACTCCTAACCTAAGATTCTTTATTCAGGGACCTGGCTATCTAACACAAAGCAAAAGCCACCCAGAACTCCATCACAAGATCTCCCCACTTTTTATGGCTCCACAGCAACCTTGAATGGAATGTCTTTAAGAATGAATACCAAGAACCTGGGCTTGATATGATGCTGGTGACTGATCCTGAGCCGTGGCTCCTCTCACTCTCTGGATATACCTGATTCTTCCTGATGCTCTACTCCTGCTTGCAGCTGCTGCACTGTGACTCACTTTCTGCTGCTGTGGCTGGTCCCACATGGACACCCCAAAGATTTGCACTTCCCAAAATACGTTTTTGCCCAAACCTCAGACTTGCTAGAGTGGACAAGCTTACCTTGGATACTGTAGAGTTGTATGTAAAAGCTGCTGAAACCATAAAGACTGTCCTGTGATCTTCCTAAAGACCTAAATCAATATTCAAATTTCTGTAAATCTGTTTTGTGATAATGCCTGTTGTTAAAAGTGCTCGTTCAATAATTCACTTTCAGTAACCGCTTTATCATGGACAGGTTGGTATGGATCCAGAGCCTATCCCAGTAACACTGAGCAGGAAGCAGGAATACATATTCATACTTGGAGAAAATGTATCTTAACTAATATACCTATTGGGTTCATAAAGCTAAGGAGGTGGGAGAAAACTGGAGAACCTGGAGGAAACCCCCACAGACAGCAGGACTTCAGGATCAAAGTGGGGCCATTATTATAAATGGAACTACATGTCTTCCTGTTTTCTTTAAGCATACTATTGACAAATAGGTCAGTGGCATTTGAAATTTTATTTCAAGATGTCTGATGATCTTCAGTCTTACCCATTTCCCCCACTTCCTCTGCACCATGCTGGGTGTGATTTCTGCCTCTTTCTCAGGTTCTTGGTTTTGAGAATGCTCTGAAGTTACCTCAACTCTCAATGCCTGGTCATGCTGTACTTTTCTCAGTTTCTTGCTCTTATTGCCTTTTCCCTTAGCATGGACAACACTTTCATTAGTGTCCTTCTCTCCTTCTTTTTCCTCAGAGAGTTGATTTTCTGCCAGCTCCATACTCTCCTTGTCTTCATCTGTGTAGCTTTTGTCAGTCTCAGGATCTGGAAGGATCTGCTCATCTTGGAGAATTTCAGTAGACATAGCTTGGTCATCTTTGGTATCCTCATAATCCTGATTAGGCTGGGCATCATAGTCTTCCATGACTGTGGGAAGTTCATTGTTCATCTTCTCTTCTTCTTCAAACTTAATGGTCAAGGGTTTGTTTTGAGGTTCTGTCGATACACTGTCAGCAGCATAGTCTAAATCTACAGGTATCTCAGAGTCTGTGCTACTCCCTACATCTTCTTCTTCCAACTCTTTCTCATCATGCTGCTGTTCCTGTTCTTCTCCATCATTTTCAGTCTCCAATATTATCTCCACACTCTCCTCATCTGTATCTGCTACTTTTCCTATGTTATCATCGTCACTACCTTCCTCATCATTCTCCATATCATGCTCTTTCTCAGAAGCCTTTAGAAGTTGAGCTAGCATCTCTTCACTCAGCATCACAGGAGTGCTCCACCCATCTTCAGCAGACATCTCCAGATCTACTGTATAGACTTCATCTGCTCCATCTCCACCATTTGATGTCTCCTTGCTTATATCCTCATCCTCCATTTCAGGACTGCTAGCCTCAAAGGGGAAGAATGTTGGTAAAATGGAATCATGAACCTCATTTAACTTTGGGAACTCATTATCCTGGTGGAAGAAAAATAATTAACAACATTTACACATATTCCTCAGATATAATAGAAAGATTAGTGTATTATATTGTGGCTAAATTACCTTCTCCTCAGAATTTTGTGACCATCTGGAGGAAGACTCATGCTTCTTATGTGGAGTACTTTGCACCTTGAAAATGAATACAGAAATAAGAACTATATAAGGTATTACGACAAATATATTGAGGCCATGATTTAATGCTTCAAAGCAACAAACTAATTATGTTATAGCCATGAAGTATAATATTGTGGCCACAATAAAGTCTAACTTGAATCCTCAACAGAATATCTTGTGGAAAATCATACTAATATGTGGTCTCTGTTTAATTTTTTTGTTGGGGAATGGTAAAAAACAGTCTGTGGTAATTCCCTTAAAGGTCCACTATGTAGGATTCATAGGATGTACGATGGCCATCAGGTGCCTGTAGTGTACTTCCAAGTACTTATATTCACACTCCCTTCCTTTTTCCATGTTAAATAATAAGTATGATCCTCCATTTTTCACAATTTGGGTCCTCAAACTTGTTAGCCAGCACAAGCAAACACTGATTCATCTTATGTTTCTTCTATGTCTTCCTTTCATATTTTTTGTCATCTTTCTCTCCAAATTTATGCTGCCACATATAAAAACACAAACTGCGGAAGGCACTCTCTAGTGGTTTGTCCGTTCTGCGCTATTGTAGAGGCACAACACGGTGGCTCCATAGAGGTGGACCCTCTCCCTATGTAAATATAAAAGACTCATTCTAAGCTTACAAAAACTCAATGATTTGTAGTTACAGGTAATTATGAAAGCATAATGAAATTAAAGTATGCTTATGAATTCCATAAGTATATTATTTTTGCTAATAGATGCCTCAAATCATGATCTCTTTATATTAATTCATGGCTATACCTTATTAAAATGCAAATGCAAAACAATGCAATTATTTTAGTTATATATTAATATATATTAGTAGTAGTTATTATTGGTTTATTAATGTTATATTTTGTTAGTGCTATTTAAAGGAACCTGATATAAAGCACTACCAACATTTTTACTTACAGAGATGGTTAACGCTGAGGCCAAGAGGAAGAGACACAGAAGATGAACCTTCATATCTGTAAGCATGAAAATAATTTATTTAAGATTCCATAGCCAAGTGAAACAGGTGAAATCTAGTGTCTGTCTTGTCTTGCCTAGTGTCTGTCTTGTCTGTTTGTCTGCACTGTTTGCAGTGTTTGCACACTTTTTGTCTGTTTGTCTGCACTGTTTGCAGTGTTTGCAC
>JAQQZU010000038.1:2423030-2434057 GCA_030068025.1 Parauchenoglanis punctatus | reverse complement strand
CACATTTTTCTGTCCTGGAACTAACTTTTTAAGGAGTGGCCAGTTCTGTCGAGAATAGTGCGACTCTTTGGCACGGCCATCCCACTCACAGATGAAACAACAGTACTTTGTATAGGCGAGCTGAACTTCCTCAGAGCAGCTTCCAACCTGGCCTGATTCCATGCCTGGACATGCCCAGGCTGCACAAACCATTGTTGATAAGTCACCTACGGAATCGAAAATGTTTGGATACAAATATAAGAAAAAATCATGACAAAACTGAAGATTTCCCTAAAACGGCACGTGATGGGTAAATTTTGATGTGATACCCTGGATCAACACCCAAAAATCTATAAGAAACACATAAAACAGTGTTCAAGAAGCAAAAGCAGTGTACTTAGACTTTAATATCTACTTGGTCCCCGCCTTGCAGTGATAACAGCTTCCACTCCTCTTGGAAGGCTTTCCACAAGATTTTGGTGTGTTTCTATGGGAATTTGTGCCCATTCATTCTGTAGAGCACTTATGAGGTCAGGCACTGATGCTGGACAGAAGGCCTGGCTCGCAGTCTCCATTCCAATTCATCCCAAAGGTGTTTGATGGGGTTGAGGTCAGGGCTCTGTGTGGGTGAGTCAAGTTCTTCCACACCAAACTCATCCAATCATGTCTTTATGGAGCTTGCTTTGTGCACTGGGGCAGTCATGCTGGAATAGAAAAGGGCCTTCCCCAAACTGTGTCCACAAAGTTGGAAGCATAGCGTTGTCCAAAATGGCTTGGTATGCTGAAGTATTAAGATTGCCCTTCACCGGAAGTAAGGGGCCGAGCCCAAACCCTAAAAAACAGCCCCACACCATTATTCCTCCTCCACTAAACTTCACATTTGGCACAATGCAGTCAAGCAGGTAACGTTCTCCCGGCATCCACCAAACCCAGACTCGCCCATCTGACTGCCAAACAGAGAAGCGTGATCTGTCAGTCCATAGAACATATTTCCACTGCTCCACAGTCCAGTAGTGGCGTGCTTTACACCACTCCATCTGATAATCAAATAGTTATATCCTGGAATTTTTTTCTCTCTAACTCCTATTTAAACTGAGTTTTTGAGCAAACTGAATTTTAATTTCTTATGAATAATTATTAGGGGGGTTAGTTACTGAGCTTAAAGTCAGAATAAAAACAAAATCTGAAATAATTCCTGAGAAAAAAGTCAGAAATAACTTGCTTCATTATCATTCCATTCCATTCCAACTTTATTTATAAAGCCCTTTAAGACAACCAACACAGGACCAAAGTGATGTACAGTAAACAAGTCAAGAACAATAGACAAAACAAAACAGCAAAAACAAAAACCAAACAAAACACACAATACATAAGTGTCAAAACAGCCCCACATTAAAAACAATACAAAACAGCAAAAACAAAAACCAAACAAAACACACAATACATAAGTGTCAAAACAGCCCCACATTAAAAACAATACAAAACAGCAAAAACAAAAACCAAACAAAACACACAATACATAAGTATCAAAACAGCAAAAAAGCCAACCAAAAACATCCAAACAAAACTAAACTAAAAACCAACATCTCACAAGGTGTCAAAGGCCAGGGTGAAGAGATGGGTTTTCAGAAGTGATTTAAAAACAGGCGGAGAAGAAGCCTGTCTAATCTCTAAAGGCAGATCATTCCACAGTTTAGGAGCTGCTACAGCAAAAGCACGGTCCCCTCTAAGTTTACGCTCAGTTCTGGGTACATTCAGGAACAGCTGATCAGCTGACCTGAGAGAAAGTGGATGGGTGTATAAGGCTGTAGCAGCTCAGAGAGATAGGATGGAGCAAGGCCATGGAGGGCTTTAAAAGCAAATAAAGGAATTTTTAAATGAATCCTAAAAGGAATGGGCAGCCAGTGTAGTGAAGCTGAAATAGGGGAAATGTGCTCAAACTTCCAGTTAAAAGACGAACTGCAGCATTTTGCACACTCTGAAGATGAGTAATGGATAAAGCACTGACCTCTATATAAAGTGCATTACAGTGATCCAGCTGAGTGGTAACAAAGGCGTGGATTACTGTCTCAAAATGCTGCCGGGAAAGAATTGGCTTTATTTTAGGACTGCTTTAATCTGACTGTCAAGCTTAAGTTCAGCGTCAACTTTGACCCCCAGGTTTGTGACAATTGGCTTATTATAGTGGGCCAAGGAATCTAAATACACATCATATGGGTTCATGTGCCAGAGTGCATTAGGACTTCGGGCAGAGTACTGCCATCAATGCAGAAAATGTGCCCGTAGCAGTTCCACACCCCGAGGATGAATTATCTTGACAACCTGCTGTATCACATCTTCTTGCACAACAAATCCCCTCTGACGTGCACAAAGATGCCGCCAGTGATAGCCTTGCATTTGGCTATTTATCGATAAATACTCCTGGACAAAGGATATCAGGCTACCTGTCTTAAATCCCCCATTTTTTGCATTTACATTTATTAACATTTATGAAAGGTGTCTCCAGTATTAAATGTATTAACATGAAATGTACTATGTGGATAAAAAGTATGGCATTCTATCCTTTAATAAATGCAAATTGTCATTTTTAGCAAATTCCTGTGGTATAGGGGGATTAAAACACTTTAGAATGTGCTGTTATAACTACGCTTTACATCAGGTTGCATCACATCATCTAATCATTGACTATTTTCCTAGAACTACACACCCCAAGTGTTTTCTTTCTTACCTAACATAACATCAGCCTGAAAAAAATAGCTTTATGACAAACAAATTTGTCACTCGATTCAGGTGTTATGTCAATTTTACATCAAAATTGATATCTTTATGACTGCTACTCCTATTGTAATAAGCCTTTATATAGGTTTATACAGGTATCATGCAGTTATATTAAAAGTCTTATGTAAAGTCTGGCCTATTGTGAGCGCAGGTTCTGTGCAAAGGTGTCATTCTCTTTTATTATTTTACTAACCCCCTCCCACACGCACATATATGTTAATGGATAACTTTTTTACACAATCTGTTAAATAGGCCAACTTTCTCAATACATACATTTACAAACACTTCAGAAAGATGATGCAGACAAACAGTAATCAGGAGCTAAACTCCATCCTGGCTGAAAGAGCGCACAGTGTTCATTTGTAATGCAGAGTTTTCCGTCTGACTTTCCGAGGCCTCCTTTCAGACAGACATCCTTACAGACAGACATGTGGGGTGTGTGTGTGTGGGATTGTCTGGCAGCTGTCCTTACTTGATTATGTGCTGTTATTATGGGGAATGTTTGTACAGTGAGGCTACTACTTCCTCTGGTTGCATGCAGCAGGCCAAATAAGGAATTCCTGAATACAATGTTTGAAGGGGAAAGGCTTCAGTTGAAAATGTCACTATTATGGGAATGTTTACTAATATTTTGAATGATTTTACTGTTGTTATGAGCTTTTGTAGGTTGCAAAATTTGGGGGTAATCTTCAAAATGTTAGCGTGAATTTCTTCCATGATATACTTTGGGACTCTATAAGCTATCTATTGTACACCGATCAGCCATATCACTGGCAGGTGAAGGGAATAACATTGATTATCTCATTACACTGGCACCTGTCATGGGGTGGGATATATAAGCCAGCAAGTGAACAGTCAGTTCTCGAAGTTGATGTGCTGGAAGCAGGAAAAATGGGCAAGCGTAAGGATCTGAGTGATTTTGACAAATAGTGATGGCTAGACGATTGGGTCAGAGCATTTCCCAAAACAACAGCAGGTCTTGTAGGGCGTTCCTGGTAGGCAGTGGTTAGTACCTACCAAAACTGGTCCAAGGAAGGACAGCTGGTTAACCAGCAGCATGGTCATGACCACCCAAAGCTCATTAATGCGCATGGGCAGCGAAGGCTAGCCCGTCAGGTCCGCCTGCAATGAGCATGTGAGTATCAGAACTGGACCATGGAGAAATGGAAGAAGGTGGCCTGGTCTAATGAATCATGCTTTCTTTTACATTATGTGAACAGCTGGGTGTGTGTACATCACTAACCTGGGGATGAGATGGCACCAGGATGCACTATGGGAAGAAGTCAAGCCAGTGGAGGCAGTGTGATGCTCTACGCAATATAATACTGGGAAACTTTGGGTCCTGGCATTCATGTGGATTTTATTTTTACGTGCCACCTACCTAAACATTCTTGCAGACCAAGTACACACCTTCAAGACAATGGTATTCCCTAATGCCAGTGGCCTCTTTCAGCAGAATAACGCACCTTGCCACACTGCAAAAATTGTTCAGGAATGGTTTGACGAACATGACAAAGATTTCAAGATGTTGACTTTGTTTTGTCCGTGAGTGCGTATCTAACGTTTGCTGTATGTGCAGGACACAGGAATGTCTAGCAGACGGCATATTCCATTAAGTTCAAATCACACACTGCCTGTGTTTCATACAGCGTCTGTATACAGTAACACACATAATTAGTATTTAGAGCTTAAAAGGGGGGAAAAAACTACCCGCAGAAAGTTACCACACAAAGTTATTATGGCTTCATTATACACTTCCTGTGTGTGGGATGAGACTACGGGCATGCTCAGTGTGCACTCTCCACACACCCTATAGTTTACCATCTTAAAATAGGCAGACAGAAGCGGAAGTAGAGGGATGGAATACAGTTTTCTGTGTTTGTCTTTGTGTGTGTGAGTGCATGCGTGCCCCCACAGCAGTCATAAATGGTAAAGCTGAGCTGGCAGGGAGGAAGTGATGCGCTCACCTTAACGTAAAGCTAGGCAGATAAATAGGAGCTCTCTGCATCCCTGACTTCAGCACAAGTGTTTATTCTGCAACGCAGCAGCACTAGAAGTCACACCTGACACTTACAGGGAGTTACACGAGACGTACTTGGAGAGAAAACAGGTAAGATACTCACACCCAGATCTCTTCATTTTTTAACAACTTTTTTCTCTTTTAAAAAGCATTGAACTGACTTTGATTCTTCTTCTGTGTTGCAGAATGAAGCTCGCGTTTGTGATTCTCTGCCTGCTCGGAGCTGCCAGTGCAAATCCTGTAAGTGGATGTAAAATGATAAATGTTTACACTAATACAAACAAATTAGGATCAGAATGAACCATGAAGGAAAAATGAACACACATTAATTCTTACAGATTTTGCACGAAATTGCCATGGATATGACAGAGACTTCATCTAACTCTGTGAGTGTTCTCAATCTTCTTTCAGATTTATGCTCTTCTTATTTTCACTCACGTTAACATGCTCTGGTTTTTCATCACAGACCTCCTCGATGTCTGAATCTGCTGAAGAAACCAATGCCCTAGGCCAAGATGTAAGTTCAAGATTTCATTTTTATAGCAATTGGGAAAATGCATAAAAAATTCAACAACTAACACCCTTTTTTTTCTTGCTCAGAGCTCTGAGGAGAATACTTCCGAGGACACTGTAAGTGCAGGTTGATATTTAATGCATGGTATTTTTACAGACTTCTAATATTAAGGCGTACGTATAATTAGCTAAATGTTTCAAACTTTCTTAACAGACCTCAGAATCCACGGAGTCGAAATCATCTGAGCAGGTACGACAAAGACTATTGTTGGATTATGTCTAATATTTGATAGATCTCATTTTTGAAAACATCTTTATGGTTGGGGTTTTTTTTCCGTAAACAGACCTCGGACACAAGCCAAAGCCACTCGCTGGAAGAACGGGTAATAATCTCTTAAAATCTCCTAAAAAAACGTTCTAGACTTTATGATTTACATTTTATTGACTGTATTATGGTGGTTAGTATCATATTATAATATTATCACTAACATTATCTTTATAGTTTGGCACTGGAGAGGCTGGAATGACCGTTGATAACAGCCAAGGAAGCACGGAGAACATCCGCAAGGTAGGAACATGAGTTTAACATATTATTTTGTACAGTTTTTGTTTTTCATCTTGAATTTGGGGTCCCATTTAAATCATCCCTGTAGTTGTTTTAGAGTTAAGGATCTTTCTTAACATCTCATCAGGACCACGATGAGATTCCTTTTTACTTGTATAGCGCTTTTAATGACAGCCAATGTCACAAAGCAGCTTTAAGAAAATCCAGATGTAGTTTAAGATCCTTAGTGAGCAAGCAAGAGGTGACAGTGGCGAGGAACAACTCCTAAGGCGACATTAGGAAGAAACCTCAAGACTCAAAAGGGAATCCTAACCATAACCCTAAGTCTTTATGATTACATCAACAGTTCTTCGGTACAAATCTAAAGTATCCGGGTGAGATTATTCACTAAAGCAATGATGAGACTTGTGTATAGAAGAGTATCCATATGGGATAATCTACAAGGGAATAAGGTGGAGTAGAGCATCAGGATGAATCAGGCAGGCATGCAGGGTGAGAGTAGCGCTAGTAGTAGACATGTGTCAGTATAAAGCAATATTTTAGTTCTTGTTTATACGAAAATTGAAGATTAAGTGACAATAAGACTTAAGGCTGGAAAATATGATGATGAAAAATCAATATCGTGATGTATGATTTCACAATATACTGTGCGGCAATATCCCAGACATCATCATTTTCAATATTTTTATATTTATAGATTAAAAAAATCTATAACTTTTTTTCCCCTCTTCAATACAAATTCATACCAGAAACCACTGATATTTAAATTATAAGTTCAAAAGATGATTCAACTTCGTGAGGTTTTACAACAGAAACTGTTACAAAGCAGCTTCACAGAAAACCGGATGTAGATTTTGATCCCAAATGCGCAAGGTCGAAATTATCGGTACAAACATATGGAACTTTGAGAGGAATCCATCCTCTTCAAAATGACACTGGATATTGGGATTTTGACCAGATAGTGGTGTTCTGTGAGATTTTGTGGTCATTTATGATAAACGCCTTAAAGTTCAAGCTCAGACTGACTTACAATCACTTTCTCTGCAGAACTGGGTCCAGGTCTTCAGCCCCCAGGAGATCAGTTCTGAAGACAACAGCACGTCAGCCAGCCAGGCATTAGTTAGCAGCGAATCTGCAGAGAGCCAGGAGAAGAACTCCAAGAGCATCAGCAGCAGCAGTGAGAGCAGCGAGAGCAGCGAGAGCAGTGAGAGCAGCGAGTCCATTGAAAACCAAGAGAAGAGCTCCAACAGTAGCAGCAGCGAGAGCAGCGAGAGCAGCGAGAGCAGCAAGAGCAGCGAGAGCAGTGAGAGCAGCGAGTCTATCGAGAGCCAAGAGAAAAACTCCAACAGCAGCAGCAGTGAGAGCGATGAGTCGAATGAAACTCAACACAAAGCTTCTGACAGCAGCAGCGAGAGCAACAGTGTTGAGAACAAATCAACGATCGACAGCAATCAGAACAGCGCCATGAAAAGCAGCAACAGCTCCAGCAGCGAGAGTCATGAGTCCAGCGAGTCCACCGAGAGCAATAAGAGTCACTCAAACGAGTGCCAGCCTGGAGCCGACAGCCAGGACTGCGACAGCGACAGCGACAGCGGCGAGTACGTCCAGAGCATCGGGGATGACGGAGCCAGCGACCCGTTTAACAGCTTCCACGTGCCTGACAGCACCGAGCACGAGGTCGCACTTAAGAGATGACCGAATGCACGCTGATATTCTGATTATTATTCCAGCTAGTGGTAGTGACTCTGCTCTGAAATGTGCAGTGTGGAAATCCCTGGAGAGAAATATCAACATGATAAATAAAGCAATAAAAGGCGCAGAGCTATTTATTAAAACCAAAGAATAATTTTTACATCTCAAATATAATCTGCATTATAAGCTACATATGTTAGAGAATACTTACTGTGTGTATTATAAATAAGGATACTGGTTTATTACTGAGGCTCATAATATAGCATTCATTGTGTTATATCTCAGTGTAGCATGTTTTAATTCTGATTAAAGCTACACTAAAGAATTTTTATAGCTCCAGTCTCGGCAAGTTTATTCTGATCACTTTAAACGATTTCGTATAACACAAATGTATTAAAATACGCTACATTTGAAGAATATTAAGAAAGTTCTCATTGCATCACCAGCTCTCGGTTCCTTTCTTATTGTAATGTCTCCTTTTTTGTTTGTTTTTTGCTATGTTTGAATGTAACTGTGCAAGTACTCTCCTTATTTGCCTAAAGTATCTTTTAATTTTATACATCTGTAATAAATCGACTTATTTATTGTACTTGAATTTTATTTTACATGCGGACCTATGAAATGAAATCAAATAAAATGTGCCTTATTATTATTTAATGTATTTGAGGTTTATTTTACACACATTGCCCTATAAAAATAAAATATGCTTTGTTATTTATTTACTTATTATATTTGAATTTTATTTTAAAACACATAGTCCTAGAGCATAAAATGAAATAAACTATAACTGCCCCATTATTTATGTATTTTAACTATATTATATACACTCATTTAATT
This sequence comes from Parauchenoglanis punctatus, assembly GCA_030068025.1. Taxonomy (NCBI): domain Eukaryota; kingdom Metazoa; phylum Chordata; class Actinopteri; order Siluriformes; family Auchenoglanididae; genus Parauchenoglanis; species Parauchenoglanis punctatus. Next base: position 2,425,673 of record JAQQZU010000038.1, on the reverse strand, counting down.
AAATGAAATGAAATGAAATGAAATTAATACACATGACTATCAGCGTTTATTATTAAATGCACAGAATTTATTATTTATTATAGAGCATTATAGAGTACAATGTAAACATTGCAAGCATTTATCCAAAAGAACAGCTTGTGTGTGTGTGTGTGTGTGTGTGTGTGTGTGTGCCATGTTTATATTATTGGGGACAAAAAAACAAAACAAAAATGTGACAAAAAACTGTTACTTTTTCCTTGTGGGGACTTTTTACCTGTCCCCGCAAGGGAAAGATCAATTTTACAAAAATCTGTGAATACAATCAAAACACTGAAATAGCCAAAAGTCTTATATTTTGTTACTTATGGGTAAGGTTAGAGCTGGCTAAGGGTTAGGGTTGTCATAGTCAGGGTTAGAGTTATGAACATAAAAATTAATGGGAGGTCAATGGGGACTATTACTGACTCCAAATATTCAATTATTTAATTAATATTGAACGAATATTTCCCAAAAATGTATGTATGGTATGTAATGGTGATGTTAACTTGACAGCACTATCTGTACATAAAAACGTAATAACTCATTAACAAATTCACACACACACAGGAGCTCTTGCTACAGCGGAAGGTTTTTCTGAATATTCTTGAATGCTACATTTCAAATCAAATTCAAATTTTATTTGTCACATACACAATCATACATGGTACGACACGCAGTGAAATGCATTTGCAGTGCCCGACCCATAAACACTAAAATAGAATACAAAACAAAAATAGAGGATAAGTATAAAATATAATAAAAAGAAATGTAGATATAGAAGGATCTAAAGATATAAAAGATATGAAACTATATAAAAGATATGCAAATGTGAGATGATATAGGGATAGAAAAGATATGAAATATAAGCTGCAAATATAAAATATAAGCTGTCAATAGAAATATGTACAATGGAATGGAATGTGCTATCAAATGGGATAGAAAAATGGAATAGTAAATGGAATAAAATGTGCAGAAATGTGCAGTTACAGCAGCATGACGACCAATTTTAATTTAGGTGAAAAGTACATTTTAGTGCAGTTCAGTGTGTGTGTGTGTGTGTGTGTGCGCGTGAGGGGGTGGGAGCAATCTGAGTCCAGTCCTAGGTGGTGTTCTGGTTCCAAGCCCGAACAGCCTGAGGGAAGAAGCTCCTTCTCTCTGTGTTGGCCTTGAGGGAGCAAAGACGCTTCCCTGACCTCAACAGGGCGAAGAGTCCATTGCTGGGATGGCTGAGGTCTTTCATTATCTTCCTGGCTTTGGTCTGGCACCGCTTGGTGTAGATGGACTGCAGGTCAGGGAGCTCAGTACAGATGGTGCGTTCGGCCAATCGCACCACTCTTTGGAGAGCTCGTCTGTCCTGCTTGGTGCAGGACATTTCTTGTGTAAATGCTTTTTATTTTTTTTTAAAGTTAACACTTTTTGGTCACCCTCAGTTGTGTGTATCAGTCTTGTCCATCTTTCTGAGCAGTGCTTGTGACTGTGTGTGTGTGTGTTTGTGTTTATTCAGTCCTTGTGTGGGTTAGGATGTGGTAAAATGTGTGCTTTCACTCTTCACCTCCACTCAGACCTCAAGAGCTGTGAGAGTAAGCATCATTATGATCCTAAAATGACAGGTTCCTTAATCATAATCTTTTAAAAGCCTCCACCATTTCAAAGCACACTTTAAACCTAAAACAAAAAAACAGTCATTAACTCTTCAAATTCAGTCCAGTTGTAAAATGCCATGTTGGCAGTTGTCGTGGACCAGAAATGAACCATTGCTTATTTGATTTGATCAGGGTTGGTTTCCTGTCACACCAGCTCCATTACCCCAGTTTAGTTTGACCTCAGATGGGTTCTAAGCTTAGTTTTACTTCATTATGTAGGATTTAGGAGGATCTACTGGCAGAAATAGAATATAATATTCATAAGTATGTTTTCATTAGTGTATAATTACCTGTAACTACAAGTCGTTTTCGTAAGCTTAGAATGAGCCCTTTATATCTACATAGGGAGCGGGTCCACCTCTACAGAGCCGCCATGTTTTAATGCCGCTTCAGTAGCCCAGAACGGACAAACCACTAGAGAGCCCCTTCGACATTTTGCAGCATGAATCCAGAAGGAAGCAACAGAAGGAAGATGAATGAGAAGGAAGGAAGACAAGGTAGAAGAAAGAAGAGGAATCAGTGTTTGTTGGTGCTGGATAACTAGCTTGAAAAATGGAGGATCATACTTATTATTTAACATGAGGAAAAGCAAAGAAGTGTGAATGTAAGTACTTGAAAGTACACTACAGGCACCTGACAGCCACCATAGGTTCTAACGTACACTTGGAAAGTGGGGGGTAAGGGAGGGGCATTCAGGACTTTGAATCCCACATAGTGGACCTTTAATATCCTGCATTATTATTTAGGTATTCATCTTGACCCATATTATTAGGGTAATAACTGATACAGATACTATGGTTTAGGTCAAGAGATTGACTGTCACCATGGCATGGTTTGAGTATTTCAGACACTGCTGATCCTCTGGGATTTTCACACAAATCAGTCTCCAGAGTTTCTCGCACAGAAAGTGGTTAGCACTGTCGCCTCACAGCAAGAAGGTCCTGGGTTCGATCCCCGGGTCACCCAGGGTGCCTTTCTGTGC
>JAQQZU010000038.1:2378896-2407354 GCA_030068025.1 Parauchenoglanis punctatus | reverse complement strand
TTTATTTATTTAAATTAACACTTATTTAATAAACAAATGAACATTTATTTGATAAATAAACACACAGTGTGTGTGTGTTTGGACTCGTAAGATGACAATATTTTTCAATATATTTTCACTCAAATATATTTCTGTATCTTTGTTTTCCCCAAAAACCACATTTTTAATAGGAGTTTTGCTTCTCAAGGCTCGCGCTACAGCCTGACCTTTGAGTGTACATTTATTTCTTTGTGAACCCTGGCATCGTTTTGCCCAAACGATGTGTACTTCTCAACCGTCTCATGTGTGATTCATCAGAATCATGGTCAGAACATCTGAGATGGGGGAAAAAAGTTCAGAGATTTGTTTACGGTACGTTTGCTGATCTATCGAGAGAGAGAGAGAGAGAGAGACAGAGACAGAGAGCTACAGTCATATCGTGACATGCATCATGTGTCGAGAAAGATATAAAAAGAAGGTCGTAAATTATTATTCATGAACTCAAAGGGACTACTCACAGAGGTATGACATAGATTCACACAAATTCTGGCCTGTTTTTACTGCAACTTTCCACTAAAAACAATTCAAGTGTCATCAGCAGCTGGGAAACCCATCCTTAAAGTTCAGCTGAGACCCCCAGATGGAGACAATACGTCATACACACACACACAGCCATTTTGGAGACAGTTGGTCCCTTTTAAGCTATAAAAACATGCTCCACTCACACATATACAAAGGCCGGGCCGTGTTTACTTTCCATTAAAAACACTTAAAGTGTCACTTGTAGCCGAGAAACCCATCCTTAAAGTTCATCTGAGACCCCCAAAGAGAGTTGACACACACAAACACATTCCCCTGCGTCACGGAGCCTGAACAACCCCGAGCTCAGACATGCTACCAGGAGGAGGGAAAACTCCAGCTGAAGTTTCTCACACTGCTTTGCTCATGTCACTCTCTCGAAATGATGTCAGCACATCTCACTCTTTGGCTCGATCTGGTTCTCACCAGTCGAATGTATGTATGTATTGACAATTGTGTCATTTGCATACCTGCTGTTTCACACACACACACACACACACACACACACACACACACACACACACACATGCTGTAAGCTCACCACATGACTAGCTAGACAAGAATAGCTTCAGTGATCAGTGGGTGGGATTAGTGATTGTTCTCTTAGAAGAGCTGCTGTTCAGAGAAGTGAATGGTGGGCTGAAAGGGATTCTCCACCTCTTTTATAACACACCCCTACTGTGGGAGTATGTGTGGGACCCGGGGAGAAAACGCGTGCACACACATATACACACGCTCTCATGCGCACACACCACAATCCTCCCTCCTGTGGAAATAATTAGGTCAGGAAGTGTCACATGATTCTGTAAAAACCTTTAAGGGCAAAAATGTCCAAAATGCAAATATATATTTGTCTCACTCTTCTCTCTGTCTTTAAAGTGAAACGGAATGAATAAAACAACAAAGATACCGATTTCACGCCACTGATCCTGACCACAATCAGGAGGGAAAATCCCGTTTCTAAACTCCCTGATGAAGAGCGAGCTGTTACCGTCAACACGTCCATACAAACACACAAATCCCCTACTCTTACCTGCTGCGCCGCTCCAAGCGGGAAAAACTAGTGGCTGACATTGCTCCAGCCTATAATTGGACATGTAGCTGAAAATAATGGGAATTTCCCATAACAAGGGAATTCCCAAAGTCTATAGTGTGCGTTTAAGAGCACGGCTCCCTGCACCCGTGTCCTGGAGATCAGAAGTTCTTAAACGTTTTTTTTTTTGGCGACAACTTTAACTGTAAAATAAAAATCGGACTAATTAAATGACCACCTTAATAACATTAACCTGTTCACGTCATGTAATTATCCGATCAGCCAAGCGGCGCAGCACCTAAAATCACACAACAGCTTCAGTGACAGGCTGGTTTGTGTATCTGCTGAGCTTCTATGACTTTCCATCAAAATATTCCCTTACCTAGGGTGGTGCGTAAAAACAAAAAAACATCCAGTTCCGCAGGAAATAAACGTCTTGTTGACGAGAAAGGGCCAGAGGTGACTGGTCAGATTGGTTCGAGCTAAGTGGAAGACTACAGTAACTTTACATCCATGGTGAGCTGAACAGCATCTCAAAATCTGTCAGACCTTGAGGCTGTTGCGAGCCAAGAACAGGAAGCTGAGGCTACACTGAAATTCGATAAGAATTAAAACAATGTCACCTGGTGTTTTTCCAATCCTCCAAAGGACCACCTGACTAATAAGGTGGAGCTGTACATCGCATAAACATTTAGCTTAATTAAAAAAAAATAATAATAATAATAATAAAACCGTGGAACAAATCCCAGCATAATAAACGTCTCGGATCATCACCGAGCGCCGGCGGAATTGAATAGGATTTAGATTCGAATTTCCAAAATGGAAGTGTCTAAAAGGTGTCGATAAGCCGTTCCAGAGACCGGCGACGTGGATGCCACGTGCATGAGAGTCGGACCTGCCAATGGATTCTGTCAGGATGAGCTCTTTGTGGATTGGAAAGTGTGCGATGTGTAGAATAACAATCATAAATAATAATATTTTAGCTATTTAAGTCTGAAGGGGTTTTTTTTTCCAGCAGAAGTCATTAGGTTGACTGTAGACTATTTGTAGACCTGACTTGTTTTTAAGTTTCTGACGATTCAATCTAATAAGAACTTTGGGTAAAAATACAATAAAGCTAACACTAGCGGATTGCGAAGTAAAAGAATAGCCGTGCTCCCTGGACTCGGCGCTGCTGGAGGATGCGGCAGACTGAGTGTTACATATTCGTGTTGGTTTTGGACGCAGCAGGATATCGTTTGCTGCAAATCAGATCAGTCAAACATCTATTGTGTGAGAGTGTGAGCAGCAGCAGGTGAGCTTTCACTCGCCACGTTTGATGAAAAGATCCCTTCCAATGATTACAAACTATAGACATGCGAACGGGACCGGATCCGGATTTAATCCCACTCTCCGCTTGGGCAATTTTCTACTGAATTTGGTTGGTTCTCTTTCCAAAAACATAAACAAAAGAATCACCTAAAGCACATCAACCCTGCCCAGGATAAAACATTGTCCGAATGAAAGCTAACGAACGCTTGAACGCAGTGTCACACAATCACCTACGTTTCAGACGTGATCGTTTTTCATCTGATTATTATGCGAGTACTATGCGTGAAATAGCACATGAACGTGCTTTTCATGTCTGTAAAGAAAGTGTACATGTAACAGCTTCTAAATAATACATGATCACGTTAAAAATAACATCATGTGGGGGGAGAATCACGTGATCACGACAAGTCGGTAAGTGAAAAATAATGAACCATAATGTACGCGAAAAAAGGATTTCGAACCCTCAGGTGTAAATTTCACACGTGAATCATGTACTTATTCACGTGAACTTTGGGTGACTTTTCGATAAGGGCGGGAACGAGAACGGCATCTCGTAGTTTGAAGTTTTTGTTTGTACACACTCATGATATTTTCTAATTGCACACACACAAATCTGTTTGTGAGGAAACTTGAGAACCCCGAGGAAACCCACAGAAACACTGGGAGAACACAGGCAGCAACCCGAGCTCATGATTGAACTTTGCCCTTAAACTGAAATAAAAAGTAAATTAGTGATTCAAACTGATCAGCAAACTTGTGTTCAGTGAAAATGTGGCTTCAGCTGGTCGTTATTTCTCATCCTCTTTATTACTCCACTGATTTGATCAATAAATGTTCGAGATTTACTTTCTTAAAAAAGAATGACATCTATGTTCTAGCATTATTAACCATGGTTTTTTTTTTCTACCGATTTGAGTTTGGTCGGATGGTAAGCCTGAGCAGGATTTTGTCCATGGAAAAACATAAGGTCATCGCTCAGGTCAAACTGCAAGCTCGGAGTCGAGTCCTGAATGAACATTTCTGGTCTTACCCAACAGCATCCAAATTTCATGATTCGACAGTTACGTCTGCATTACGTCACCACTAAGCTAAAACATTTCACCTAAACACACCACCACCCACATTACATGCTGACTGATACTAGTACAAACACCCCGAAGTACAGGACAACAACAAAATCTTCCGTTACGGCTCAATCCGCTATTTCCTAGTGTCATTTAAAATAAAGAAAGAAAAAAAAAAGGTTAGTCAACTATGAAGCAGAAGCTGCTCTGAAACAAAACCCAGGAGAGGAAGTAGGTAATATATCAGCAGCTTTGTTACTGGTATTAACTGAGATGTATACTTCCTCTCAAACAAGTGAGCCAGATCTTCACAGTGAGAAAAGAAATGAAGCTGGCATGACCTCATTCTTTGGGGCAACTCAGACAACCAGGCTGCTGATTGGCAAGCTTCACGTTGAGGGTTGAGAAAGAAAAAAAAACCCTGTGAAATATGCAAAACTGTGAGGAGAGGATCGCGTGCTGGAGGGGGAAAAAAGACAAAAAAATGTAAAATATGAAAATGAGGGGAAAAAAAACCCCACTCAAATAATCAAAAGACTACATTGAAAAACTTGTGTTGGACTGAAGACAAAAAACACACACAAAAACAACCACCAAACCGAAAATTGCTCCTCACGGAGGAGAAAAAATACCTCACAGAGGAGGTAACCGTGTCATCGTATATCACGATAAAGTTGCAAAAAAGAAAAAATTACAAATAAAAAACAAAAAAAACACTAAAATGTCTTAAAAAAAAACCAACTTATTTGGGTTAAAGACAAAATATTACCCAGCAAAACAAGACAAGACAAAAAAAAATCCTTGTGTCTGGATGAAGACCATAAAAATGACAATGTACATAAACAATGAAATATGCCGAGGAGCTAAAATTGTGTCTATAGAGAGACAAAAATATAAAAAGAAAAATAAATACATTTTTAAAAAGATCACTGATGTGTCAAGAACATAACTTTGTGTCTGAAGACAATAACAGATAGATAGATAGATAGATAGATAGATAGATAGATAGATGTGTTGAGAAGGTAACTATATGTCTAGATAAAGACAAATCTGAATCTACAAAGAAAAAAAACAGACAAAGAAACATAAAGACTGAAATTTAGTGTTGAGACAAGCATGACTTAAAGCCAAATATGTAATATATCTATATACATAATCTTGTAACACAATATAATCTTTGTGTTAATCTTGGGATGAAGACAAAATTAACCTTCAGGGAAAAAAGAAAAGTTCCTCGGGTCTTTTTTTTGTCTCATCTGTATCGTAGGAGGCAGCGACTCCAGCACAAAGTGAAAGTGTTTTTGGCAGGAAGTGAAGTGGGGGAAAAAAGGCCCAGCTTCAAAGGTCACGTTCTGGAGGTGGTTAAGTATAAAAAAAAAAGAAAAAAAAAGATGGCCTACAACCTTGCAAGCAGTGCTGCGGAAGTGAAGTAAATCAGTCAGCAGCTCCGAGCTTTTGTGTCACCTCACTGCCTCAGGTTGGGAAACGTGTAAACGATATCGGTAATATACAAATTGCACAATTTTCATTAAGACTGAAACGGTTTCAGAATGTCACAATGGCCACCTCCTCTCAGATTGCGTCCCCTTTTCCGATAATAAAGAGGAACTTTGTGACTAAAATGTAGTCATGAACGGGCAAAGCAAACTCATTTCTCTTCATGTAGACTCCCACATTTAGTCAAGAGCTGCGTTCTGTATGGTTATCATTCCTAAAAAGCCCACCTGATTCATTTCTGCTCGAATTAGGGACCAAGTGAAGCAAAGCTGATTTCCAAATGACCAACATTCCGGCATTTATGACGCAAATTCCCGGATAGCCGACCAGGACACGGCATGTGCACTTCGATTGAACTTAAAGTAGAAAACACTTCAAAAAATACCAAGTTGAACTTACTTATACTTCAGTGGTGTTGAATTCTTGAATCTGATTGGTTAGAAAGTGTTCATTCATTTTCTGTAACAGCAGCGCATCGAATAAATCACATTTTATATTGAAGCACTTGTTCTGTTATCGTTTCTATAGCAACAGCTCATTCGCAGGAACAAGGACGCGTGCCGTGTTGTGTTATGTTTAAGATGCTCTTTAAGAATGTAAAAAGTGGAATTGTCATGCTGGAGGTTTTCTGTAAAGAGAGGTTAGTTTAACATTTATGGAAGGTGTCAGCGCTTTCTTTTTCTTTTACATTTTCATAAGGAACTTTCTGGCTTCTTGTAACACAAGTGATAACAGGAACAAACTAGTTTCACAGACATTCCACGACAGTAATTAAAAATAAACCATAAAAAAAAAAAAAAAAAAACTGTCATTCTTTAATAAACCCAAAAAACTGTGCTCGTTGGCAAAATGCAGTCGCATAAGAAGAAACGAAAACAGCTGCTAACATGCTTTTATTGGAAATTAATCAACTTCTGGGTGGTAACAGGAACTCTTTTTTACTTCACCCATCATCTCAGTGTTGCATCACTGATTATTTTCCTCGAACTGTTTCACGTCTTACGTAGTACATCTGCCAAAAACGAAAGACGACCAGCTCATCTTCAGTTTAACCCAGTGCCAGGATGTACAAGCTCCTCCCACTGCCCTTCTTTTACTGCGGCCCAATCGCACGGGCTCTGTTCATTTTGCTAGCTGCCATAGTAATATAGTTAGCTAGAATTTGCTTGGCTAGCTCATTAGGGATCTAAAGCTCCATCCAGATTTGTGTCAAGCTGCGTTTTCGGTTGTTGAAAAGCGCTCTAGAGATCAAATCAAATTCGTTGCAAAGGGTAAGAACGATACAAATCCACTTTCAACCCTGACCCTAAATTATGACAGGGACACCAGGCTGATTTCAAGCCTTCCTTTGTACACTTGCTAGACTGGCACGTTTACAAACGGGTATTTTATTTAGGGAAAGATTTTTTGCTTACTCACTCTAGTTCTAGTTATTGGCGAAGAAAAACTCCCCGAGAAGGCATGAGGAAGAAACCCTGAGAGTAACCAGAGTCAAAAAGGGAACATGTCTCTTCTGGCTGCCGAGTGGGATTCTTTTTTTATAGAACATTTCCTTTGTATACAACAAAACAAAAAAAAAAAAAATTCACCCATAGTGCCCCTCAGATCTGAAGCAAATTTCTCATATGGTTTCATGTGTCATGTGGGGAGGTCATATCAGCCCTTATTTTCCAGAACTGGTCTGACTTGAATACTGGAGAAAAATGACAACACACACACAAACTCCTCAGGTCATTAAATGTCAGCAGGAAACCTTTTCAACTGGAATTCCGGATTAGTCAACAATCCTGAAATTGTAGCGTGATCATCAGCATTACCTCAGCACTTCTTAGCGATTAGGTAATCAGCCTTGGGCAATTCGTCTTCTTAGAGATTATGGAACGTGCCCGTTTAAGCAAATCCAAGCTTACATAATAATAGGGCTTGAATAACAATCAAAAGAAAACATTCCCACTCGGTAATATCGAAAACAGCAGAATGTAGACACACTGTTTAATGTTTTCCCTTTACGTCACGTAATGATTAAAAAAAATACCCATGATCATCATTCTCTCATGGAAATCTGTCCCTGTGGAATGTTTTTCTGGGTGGACCTGTTGACGTGCCGATCGACGTGATGACATGCCAGTGGTGGTTCTACCCTCAGCTCTGCTGTGTATTCATCCGCTCATTTGTTTCCCCCCCGTCACTGTTCAGGTTCAAGGAAACGGTCACCTTTTATTTCCCAAAACCTGCTTCTCCTGTAAATGCATGTGATTGCGAGGAAGTGAGTTTTAATTCCTTCCCCCTCGCCTCAGTCATCCACCACCACTCCTGGATTCTCACAATGCAAGTGAACAGGGCTGAGATTTGTCTCGCATAACACACTTCCATCCTGGTACCACCCTGACCCTGGGGAGCCGAACGCTTACTCGTGGAGCGCTAACAGAAGACAGAAACACACGTAATGCACTTATTAATAAAAGCCTCGTCTTCTTTACATGCAGGCTTACTCAGGGTTATGTATGAAACAGTGATTTCATCTCTCATATGGAAGCGGCCATCCTGGACAACTGAGACCGTTTTTTTTTTTTAGGTTGCTCAGTCAACTACCAAAGCTGGAAGATGGTTGACACTTCGGGGTGGGAAAATAATCAACAGGGTGACCTGATAAAGCAGAAATACTGATACCACCCCTTTATTTTGCCAAACCAGCACATTCTAAAGTGTTTTATTCCCTCTAATATCACAGCCAAGTATGTACGCTTACAATTTTTATTATATAAAGAACACTACGTTGTAATTTTTATCCGTTTATAGCTACATAATGAATACATGCTGTGCAACACTCCGTGAAGTTTGTTATTACAAACTTCTGTGGGGGGTCTGTGGTAGCTCAGTGGTTAAGATGTTGGACTAGTGATCGGAAGGTTGTGAGTTCAAATCCCAGCACCGCCAACCTGCCACTGCTGGGCCCTTGAGCAAGGCTCCTTCACTGCTCACTTGTATAAAATAAGATGTTTGTAAGTCGCTCTGGATAAGGGCGTCTGCCAAATTACATAAATGTAAATGTATTACTTATGTTATGAAAAGAGAAAACGCAAAACACACTCCACTCTGTCCTGCACCGGAAAACGTACAAGTTAGGACCTGTGTACACAAGACGCGTTTTTGTTTTGTTTGTTTTTTGCCCCGGCTACGCCCATGACCTCGTTTCCAGAGCGCTTCTCCTAAGCTCTTGTTGCTAGGTTACAGCTCAGCGGTGTTCCTCTGACACTGGACACTCCTTCCATAAATTACATAAACCTCTCCTCACAGAAATCTTCACCACATCAACGATTATACACTTATAACTCGTTTATTATTAGGGTTGGATTATGTGGAAGGCACGAACTGTTACTATAGCAACAATAACGTATTAGAAGGAGTGCATTAATGCAAACCTGTTCTACTGCCAGAGCTGCCGTTATAGGAAATTAATCTGACCAATCAGAATTGAGAATCGCACAGCGCCGTGGTGTGACAGGAACTTTTTGTCGCCCCGTTTTCTCTCGGTGTAAACCCGTCTTGGTCAGATCACTGTTTGAGGATGAGGCGTGAAAGAAAATAAGCACACAGACACGTAGCCCTGCCATTCCACTGTATTCCATCTTTCAAAAAAGAAAGACAAGATTTTTAATATTACTTAACAATATGTTAAAAAGTAGCCAGTCAGGCTTCAGTGTTAATACAATATACACTCTATAACAGATCGATAGTGTGAGTATTGTTCTTTTCTTTCAATTCGATTCTGAAAGTAGTCTGATACAAGCTGGCTACAGGATGAACAAAAAAAAGAGAACTGAAAGAAAAAAAATCCTAACACTTTACGGAACAGTTGTTTAATGGAACTGAATAACCCAACGAGAACAATCGGTCAAGTATTAGCCATCTTCCTGGTGGGGACCAAGTGGCCAAGGGAGGGAGCTGAAGTGCCCTAGGCCCGTTCCCTTCTCAGCTAACTGTAATGAAGTGCAAAAACTGTTCGCGTCCACAAATACTGGGAATAAAAGGCTCTTTTTTTCACAATTCTGAACAACTTCATAATTTCGTTTCCTTGTTCGGCTGTTTCACATGGCCTCCATCCAAGCACGCATCGAGGATTTTGATTGGAGGAGCAACGGCGATAACTCGGAGATATTCGGAACGGAAGAAAACGAACGGTAGAGTGGCATTTTGTGGTTGGTTTTTTTTTCTGTCTGTCCTTTTTTTTCCCTCCTCCTCCCTAAGTACTGCAAAGCTGAGTGTCTGGATTCTTCATACGGCGACAAGGACAAGGCAAGGCATTGTGGGTAATGTAGGTCGGAGGAGCAGTTGGTTGGAGCGTAGCAGCACTGGAATCAGCAGTCAGCCTGGTGAGAGGAGAGAGAGGGAGAGGCGAGAGAGAGGATAGAGACACAGAGAGAGAGAGGATGGCTGATTGAATCCTGACACTCTCTGAAGGAGGATCTCGTCTTGTCCTCTCGTTAGTGAGCTGCGAACGTGGCCTTTTTCAAGCTAAAGTTGGACCAGTTGATGGACAGCCTCTGTCTTGTCTGTCGAGCCGAGTCTAAACAGAACCTGAGCGGAGCAAAATAAAAACCGTGTGAGCTACTCTCGGTGGTTCAAGTCATGTTTATAAAGTTATAATTCCATAAGCAGGACGCAAACGTGTACCTTTTAAAGCATTCCACCTCACGCTCGGTCTCGTCCATATCGACACTGTCCAGGTCGATGTCCTTGGGCAGGAACACGTCGTCTGAAAACGCAGAGAACACACCGGGTATTACTATCAAACAGCACGGAATAAAGCAACGCTACCACCTTCTATTTACATCATACTTTCATTATTTCTCTGTAGAATCTCTTTGCATTTGTTCTTCTTTTTATTTGTTCCTTTTCTGAGGTCCAACTGTTTTTTGTGCATCATAATAATAATAATAATAATAATAATAAGTAGTCACCCTAATTGTTCTCCCACTGCAAATACGATACTGCTCTTACACAAGAGTTCTATAAACAAGAAATTAATACTGACTGGGTGACATTTCAGACACAATATGAGCAAATGTTCTGTTTTTTTTGCTCCACAAGCAGAAACGGATCCCGAAGAATCCACACTCACTTTACAGCACGTCGGCTAGGTGGCTAGCTCGTTCGTGTAGATTTGTACATTCCCGTTCAGGGTGCTGCGGGTGAAATCGGCATCCCTTCTTCCTTATCATCTTCATCGGATCAGCGTTCGTATTTTATGTCAAAAGTTATATTCCTAAAAATGATCATTTGCCATGTCGCTTACTGGGTTACTATTGTGACCGTTCTGATGTGGAAGAGCACAGACGAGCGGAGTGATAGACACAATGACACGCCCCGGTGCTGCTGTAGGAGATAGAAGCACTCTTGGAACGGCACTCGACCAGTCAGATTAGCAGGCCAGAACTAACTGTAGTATAATTCATGCTACTGCTTTCTGAGCTATGGACAATTTGTTCAAACTGCAAGACAATAATACCATGACCGCAATACCACAGAGTCTGCTCACTCTAGCGCGCAAAAAAAGGAGAAAAGCAGCGCTCAGTGGGTTTAAGAAACAGGAGGATAATAAGCATGCAGCGACTTTTATCGTGCTTACCTATAGAGTTATTCATCTTGTCTGCCTTCTTCTTCTTGTTCTTCTTGGCCTTGCTTTTGGCTTGGGGAGACTCCGCTGGCACGGCTTTCCCATTCTGCTCGACGGCTGGAGGCTCCTTCACGGGCGAGTTCCTCTCCTCCTTCACTCCGTTCTGCTGCTTCTTCCCGTTCGTCCTCTCCTCCTTCTTGGTTTCGATGAGGTGCTCCTCGGCCGACCTGGCCTTGACTTTACTTTCTGTGTGCGAGGGGGCTGATTTGCAGGTGGGTTCGATTACTCGGGGTGTGTCGAGCGGCCGTTTTCCCGCCTCGCCGTTGGTTCTGGAGCTGCCGTTGGGCTGCTGTTTGGATTTGGACCTTGTGGGGTTGGGTTCTGAGTGTGGCAGGATGCCATTGGGCAGACAAGGCGGGACTTCGGCAGGTTTTTCTTTGCCGCGTCTTGGGCTTGATGGGCCAACTTTGGCTTGGGGTAGAGGTATGAGCTCTTTAAGAGGCTCTTTAACGGGCTCTTTAACTGGCTCTCTGAGGCGGACGAAGCTGTGTAGCAGCTGCGTTTTGCCGTTCTGCATGTTTTCCAGAACGTTCTGCGCACTCTGCCGTAGTGGCTGGGGGTTGTTGGTGGGAGCAGGTGATGAAGGCGTTTCAGGCTTGACTGGTGCTGTGGGAGCGTCTTTGGCCTTGCTTTCCCTCTTTTTCTTCTTGGAGGTGGATGTGTTGGTGGCGTTGGAGGTGTGGAGCTGCTGCATCTCCTTCAGACGGAGCAGCTCCAGCTTAAGCGCTTCTTCCTCCTCCTCCTGTCGCCTCCTCTGCGCCTCCAAAAGCTGCTGTTGCTGTACGTCCCGCTCTCGCGCCTCTGCCTCCACACGGGCTTTCTCCTCTAGCTGAAAAACACACACATGCAAATCATCTGAGATATGACAAACATTACTCTGATTGATGCATTACGGGGATGTTCGCACCAGCCGTTCTCAGCACATACAAGTGGAAACATACGCCCAGAAGGCCAAGTGCGGACAATAATTCAAGCTGAGAATAAAATCATCACTCATCACTTTGGGAGCATGTCTCCACCTACCCTTCTGCACTCTGAACGCGTGTAATTACTGACTGTGTCTCATTTGTGCTTGCTAAAGGACCAACATGGGACCACTGCTAAGTAGATATGGACAGTGGACATCTTGCCCTCGCCTCCCTTCACTGGCCACCAGTCTAACACAGGACTGAGTTTCTTGTTTTACTATTTGTAAGGCAGTCCAGAAAATCCAGCCAGATGTTGCTGTGGCTGAATTCTGGAAAACAGCCAAAAATTTAAAAATTTTTTTTCCCTTTTTCTGCTTTTCCCATTGCAGGTCCAAGATAACGGAACAGCTTTCACAATTTTTTTCTCCACAACAGATGTTTTTAAACTCAACTGACTGGGTTAAAGAATACTTATTCACTCTAGCGTTTGTGTCCATTAAGGCCTGTCCAAACCTGATGTTTCGTTGTTGCTTTAATGATTTAGACACACAGAGATTTTAAAAATTGCATTAAAAACTCTGATTTAATATTTAATACTGCCTTTGATTGTTGATTTTATCAGCTAATAAACTGTGAATAGAGAAATGTGGCTGCCTACAAAGTGCCCTATATAGCAGATTTTCTAATCAAATGCCCCTGATACCCATTATTACCTTCTTCTGTTTGTGGCGTGCGCGTTTGGCTGCTTTGGCGCTGGAGGCAGGTTTGTTGCCGCCGCTGTTGATGAACTGCAGTAGATCCTCCACTTTGCGGTGGTCCTCCATCCCATCCCGTTCCAGCTCTTCCTTCTTGGGCTGCTCCTCTTTACGCTTGGTGAGACGCAGCCGGAGCTTCTCCCGCATCTCGGCGTAGTTTCTACTAGTGGGAGCTGCGGGGGGCTACGTGGGGATAAATACAAAACAAACAAAATCACAAAGATGGGTTACTTTACAGAAGAAGCCAATCAACTGAATTATTATCTGAAATACCGTTTAAGGTCGAGTAAGTAAGCTCCCTCACCCCTCCATGGCCGAAGAATTCACAGTAGCAGCAGTCGCAGTATTTTCCTTCCTTCTGATTGGTGGACGTGGAGGTGGAGGAGCTGTGTTCGGAGCTGCTGTCTTCGTCCGGACTCTCTTCGTAAGCCTGGTGCTCGTAGGCTCCGCCTCCCTCGCACCGGTGACCCTCGCAGTCCGGATCGCTGCCACCCAAACACCACAGTGTTGTCATTTAGCAGCACGTGTATGGTTTGTGTAACCAATTAGCTGCAAACAGTGCTGTGAGCCCTTTACAGTACTCCTAGGTCATGTACTGAAAAACTACAATATTTGGCATTTCCTTCGCTTTAACATCACAAAGTTTGCTAACACAGAACTACGCCACTGCTTGGGAAACTTTTTTTTTTTTACAATCATTAATATCACAGATCAGGCACTGCTAAAATGAAACAGGGTGGGCCTTCTGACCTGCACACACTGCTGGGCCCGCTGACCGGCCCCTCGGCAGGGGTGGGCGGCTGCTCCCCACCGGGCACACACAGCGTGTGGTGGGCTTCTAGGAAACCCGGGGATGGAACTGCAGTCTTTGTTAAGGGCTGAGTGGCCATGCTGGGGACCGACGGGTGGGCAGCACTGCCGAAGGGGGGCAGAGATGCCAAACCGGTTGGGCTGTTTCTGGGAGCGATGGGGCCGGACTGCATATGGTCCTCTTTAACTATATTGTGGAATACTTCACCTGAGACAGAAAAAATAAATCAAATTGGTAAGAATTATATCAGTGTAACTAAAACAGAGTACTACGGTTAAGTGATGTTTTGTACCTAGTGCAGCGGCTCTTTTAGCTGAAGCGTGGATGTGATTGTTACTGGACTGGACAGTGGTGGCGGTGCTGGAGGCCGAGGAGATGGCCGACGACGTAGTCGCCATCACCACCTCACCTGCCTCCATGAAGGCATCTTGGTAGTTGAACAGACACTTCTTCTTCTGAGGGACGCTCTTTTTCTCCTTGCCCTCCGGAGCTGGGAGGGACGAGGAGCTGGACATGGGGGAGGCGGAGTCTAATCCTGAGGAAAACAAGGGGTATGTCAAGAAGAGACAGACTCCACAGACGAAAATCATTATTTCATAAAGGAACAGTTTATAATCTGTGGTATTTTAACATTTCCACAACACCAAACTTTCCTGATTTATTAAAATCTAAAGCGCAGCTTACTTTGTAAATATTTATTAGTCTACTCTTCTTTAAAACTGAGAGGAATCAATTATTTTAATAGCTTTTTTAAGAATGATAAGCCCACTTGCTTAACAACAAACATTATTCAGCGGTGGGGAAAAAAATGCTTTAACATCCTAACCCAGTGGAATTAATCATCTCTGCATAAAGCTAATGCTGTCTGAATAGGGCTATTTAATGTTATTGGCATGTCTGTGCTTATGTACTGTAACTGAAATGAGATGTAGTGATGAGGGAAAGGAGACGTCACCAGGTAACGGCTCCTGCAGCAGTACACTCGGGTTCCAGTTCTTCATCATGTGCGTGTCCCACAGGTTCTCGAATTTGAGTGAGGGACATGACAGAGAAGCGCTCCAGTCTGCGGCTCCGCCGGCGAAGCAGCTTTGGTACACGTGTTCAGGCAGAGCCGGGCTGAACACCTGCTGCTGCTGCTTTACTCCTGTGTGGTTGGATACCGGTGCTGGCGGGAGGGTCTACAACACACATGTAGACGTGTTAATAATAAAACATTAATAAACACTACTTTACAATGTGTGTTTCTCACATCACAGTTCAACAGCAAAAATATGAATTTCCTAAAATTCACAAAAACAAATAAATAAATGCGACCAAAATGGAGCAGGGAGGAAAAAAACCCCAGAAAATCTAAATAAAGACAGAAAACCCCCAAAAAGGAAATGTCAAGAAAAAAAATAAATAAATCAGTGTTCTGAGTTTCATTTACAATATTTCGAGAACATTATCCATAAATCATAAGGCTCTCTCTCTCTCTCTGTGCCTTCCTTTCAATCAGTTTTTAAAAAAATGTGATTAAAAGGAATCAGTTTACAGAGCACCTGAACATCAGTGCAGCTGAAATAAAGTTCCTGTTTCCTGCTTCAGAGAGCTGAAACGTTGGTAAATGGCACCACCTGCTGGTAGTGAGACGACAATGCACTTTTACTTCATGTGCACAACAACACAATACGAGTGCTACAGGATTTCAATTCTGAGCACACTGAGCGTCACAGAACAGTAGAGGGATTTTAATCGACCATAATAATTTTTGGCCTCCTTATAGGTGCAGTCATCAATTCTGGAGAAAGACTGTTGACATTTGAACTCAACAGCCAAACCTTCTTTCAGTTCTTCTTCAGAAGCTCCGCCCCACAAATTCATGGACACACACACAGACACACAGCCAAGGCAACGACACTAAAAACGACACCATTTCCCCCTCCCCTGTCACTGATTAGCTGGAATAGGATCGATTAGATTAGAATGGCGCACCTTTAATTAATCACACATAATCCGTTGTGAGACAAGTGAGCTGTTATTGACTCGGATGCATTAAATGACCACTTTTCACGTTTATGTATTTGATGGTATAAATATTCAATGACATTTTTATCTTATAAAGGATAAACTGGACAACTGGCCTTTTTTTGGCTTCATTTTCATTTACAATGCACAAAAAAATATAAATTATGGCAACAGACCAGCAAATGAGTTACACATTACGACAACGTATGTGCGCGTGTGTTACATGTTAGAGTCTAACCTTGCTGTGTGAGAGGGGAGGGGTGGAGTACAGTGTGGGCAGCAGCGGCCGGGGCAGATGGGGCAGGTTGTGCATGGGCAGGTGGCCGTGGATGTGGGGGTAGAGGTGGAGCGCCGGGTGAGCTGGACTTTTGTCTGTAAAGAACTGATGTGGTGCGGTGTGCAGGTGCCGAGGAGGCAGAGCGGCGGTGCCCAGTCCTGCTGTACCGCCGTCCAAGCTGCCCTGGTTACACACGTGGCACTCACACGGGTGCTGCACCTGCGCCACCTCAACATGGAAACACAAACACACACGTTACTATACATCCAAGGCACTAGGCATGCCCTCAAATAGATCCCCATTTATAAATATATGCCACTACTATACTATACTATAATATACTATAATATATGCTACTATCAGAGCATGTGGACATTGTATCCAAATCCACTGTGTTGATTCGTTTTCTATTACAGCAGCCGTAGCTGACGATAGTAATAATAATGATTAATGGAAGGGGTCTCCAGTGTCGGTGGGTCCTAACAGTCGGAGATAAAGCTGCAGTTTCAGGACAGAAGAGTTCACATGTTTCGCTTTCTCAAAATATCTACAACATTTAATATAACCGTAAATGGATAATATGGCGTCATTCATTAATTAATAACAATGACAACTGTTGGATACAAGAGGAATAAAACACATCCCGTCACTGGTTATTTCCCTACAACAGCAAGTGCGTTCTACGGTATATGTAGTGGTGTTAAATGGCTACGTATTCAAGCCTTTATCAAAAGAAAATATAATACAATCCGTTAAAATAGTGAAACGGATACAAGGGCAAGCCGATGACAGCACTGTATTATTTGCCCTACCTGTGTGTGTGTGTAGGAAGGAGGAGGACTGTCTCTCTTCCCACAGGAGAGCTCCCCCTGCTGGCCTGAAGGCTGAACGCAGCTCTCACCCTCCACTTCCTCCTCATCTGCCTCAGAAGAACTGCTGCTGCTCCCGTGCGGAGACTACGAGACAAAATCAATCACATTACAGTATTCTAGGACACAATAAATGCGCAGGCTCTCTTTTCACAATCAGATATGAAGGAGAGACAGATCTTGATCTGGTGTTTCTGCACAGAGCTGATAAAGCCTACAGTATGGCAGTAATTTTGGTGTCAGTGAATTAGTTCATCGCTCAGTATGTTTGGAGGATTTATATGGAATTATGATTGAAACCAGGAGAAACAGACTGACATCTTGATGTATATTTTAGGCACCCGTTCCTGACATAACGCACTAAGAGCCTCAGACGGATGCTCGAACAATCCTGAAAAGCCGTTCAGTGGAGGAGGCATAAA
Organism: Parauchenoglanis punctatus; assembly: GCA_030068025.1. Classification (NCBI taxonomy): domain Eukaryota; kingdom Metazoa; phylum Chordata; class Actinopteri; order Siluriformes; family Auchenoglanididae; genus Parauchenoglanis; species Parauchenoglanis punctatus. Next base: position 2,390,165 of record JAQQZU010000038.1, on the reverse strand, counting down.
AATATTCAGTGTCATTTTCAGGTGTCTGCCGTACCACCATTGCAAGGGCTGAAAAACTGTTCAGGGTTTCATTAAAGCATGTAAGGAAGCACTTCCTGGAAATAACACAAAGTAATCAGTAAGCTATTTGTCCTCTTTCTTTCTCTTTATATACGTTTATTACAGCCAGTTCGATCAGAAGTACTCCTAAAGATTAGATTACTGCTTATATATTTAGTAACGTAATTTGTATTCAGACTCGGATTGCAATTCCGACAGTGCTCCTTCCAGACGTGCTTGTAAGTCACTTTAGACAGAAAGCGCGAACAAATCAATAAATATAAATGCGACGATCGACTCACTACCCACAGTCCAGTCAGAGAGAAGTCTTCGTAATAGAAATGAAGAATGCTTTTTACTCAGGGTAAAATACTAACACGTGACAAGTGTTCTTTATGATAAATTTACACAGCTCTGTCTTATAACGTCTTAAAGAGTGATGAATGACCAGCTTTGGGTTACGCTCAAAATATTTTAGAGGTGTATATGTGCAGCTGTTCGTGTTTGATGAACAAATGGAAATAGTATTGTGTATATTATATGCCAGGAGTAGTGCAGCCCTACACAGGTGTTCGATTTGTCACAAGAAGTGGCGTACATACAGGAAGTGATTAATCATGGGTGGACGGTCACTCATGAAGTGTAGTTCTGTCCATATGCATAAACTAGTGCTATATTTATGGCCTTGTAGCGAACTAGCCAGCTACTGCTTGCTTCACTTGGAAACATTTTGGGGTCGGAAATGTAAAAGAAGAATACCTAGGCAACCGGAGCGTTCGGGCAACAAACGACGTGCTTCATATGTAGACGACCAAACTTTCAGCGCCAAAGAGCTGGGCGGTGAGCGAATCACTTCCTGTGTGCGCGCCCCTTAAGGAGTAAACATGACGAACTGAGCTCCGAGACCCACCTCGTGTTTGAGCGCCGTGTTCTCCCTTCCTCCTCCGTTGAGCTGAGCGTGCAGGCCGTTCATGCTCGCCACAACGCCGGCGTCCTCGTACCTGCTCAGGGGGTAGATGGATGGCAGCGCAGGCACTTCGTCGTCGTCGTCGTCGCTGCCACTAAAGACAACAAAGGAAATGATGACAGTGATGATGACTCGAATCGTCCTCCACAACTACAAACGGTTACAAGGTATGATGTGCTGTTTGCCAGTAAATTAAAAACTGTGATCAATGGAATAAAACACTTTGTGTACTAGTCGAATAGCACTAGCCGGTTAAGGCGGACTACGCCAGCTGAGATCTAAGGCTCTCACAACGTGACTCACAATGTGGGTGCTCCGTCTTGGGGCAGGAGGAGGCGCGGGTGCTGCTGGACGGTGATCGGGGAGCTGGAGGCGGAGCCGGATCCGGAGCCGGACCCGGAGCTTCCTGAAGACATGCTTGGAGGATGAACCTCGGACAGGTAGTCTCGAGGAGGCTCCGTCTGCAGTGGCAGCTTCAGGTGAAGCTCCTCCCCCACAGGGGCGTCCATGATGCCGCACGTGAGGATGTGAGAGAGGCTGCAATCGTCACACGTGCACCTGGTGGACAGACGGACAGACACGAAGGCGTGAGAAGATCCGAGGAATTCGATAAAATACCAGTGATGATCATTCGGTAATACACGGATGAAGGATTTACACTAAAATCTTACTAAATATTAAAAATATACCAGCAGGTACTTATTTACTGTTACTGTATTACCAGTACTTTGTCGTTCCTTACTAACCTAGGTATATTTTGCTGTATTAGAGCACTGCTTTACATGTTTTTCCATCTTTAATTTCACTCAAATATCAGAACTTTGGAGAAGATGTCCTTAAAAACTATATAAGTATCCGTATACGTTCCGAGATTGTCATGATTATTTTAGCTTGGATGCGACTCTGTTCTTCTCAGCCTGATGACGTATCATATACAGTACACGTGAGCCCTTTAATTCCATATTGTTTGCAAAGCGTGAACGTCACCTTCTCCGATAGTTGCAGTTGGGACAGTCTGGAATGCTGAGCCGGGACGACAGCATCTGCTTGACCGTGTCTGTGAAGGTGCTGTCTCCTGCTAGAGACTTCTTACTGTTCTGTAGGAACTGGTACAAATAAACAGCCAAAATATTTAAACCACGAGCGATCAAGGCGTCAAGGCGTCTCTGGCCGCATAAACGTTGAGAACTTAGAATTTAGCAGGCGAGGATTTACCTGCTCCTCAAAGAACCTTCTCTGTTTGAAGATCTCGCCGTCTTCTTTAAGCATCCGCTGCTTAGTCCTTAAAGACATCTGTCGTGAAAGAGGGAGGAAATTGAGTTTAGTCAACAAAGTGCCTATATGAACGTTACTTTCAGGGAAAATGAATGAAACGAGCAGAAGAACGTCTTACGTTTTTACTGATTAGAGACTTGTGTGGCTCGCTGCGCTGATTTGTGAGGTTCTGCCCTTCCACTTTGAAAAGCAACTGGAAGGCAATAAGAGAGAGCAAATGAATTAAATATTAAACAGCATATCGGATTTTGTTTGGTAGATGTAAGCGAAATGATTTGAGCAGCTAAATCAGGAAATAAACCCGGCCTGGAGAGAAAAAGAAAAAAAAAAGTTTTAAAAACCGCTCATGGGAATTTTAAATTCTGTGCCACGCCGTCATTACACGCCCCGGCACTCCTAATAATCGGTACGATCGACCAATAAGCCGGACAGTTCATAAAGTTCCTAGCTGTATAAATCTCCCCTTGCTAGTAAAACACCAGCATTTCCTTATAAATCTCCCACTGCACTATAACCTCTTCCAAACAGTCACCTTAACTGGATACTCTCCCACACAGACTCCCTTATAACGGCTGCCCGAGTGTTCAGGTCTTCGTTCACCTACACCGTGACATCTAGCACCAGTTTCCGTGAGAGCACTTGCATTCCAATCAGGGCCTGCAAAATACACAAAAGCTCCACCAGTCCTGCAGGACGTCACCTCCAAACTGAAAACCTCCACGTGGCGACGGTCAGAACGACTTCCAGCGCAGACCTGAAAAGACCAGGTGCTCATCCCCCAACTCCAATTCGCATCCCCCACCAACTCTAATTCGCATCCCACACCAACAACAATAGCGACACTCCCCGGAACCGAGAAATGCCACAGACAAACAATCCGCACTCTTCATTTGTAACAATGCCTGCTCGAACCTGGGCTCCGTCCATGAATACAGCGCCCAGCACCCAGCCTGCTCTGAATATCTGTGAAGAGGAGGTCCATTGACACTTTCAAATGCTTTTGTCTTAAAACCGGCGAAGCTTTGTTTTCACACATTTGTAACAGACCACTGCAGATGTGGGTGGTTCCCTAATGGCACAAAAAGTCCCTGTTTCCAGAAAATAACCCTTCGCACCTCGAGCTCAACGATACCAGCACAGCGTAAGAATTTAAATATGGTTTTAGTCCTTTACAGGAAAAAAAAATAAACTTTTTTGCTTTGTTTTAGCCAAAATTTACTCCGTCTCATGTTTCAGTCAGACTTTTCTCAGACAGTTGCTTGTGCTAATACGCGCTATTACAAGATGGGGCTTGCAGGAAGCGTTTTTTTCCCAACTGGTGAGGTTGCTATGTGTAAGTTATGTGGAGTTCACCACATTCTCACACATCACAAGTGCCAAAGTGCTCGACCTGCTCGTCCACGTAGTCGTCTATCCTCTTCCTGCACTCCATCCACTCCACTGCTACGGCCTTCATCTCCTGCTCGAGGGCGTGTAGACTGTCCAGCAGCGCCTTGTACATGTCCTCGCTGTACGAGTCGTGGGACGCTGTGCCCTGCCTGGATCGCAGAAGCAAAGGCTTGAGACACTAATTGAATCAAACACAACATAACACACTGTATAAACACAAACAATACGAGTCAGTAGGTACGGGCGGGGCGTACTTGAGCTGGGCGACGAGAGCCGGCAGGCTGCTGTGCAGAATGGGCTCGGAGAACACCAAACTCTCAAACAGGTGCTTGTTGTGGAGCTCCCACGTCACCTGGAACTTCTTAAGGTGCTCGTTCTCCTGCAGCCAGATTTTAGTAAAGAGATATCCTTACATAAGAAGTTGGCCAGGTTTAGAGAAAGGGACATAAAATTATTATACTGTCTACAGATATTTAAGCTCACAATTTACCACTTATTACATCATAACATTACATTTCTATCAGGATTAATCGACAGACAACTAACAGGGGGAGGAAATATATGGATAAATAATAGAATGGCATAATGATTGAGCATGAAAATGCCTACAGTGTGCACCACTGGTCTATGAAAAATACATAAAGCGTACACACAAAGCTGCTGCACCACATGATCATAATAACAGACAACAGTGTATTGTGTGTAAACACCCTCTCCATTACATTCATGGATATAACTCCCTAGCTTTAATTATTGTTGTCACAATCTTACTTAATAACAGACACCATAATAATGCGCTGATAAAACTGGCCATTCAGTTAAATACGAAAACACGGAGCCGCTTTACAGAAATCCGTACCCGATCAAGCTAAGCTAATGGGGGGGACGAAACGATGGGAGAGTTAAAAGCCATGATCATGAGTTAATCTTGGAAACATGCAAAACAGACCAGTGTGAGCAGGAAGCTGCTGATGGTCCTGGCTGCCTGGCAGAGGGCGCTGTACTCCTCCAGGAGCAGTGAGATGAATTGGTGCGCCTGTGGAGGGCCGTGAGTGGCCCCCGGGCCCTCGGGTCCGGCTGACAGGTGCTTCAGGAGCCGAACCTTCATCTCCAGGACGTATTCCCTGGCCTGCTGCTCTAGCCGCTGGTACAGCTGGTACGGGTCCTTCTCACACAGCCTGGTGACGGAGAAAAGCCAGACTGTTCAATTACCTGTGCTGTATATCTAAAGGGCTACACTGTAGTGCGAAAAAAAAAAGGCAGAGGCAGAACAGGGTGAAGGACATGAGCAGGGGCTACGATAAGGGATTTAAGGTTAATGTTAAGTATAAAAGCATTCTAACACGCGGTGCTCACTGTTTTCCTCTTATGCCGAGTACGTCCTGCAGGACTTTCAAAATCTAATCCTAATCACCGGCCCTGACACGACACTACACGACTGTAATCATACATTCCTACTATTTTAAATTGAGCATTTATTGGTTTTTTTTGTTTTTTTTAACATTCGTATTCCTCATCAGTAACCCATCTGCGATGGAGACAGAGACAGCACCTGTCCACCAGCTCCTTCATGCTCTCCTTGTCCCGGTTTAGAGGCTGGTCCTGGTCATCGGCCAGCGGCGTGCCGGTCTGGCGGTAGATGCAGCGCACCAGGTAGCGCACCTCGGACCAGTGGTTCTGCAGCTGCTGAGACTCTCGCTCGGACTCCGCCGTGATCTCCCTGACGAGTGAGAAAACACCAACATCATTAACTGTACTTAAATATCTACAGGCTCATGATCTCTTTATCCACTGGACTTTACATTACAGGGTCGATTAAAAAGTGCATTTTATAACTTGTCGATTGATTAAATAACGGCACATCGTGATTTAATGACTTTGACCAACATGAACAATATGAAACAGAAACTAAATCGTGAAACTGAAGGTGTTGATTAATTTTCTAGAACAGACGTTCTAGACTCGTATCGTCCTAACGCGTGATCATCTCATTTATGTTCAAATTCTCCATATAACCCAAAACTAATGAGAAATGTGTTAAAATATGTTGTTACTTAGAAAGGAAAAAAGTATAATCATCGATACGGAGACGTTTTCTCTAAGGAGAGGTTTTTAATACGATCTTTAAGTCTTGCACCACAGGAAGGTCTTCAGGATTGCGCTTTCCGGAATCCGAGTAACACGACCGCATTTATTTATAACGAGATAGCGGTGAAGGAACGCCAAGTAAGTGACGCGAGAAGCTACACTTATTTCGTGGACGCGCCACAATATTAAACGGATTTAATGATTAAAAAAAGCAACGCGACACTCGTTTATAAAAATGAATTCCAATCACGGGCTAAATGACGGTTATGTGAAAAATCAGAAACGTTGTGGATTATTTTCCCATAACAGCATGCCTTCACGTGTTTTACTGGCTACAGAGTGTATATGTACAGATTACCGAGCGTTCATAAAAACTATGTTTATTTTGGGTTTATTCTTGCTGATAAGCAGTTCCATGAACATAAGCGCAAAGTGTTTACTTCTGGTTAAGTGGTCAGAGGTTGTGTTTGTTAAAGGGGCCAGCTCACGCTTCCCAGAATCCAGTCTACTTTGTTTTGTTTAAACACGGAACGACCAGACCAGTCAAAAAAATGCAAAGTATTGGCGAAATATCTGTTAGAATTGAATGTAGATTCATCTTTGATTTTTAAAAAAAAATAATAACAGTGGAATAACAACGGCATCGAAAAAGGCGACTAGCGCAGAGGCTTCTGGGAAGGATGAGCTGGACGCTTTAAGCTCCTGTACCTCCTCTCGCTGCACGCCTCACAGCCGCACACGGGGTCTGTGGAGAGCGGCGTGCTGAGGTCCGGTGTGGGTAAAGTGGGAGCGCCGACGATTAGCCTAGCGTTGTGGCCCGCTGCGTCCTGGCTTAATCCACCATTACTCACAGGCATGCGTAATAAGAAGTCCTGACTCTAGAGAGAGAGAGAGACATGTTAGGATCAAGTCTGTGTGAATAAATTTCAGGAAAAGCGTATGTGAAAAACATTTTAAGCAGGTTAAGTTATTTCATTAGACAATATTCAACTAGAGTGAAAAAGTGTAGTGTAGTGATGTCACAATCGTGCAGCATCATGTGACACTGTCACATACTTGTGCACTATTCTAGACCATCACTGAACTACTTTAAACCCACCGTAAGGTTCGTCTGCACCAGCCTTCGGGATATTTATAGATGAGTTTACAGTTCAGGGTTTTCAATATGACATGTGGATCGCGACGACGGCGGAAAACGTGAAACGGAAACAGAGCTGGTCTTCCCGTTTAACGCTGCCGAGCATTTAGTCGTTAAAGTGTCACAGCTGGACTTCGTGACTGATGTGAACAGGGATAATGTGTAATCTAGCTGTTTTTACTCTCCGGATGAACCGAAGATAAACACCAGCGGGTGCGTGAACAATGCCGCAGCTTCAGGGGAAAAAATACGGCCGTGACATTACTATACTATGACAGTGTTGAGTACTGTAGTGCGTGATATAACACCACAATCAGCAGCGAGGCTGTATCTATTACAGAGCGCAGACATCCTTTACGAAAGGGAGCGTAAAAGCATGACTCGCGGTAATGAGGATATTATACATCGCAATCTCATTTTGGAAAACAGATTCGGTTTCAGAACAAAACACGTGAACGCACGTAGGAGAGCTGAACAAGCATTTGACTCAAAACGTGAGGACGAGCGAGCAAAAAATTGAGAAAGAAAAAAATAAATCCTAACACCTGTTTCGGTATCACTCACACCTACACACATTCGCAAACAAATCATTTACTGGAAATCTGAAGCCGGCCGCTATAAACACATTTTCCTTTTGACTTTCATACCAAGCTTTATAAATAGCCGAAGCTGTAGCATTTATTTTAGACCCGGGTCGTCTCTTACTTCTTATTCTATCGTGATTCCTGAGAGATAAACAATGGATCGGGACATTACTGGGACGTACCATCGAGCTCTGGTCGGAGGGGGGCTGCCGCTCGTCCTTTTCCACGGTGTGTTTGCAGTCGGGGCAGACGTAGAGGGGCAGCTGGAGGGCGGAGGAGGATTTGGGCGACTGGCCGGGGCCGTTCTGACCCGAGTCCTGTGAAACGGTGTCTTTGCGCTCGCTGCGACAGAGCAAGCAGCGATCTCCCGTGGTGTAGGGCGCCCTCTGGTTCAGGCCGAACGTGAACGGGGTCTGAGAGGCAGACGGACAGAGGGAGGAAAAGAAATAAACAAACAAATAAAACCCTCAGATTTAATATTAATCCACATACTCTTACCTAGAATGCTGTTTTTGACCATCAGACACTACTGGACATTAACAATGAGGCAATCTGACGCAAGGAAAACAATAAAGCCTGCTGATACAGCTGGACCGAAACAAAACCTGCTCTTCCCCACTGCGACACTACTCGACCCAAGCTAACTAACGTAGCTAGTTAATGCACTTTGCTTAAACGTGACAAAAACAAGCGCGCGTGTGCGTTTCATGGCCACTGTTTAAACAGTGGAAACATAAACAGTGACGGAGCGTGATCTGTGACGTGCAGGTTACTCATTTTATCAGTATCTGTATCAACAAAGAACGTTCTTAGCTGGTGCATTCTCAGTTGCTATAAATGTAAATATATCAGTCTGACAACAACAACAAAACGTTTTTAACAGTTACAACGAAAAAAAGGCTCAGAACGAGACTACAAAGTCTCCGCCGAACCACAGAACATCATCCTTCCAACGCTCACTTATACGGCACGCGTAACGGAGTGTCGCCTCAGAGCATGGAGAACATTTGTAAAAAGCTGGGGGTTTTTTTATTCCTTCTGTGCACGTAACCGGGACGTTATGCATAACCTGATGGAAAAAAGTTGCCTTAGTGAAAGATTATTAAGCGGCTGAGAAAACACGTCTGGGAAGCTGACTTCCGGCCCGGAATGCTCGTCTGTGTCTGGATGTCAATCATTTTCTTAACACTATACAGACAGGGGGCAGAGCTGCATGGAAATGGGTGGGGATGGTTCAGATGCCGCACCCTACCTAACCTAATCCTGCAGGGGGAAAAGACTAATCTCACCCAAGGCAGCAATGAGGTCTCTAGCAGTTACAGGAATAATAGCTGAATGATGATTTTTTTTTTAACTCATTGGACACACCCCCATTTCCACCCATGTAGACAAAGCTCCGCCCTCAAAACGTCTACAGATGCTTCGACCAGAGTTCGGATGCCGTGTCACGGCCAAATCACAACCTAGCAACATGTATAGTTGGAATTTTATCAACTCTGGTTTAAAAAAAGAAAATTACAATAACACAATATTTTACCACTTTAATTGATTGGATTATTGCTTGGAAGAGCCTTTTTTTTTTTTATCTTATAATCTGAAAAGTGCTGTAGGAAAAAAAATTACACATACACATATATACACTATGCTGTGTTAGATTAAAAAACTCCCTAAAATAGTTTTATTTTGAAATCCCGTTTGGTGGCACGGCTAGCGAGCTACAGGGACCTTTATTCTGAAATCTCGTTGGCGCTATGGTGAGACGGCCACAGGGACCTTTATTCTGAAATGCCCTTAGAGCCTCAGCGAGCCGGCCGCCAAGAGCGAGCCGCCGTGACGGAGTGTCCCGCTCTCACGCCGTATACTTTTGGACAGCGTGCAGATATGTTGCCTTTGTTTGTTTGACAATATAATCTTTTAACAGAATTATCACAGAACTGAAATTAAGGTTTGTTTACAGGTACCTGGAACATTCTGGATTCGGTTCTAGCGCCCGATCCGAATATAACTTTTATAACTATATACTTTTCGGTGCCGAAAGACCCGGTAACGCGACCGGATACGGTACTCCGCAGCTGTGTTTGTCTCAGAGATACGGACACTTCTTAATCCTGGTTCAGATTTATCTAAGCTAAAATGCAAAAAAAAGAACAGACGTTTGGCCCACAGCGAGAGAACTGCGGCAGCATCTGAGGTCAAAGATGCAAAACTGAGTGTAAGGAGAAAATAATGGCACTCGGAGCGTGTGATGAGCCAGACGTAAACGGAAATCTCGGGAAGACCTCATGCAAAAACGCGACGCAGATTTGCTTATTACCTGAAGGACTCCGGAAAAGTCGGAGTTCACAGGGCCTTCGGAAAACTGGGGCGTACCGTTCCCAGGGACCTGGAACAGACGATAGATGTCAGAAACCACACACACACACACACACACACACACACACACACACACAGGAAGTACCTGCAGAAAGAGCAGTGTGTAATCTATTACTCAACAACAACAAAAAAATTTAATTTCGTGTGTGTGAACACAGGAAACTGATATTTAAGGAAATGACAATCGGTTTGCTTTATTTAAAAGTGCACGCTATGACACCACATACTGTTTATTTCCCAGCATGCCTTTGTGCAGCATATAGAGAGGAAGCTACAAGACAAAACAATTCATACGTGTATCCATTCGGTCTCATGTCTCTACTGGCCAATCACTGAGGAGGAAGAGAGCGCTGTGCTCCGCCCCCTCACAGCGTTCGATTGGGAAACATGCTGTCTTGGGAGGGTGTCTAAAACCACTCTCGTTTCCTGTCTTGTGTAAAAATGCCTCCAAACTGTCCCAAGAACAGTATTTTTGGATTTCGCATACAAAGGTTTTTTTTTTTGTTGCTTAGAATTTGGAAAAGTTACCAAGAAATAAACACTTTACTATGCTGTGTAACCCTGTGTAGCTTTAACTGCAGCCAACTAAACTCATTTACTACGACTTGTGAGGCATCTGTTAAATAGCCAACATTCCCTAGCCATTACGGTTTAGTTACGCGGCACGCTGCCGTCACACGTTTTCGTAAACGCCATCCTAAAAGGTCGTTCAGGAGACGTGAGCTTGGAGAAGCCGGGTTATACATCATAACAGATGATAATAAAAGATAATACATTTCTTTTTGACCAGGTTGATTTCAAACATTAGCGCTGTAAACAGAAAACGAAACCTGTCACTACAGGCTACAGAAATCCAGCTAATGAGCAGAAAAAATGACCTGCTGAACACGCAGAATACGCGACTGAATGTAAACTAACGTTTCACCATTAACAGGCGATGACCATCAATAAGAATCTGAAGGGGTTATATTTAGTTTAAACCACAGCGCATCTGAATTCTTGAATGTGATTGGTCAGAAGGGGTGCATTATAACGGCGCGGCTCGGACTGTAGCGCGAGTGACAGGTTCACATTAATGCGCTCGCTCTGATACGGTACTGTTGCTATAGTAACAGCTCAGACACAGGGACTGATACGGCTCAACAAGACTAATAATAAATGTATAAAAAAAAGTGTTGTTTAATAAATGAAAACACACATTGTTGATGTGATGATGCTTTTGTTTGGAGATTTATGGAAGGCGTTTCGGTTGTACGCGCTTCATAACAGTCAAAGATTCCTGGCTCAAGAAAGTGTCCGACAAGTCGATGCGCCCTGGTTTCTCTGTGAAATGGCTTTTAAGAAAAGCCGTTTTTTAGAGAGAGAGAGAGAGAGAGAGAGAGAGAGAGAGAGAGAGAGAGAGAGAGAGAGAGAGAG
>JAQQZU010000038.1:2320440-2341804 GCA_030068025.1 Parauchenoglanis punctatus | reverse complement strand
GTGAGTGAGTGAGTGAGTGTGTGTGAGTGAGTGAGTGTGTGTGAGTGAGTGAGTGTGTGTGTGTGATACTGCTGGCTGACCTGATCCGGGAGATTTGCTGCGCCGTGCTGGACTCTTACTGCCACTGGACCTCACTGGAGTAGTGGAGCGAGAAGTACAGGAAGATTTCAGCACACGGCACTCTGTAACACACACACACACACACACACACACACACACACACACACACACACACACACACACAAATAATGTGTAAGAACTTTTAAGATATTTCAGGATAAAGTCATTAAGAATTAAGGACAATTTTCATGTCTGGGCTTTCAGTAAGTGTTCAGTGATGACATTTATGAGCTGGAGATAAGAGATGCTGTATTGTGGTATAAAAAATGCAGTTAGTGAATAGATATAGCAAGAAATGAAATATTTTAAAGAAATAATTGAGTCAAAATATATATTTACTTCCACCAAATAGAGCTTATTAGTAACTCTTACACTACATAGAGTTGACATGCTAGACATGCTTTTTTTCAATAACTCTAAGCAACATTTCCTGTTAAGCTCCAGTGTAAAAATAAAGAAACAAATTATACACACCAAGCATGTTCTGGCTATAACATGTGCTGAAAGGAAGGAACGGTTCTTTCCATGAGACTTGCATGGAGGAAGAGCCACATAATAAACATATGCCTAATACTGTAATAAGCTGAATAAAAATGTGTTGTTATTCGACAACAACAAAAAAATATGTCATTAATATAGGGAGGTTTGCTATAAGGGGACATTTATTTCACATTTACAGAAGGAGTCTCCAGTATCAGAGCTTTGGAATGGTCAGAAAGTCTTTACACGTTCCAGTTTCTCAGTAACCTGTGACAAGTTGCATTTTTTATCTTATTAACGTCAAGAGAAAGAAAAAAAAGAGTCTGGTGACGACTGGTTTATAGCTGCAATAACATAAGTGATGTCTGATTAATAAAATATTGCAACTGCAAATCACTGAAAGGAATAAAACACTTCGTGGCATGCTGTTGGAAAACTTTGGCAATGCTAACAGCACTTCTCAAAGCGTTTTATTCCTTATTTATTACAGTTACACTTTGTTATTACTACTTCAAAATGAACTAGTCGTCACTATTATTATTATTTCAAATCTAATGGATTTCTGAGTGAAAGCACTTTCTCATTATACAATATCGATATCTGATTTAGTGAATGGTCAGGACTCAAATGTTAGAATTAAGTGTTATTTAAATAAACCCTGTGCCTGTATAGCGAAGATGTTTAATAAACTAAATGTGAGGCGTGACGGCCGAGTTTATTAATTAATTTTATTAATACTCACTTACACTGCCTGTGCTAGATCTTCTGATGCTTTCGAAACTGACTTCTGACGTGATTGACAGGTGCTCAGTGACGCTTCCTAGTTCTGATAGTTTGCATAGTGATGATTAACAACTGAAATAGTTGATTTTTTTTCTGTCACTATCAGAGCCTGGGGTATTTTACTGACTGCTGAGTTAACAAAAACAATCTCAGACTTGAAAACCACTTGTCCATCTTTTAAATTCTGCCCTGGTACTTGTGAACTTGTCAATAACCATTGATTAAACAGCAGTATTAAATTCATTTTCAGTTGCATGCAAACTCAGACACACTACACACACACATGAACAGGTACACACACACCATGAGAATAAATTGATATCATAATGACAGGCTAAAAACATAGGATGGAATGGTAATGTGTGTGTGTGTGTGTGTGTGTGTCTGTGTGTGTAATAATAATTCTTTTCAACCCTGCAGTTCCTTCACCTGTCACTCCAGAGCCAGCAAAATCTCTTCAAGTGGCAGGCGCAGGCTAATCTGAGTCACTTCATCACTGCAGAAGTTAATCCAGCCTCGCTGATCTCACTCTGATGAAATCCTTCCATATAATACGCCTGTTAGATCTGCTGAACATTTCTAGTGTTCAGGACTTTCTGCGCTCAATCGAGTGAGCATTACAGTCTGCTGCAGTACCACTGGAAACACAGCCTGACTTTAAGTAGGGCAATGATCTCGGTTCGAGCGGCTCTGTAGCCTCGGAGTCCTGCTCCTTCTGCTGCTGTAGCCCATCCACCTCATTTATTAATGTGCTGTATGATGCTTTTCTGCTTAGCACTGCTGTAAAGAATGGTCATTAGAGTTACTGTGGCCTTGTTAGCTCGAACAAGTCTGGCTGTTCTCTTTTAACCCTCTCTCATCAACATTCCTCAGAACTGGATGGTGTTTTGCTTTTCGTGCCATTCTGTGTAAACTCTAGAGACAGATCGTTTAATGACTGATTGGAGAGTTTAATAAAATAAGATTGCTCGATAATTACATAATTCATTTTTACATGCTTGATTTAAACATAATTGGACTCAAAACGCATAAACAGTTTGTAGTTAAAGTCAAGCACTAAGGTAACCTTAGTATATACATTTCTGTAATTTGAGTAATTTATTCATTCAGTAATTGTGCAACTTGCGCCAGTAAAAGAAGCAAATACCAAAAATAACATGGTTAGAAATGTAGTTCTCATTACTGCAATAAAGAACTGATATTATGTGATATTTGTCACAATCTTTAATTAGTTGGTAAGTCTTTACTGGATGCTGAACAGAATCGAAACTGGGTTCTAATGAAGTGACAGCAGCTACTGTCTGCAGAAAACATGCCGTTTCTTTTTTTCCCTTTTATTTTTGGAAAAGTCCTACTTTAAGTAAGTAGAGCAGCAAGGATAAGTAGGGCAAAGACATCGAACAGCTGAACTACATACTCTGTTCGGTGTGTGTGTGTGTGTGTGTCTAACATATGTTGAGTGCTACACAGGCTAACAGTGTCTTACCCAAACAGGACGTAGAGTAAAGGAGCCTCCTGATGACTAGATACTGAGGTTTGGGACACTGAGAAGGAAAAACATCCCACATGCATGCATATCCTGTCTGCTGTACACCACAGAACAAGACGTGCTAAAGGTCAAGGCGAAATTCGCTTTCACCACCAAGGTCATTTCCTGTAGCAGGATGCCAGTGCAATGTATGCAAGAGGGTCCACAATTCTGAGTGCACAACTGAGCAATGTTTATTTCATCAGCTACTGAGGACAAATTTACTCAGGTGATAATGTATTAATCCGGGATAGTGTAAGATTTTCTAAACCAAATAAATTTCCGTCAACCAGGAAACAAATTTTTCACACCTAAACCTTAATACATGTGCCCATGAATAGGAACTTATGAACATGTATGAGGTTAAAAACAAAAAATAAACACAGGAAAATACCAGGAATGCCGGTACCCATGCACTTGTCCAATTAGCCAGTCACATAACAGCAGTGCAATGCTTATATCAAACATGAGCGTGAGGAGGAAAACGTCATCTCGGTGACGGTGGTCAACGGCGCCAGTTGCAGAACCTGATGATCTTCTGAGATGTGCAGGCACAACAGAATGGTGCGAAAAACAAAAAACATCCAGAAGGGAAATGCCTTCTTATCGAGAGAAGGCTTCGAGCTAACAGGAAGGCTACGGTAACTCAAATAACCACTCTTTACAACCGTGTTGAGCAGAAAAGCATCACACGGACACATCAAACCTTGAGGTAGACGGGCTGCAAGAGCAGAAAAGCCCAGCTGAAGATTGGAAAAGTGTTGCCTGGTAGATTATTTTCCTGTAACAGCACATCCTGTGTGGGTTTGTTCCTTATATAAAGTGTTTGACACCTAATGCATATGATTTTTTTGTCATTTGACATTTGAAATTGACTATGCAATATGCAATTTTGTTCTTCCAGCTTATATTACTGAGAAATTATGGGATGTCTGAGAAATATAATGGGACAATACTGGATTATTTAGTTTGTAAATGAGTGGAATGTGGAATGAGTGCATTTCCCCTGCAGAACACTCCAGTCACTGTTTAGTGCACAGCTCATTGATGACTAACATCTGGATTGTTTAACCAAACACTCACACGCTTACTGGAGGAATTCTCAACTGCTGCCAGTAACATGTGGACGCCATTACTTTCTCACAGTGAATGCTGTGCCAGGTGATGGTAGCATGTGCATGGCCACAGTGACGTGTCTGCTGTGATGCGGATGTGGCTGAGAGTGAGGGAAAGACGTGACAAACGCCGGACGTGACAGGAGGTTAGTGTTTAGTCAAGCCTACCATTCAGAAAGGCTGCACAAGCCTTACCACTGTGATCCAACACAAAATCATCCTGAGCATAGCGGTACTTCTCCAGACCACACGCAATGAACACGTCGTGATCGCCAAAAAAGTCCTGCAGACACGTGACCTAGGGAGAGAGAGAGAGAGAGAGAGAGAGAGAGAGTTAACAAAGAAAGAAAGAAAGAAAGAATTAACAAAATATTAGAAAGAAAGAAAGAAAGAAAGAAAGAACGAACGAATTGATTTAAAGGTGTAATCTGTACATGTTTTTAAAAAAATCTAAAAGTATTAAAATCAGTTCAGTTAAAAATCTTAATAAACTTCGGTGTGCAGTTTGGCAGTTCAGTTTAAAGCACTGCTTTCTTTGCTTCAGGTTTGTGTTAATACCTTGTGTTTATTGTGTTTATATATAACTGTGTCAAAGTTGAGTCAACAATTCAATCAAATACAAGCAAACAAAAAAAAAAAATGGGTAGGTAAGCTCTAGGTAGGATTTTATATCACATACTGAGATTGCAGCTAATTAGTCAGGCAACACAACATGCTAGCTAGTTAGCTAGCCAGCAGGTTATTGTTAGATGTTTATGCTAAGCTAAACTAAACAGCATTAAGACAAAAGCTGCTGAGGTAAATTCACATAATTCGGGGAAAGATGCCTAGCCAAAACTTTAAAAAGCTCTCAGATGCTGGAGGTGGAACACATGAAACTGTGGCTTTTATAAGTGTGTGTGTGTGTGTGTGTGTCAGTGTGTTTCAGAGTTTTAAAACCCCTGCACTACACTGACATATAGCTTTTTATATTACCCTGCTCTCTTTCAGTCTCACTTTGGAGGAGGATTAGTGAAAATGCAGAATAACGATCTCTCTCTCTTTGAATCTCTCTCCCTTTCTCTCGCTCACACACACACACACACACACACACACACACACACACACACACACACACACACACACAGAACTGAGAGAATAATCAAAGACAGATGGAGATGAGACCTAAATACTCTTTTTTTCCCTCAGCTATACACTAACAACACTGATATGAAAATGTGGAGTGTGAATATGAGTAAAACAAACAGTGAGCCTGAAGGCATTTTCTCTCTAACACAGATTCGTCAGCTTTCTGTTATTTAACATTTCTTTTTGGAAGGAGACTCCAGCATGAAGAAACGACTGTGCTATAATGTTCGAGATACTGTAACAGGAACTAACTTGCCATTTCTTCACTTTTGTAGCTATACGCTTTACCTTTCATTATTATTAGTTTTAAATATGATAAGCTAAGACTTTGCTGTAGACATTAGCAGCGTGTGATCGGGACAGCATATGGGAGTGACAGACTGAAAGCCCACTGCGAGGCGAGAAAGCACTGCTGAGAGCTTTAAGCTGTCATCACAGAGCTTTCACGACAAAGCTGACTCTAGAGGTACTGGATGTCCAGCGGGGGTGTGGCTATGAAGCGTTTTCCATCTGTAGACCACCAGACTATCCAAAAAATATTTTATTTCGATGATAAATAATAAAATGAAACAACGCTTAGTATGCAGGGGTCTTCGCTTCACCAATAACACCCAGCAGGATCAATTTGAACAATGTTTTTGCTCAGTTATTATGAATCTGTATCGATTTATATGCTTTGGGACTGTGGATTATTAACACCATCTGATTTAACCTTGAACCACTTAAGATATATTAATCTTTATTATTAGCACAAGATCTTCAATCATGTCTGATTAATTTTGGATTTTTTTGGTTTAAACTTCTTTGATGACATGCTGTTTCACTTTGTTTAAAGTTTCCTACATTACCCACAATGCTCTTCTACCTGCTCACAGTGGTGTGGTGGGATTAATGCTGCATTCCCGTGCTCCTCAGATGGGCCTGTTTCCCGAGTTGTTCCAACTTTGTAGTGTTCATGTGCTTTTAAGTCGGAATATAGGAACAATATGGACACCCAGAAAGGATGAGCAAAGGAAACGGATGACATATGACATATGACTAATTTAAAACTATCTGCGCGTTAAGTATAAAAACTTCCCTATTTGCTCAAAAGGATGGTGTTAAGCTCCAGTTCAGCTGGAAAGGAAACCATTCATCCTGTGGAAGTACAAAAACTACAACAAAGATGGCAGTGCCCCTGCAAGATGCAGCATGTTTCTGCTTGTATGATGTCAAGAACTCGACAAGTCGTGTACCAAAATGTTCGCCAACTTTCCGAGTTGTTTTTCTGACACAGTGGTCACGTGAATTTTCTCAGTTTGGAACTAATTTTTCGGAATATTCTATGCTGGATTTCTTATTGATACGACCCTGAACATTTGCTTTGTGTAAAAAAAGAAGCTCTTGCACTTTTTTTAGGAGCTAACAGAAAAAAAACCCCAGATCGTTATCCCTCATGTTTGAGATTACGTTTTTTCCTCTTATTAAACACCAGTGTAACTGTGCTAGCCATGACAGTGTCACCCTGTGACATCAGATCACCGCATAACAAATAACTTCTCCGTGAAATAACAAACAAATTAGCACCAGAATCACTAAACACATCGCAAATATTTCAATATAAACATATTTAATGTGGTTTGTCAAAGTCATTGACAAATTTCCAAAATAATCCAACCCGTCTACATGCACGTTTTATTTAGCTGTGATAGTTTGTGTTGTTGTGTTCCTATCATTTGCTTATTTCTGTTGTGAATGCATGAATAATTTATGTTACCTTCTGAAAAGTCATCAAATATTGATCATAAATAGTAAGTTTTGCTAATTTGCATGAACAGTAGAGCTTGGTTTAGCTTGTCCCTGTTGGACCTTTTTACACTGACTCAGCAACTCGCTCCATCTGTAAATCCCTTAGCAGAAAACTGTCCACTGTGCTTCGGGACAAAATCCACATCCACAGAGGCGCCATTATGAGGACATGGCATGTGTATGTGTAAGCTGTACAAACTCAGACAGAGTCAATCCATTCTGCCTAAATAGCTGACAAACCCTGTCAGCATATTCACACACACACACACATACTTGTACTTCTATCTTTGTGAGGACACTCACTGACATAATGCATCCTCTAGCCCTTCACCTTAACAGTCACAACTAAATGCCTAACCCCGACCCTTACCTAGCCCTAACTTAAACCTAATTCTAATCTGAACACTAAAACCAAGTCTTAACCCTCAAACAGCCATTTGAAAAAGTGAGGACCAAACAAAATGTCCTCACTTCCCAAAAATGTCCTCGCTCTGTTGGTTAAATATGTTTTTTGGTCCTCGATATGACGCAAGAACAAGTACACACACACACACACACACACACACACACACACACACACTTTGGGTTCACCTCTGAACCTCTGCAGCAATGTGTTATCAATCAATGCTGCCCAGCCGCTCTTTTGTCCTCTACTGTTCTGAGAGAAATGCATGATGATTTTATTCTAAATCAAAATCATTCATGCAATTATCCAATCAGCCAATCATGTGGCAGCAGCAAAATGCTTACAATCACGCACATAATGGTCAAGAGCTTTAGTTATTGTTCACATCAAACAACGGAATGGGAAACAAACAGGATTTCAGTGCCTTGGACCATTGGTGGCTGAAAAATGACCCAGTGAGCAATATTACAGACAAAAACCGCTTGAGGTCTGAGGAGAATGACCAATTCAAATAATCATTCATTACAACTGTGGTGAGCAGAAATGCATCTCAAAAGGTATCACATACTGAACCTTGTAAAGGATGGGCTACAACAACAGATCACACCCAGTCCTGTCAGCCAAGAACAGGTAGCCGAAGCTACTGCGTTACAGGCAATAAATCAACACAGTCTGACCAATAAGATTTTGAGACTGTTAGAGTTAAAATAGTACGACATTGTCGTGTTATTCCATTGCATCCCATGGCACGTTACGTCTCCTAATGATCGGGTTTTAATTTGGGAGTTTGTAAAGCTCTAATTAAGTTTTTATCTCATGCGCCTCCGTCCTCTAAACTGGATAAAGTACAGGGCTGGAGTCTCAGTGAGCTGACAGCCCGAAGGCTCTAATAAGAGGCTGCGACAGCATCGTCTCACCCTGCTGACGATAATGATGGGTAAGAGGGATGTCACACTCCCACTGTGCTACAGAAGGAAGAAAAAGACGAGGTCATGCTGAGACTCTTGCCTTTAACAAGGACGTATCTGAATTTCACCAAGGGAGGCATGAACTGAGCTTTGTGACGAACCCTGGCTGCTTCCTCTCATGGGTTAAAAGGTAATTAAGGGTTTGCAGAATTGTGTGTTGAATAACCATGAAGATAATGCTCAAATTCCAAAATGCACTGGTTTGAACAATGAGTAAATGGTCCATATGCTTGTTCTTCTACAGAATGCACTCTTGTGGATAGTAAGTTACTTACAAAGCATCTCACAGTCACTGACTCATCGAAAATCCAGACACTTGAAGAAAAACAGCGCTGAGATCGAACGGAGCCCATCAATTGCCAGTTCAAGCATGTGCGATTAGCGATAATGCACCTATAGCCTGCGCCTCTGCTTTGTTCAGCCTAATGAGCTCACATCTATCAAACTGAAGTGAACTGAAATCAGGTATTAAGGAGCTTGGAGACAAGCACAGAAGCAATAGCAGTTCATTCACATTGTGATTCGAAAGACATTTATAATGGAAGGTGTAGCCCTATAGAGGACAAATGAGCATGTCACTGAGAGGCCTCAGCTAAAAGCCCTCGGGATGGAAATTTCGAATCCTCTTATGGGAATAATCCAAGGAGGTCCATTAAGTATCAAACTAACACCAGTCCTGAAGGACCATGACAATGCAGTTTTAAAGAGCTTTCAGACCTACTTTATTTGGTGTGGGACATCAAGCATGAATGAGAGCCGAGTTTGTAATGTGGCAATGGCAAATGAGGTAGGACACGGAAGCATTGTCAAAATCCATGGCTGGGGCTACAGAGCATTAGGGAAACATGGCTCAGACTTAAGGTCTCAGCATACTTAATGTGGAGACAACATCTGCAAGGATTGCACAAAGAAAAAAACACCTACACAAGCTTGTAAGCTTACATATGTTCTGCAGTTTTATATTAGCCACCCGGTACGGGTACTCCAGTAATGCTGGTGCCGCTATTGAAATTTAAAACAAGACCTGAACAAAACATATATACATGGTGATTGTCATTAACTAGCAGTCATTATAGGTACTAAAATATTGGAGTGAGTAGTAGATCATGTCTTAAGGGTACCAACTCTGGCAGCTGAGATTTGTATATATTGTAGCTGCGGAAAAGTTTTAGCCAGCTGACCAATGAGAAGGTAACCAACATGAGTGATGGACCAAAGTGTTGGTATCTTTTGTGTTCATCGATTGGTAGATGCAAGGAATAAGTTCACGCTTAAAAATTTATTGTGTGGCTCAAGACTAAGGGAAGGCCAAAGTCCTTGTTTGATACTTCACTGTCAATGTTAATTTCATAACAAAGGGATAATGAAAACTAAGGAGTTGGGGACTTTTGATTTAAGGAAACTGGTTTTTCCTGGGGTAAGGGTGGCATGGTTATGTAGTGATTTAACACTGTTGGATCACAGCAAGACGGTTCTGGGTTCGAACCCTGGGGCCTTTCTGTACAGAGTTTCTCCACGGGTTTCCTCTGGGTGCTCCAGTTTCCTCTCACAGTCCAAAGACATGTAGATTAAGTCAACTGGCTACTCTAAATTGCCCATAGGTGTGAGTGTGAATGGTTGTTCCTTTCTGACTTATCCCTGTGATAGATTGGCGACCTGCCCAGGGTGTACCTCGCCTCTCGCCCCAAGTCAGCTTGGATTGGCTCCTGCTTCCCTGCAGTCCTTAACGGATAAGCAGTATAGATAATGGATGGGTAAATAAGGCCCTGGGGTACTCCTTATTTACCAATACAATTATGTTTGTTAGTTGTAATGGATGTAAATTAGACCAAAACAAAGTTTATAAATAAGTTGGAAATGCAGAAGTCATGATTTACAGTATCAAAAGTAGCATTGAGTTTAAGATTGGCGATGTGGAGATACACAGTGACTAAATGGTCTATCAAACTGCACCATTCTTTTAACATTTTTGTTGTGTTCCCATACATTGGTTGAACCTGCCAAAAAATTTCATTAAACCAAACTAATAAGAAGGCAGTTGCTGCACAAAACAGGCCTAGAAGCCTCACACTCTGCGAGTCAGTTTTAAAGCAAAGCTAACTCAGCTTGGACCAAAGCCTACACCTTGCTAATTTTCAGTCCCTCAAAAACAAAATGGAGGATTTGACTTTGTCTTTCCCTTCACTGGGAAATGATGAACTGCTGTTGTGTGGTTTTCACAGATTCTTGGCTTCACCATGTCATATTAGACAGTGCCATAGAGCTAGATGGATGGACCTGGATTCGAGCTGACAATGCTCACCCCAGCCACGTGTCTTTGTCCTTCTGCCAACTGGCAAATGTTACAGGGCCTTTACTTGCCATTCTCAGTCTTTGTACATTTGCACCACCCACTCACTTTCTGCACTATTGCATTATGGTGGTTTTGTGCTTTTATCCTGTTACTTGAATTAACTTTGCACTATTTCACCAGTATTTACCCTATTAAGTATAATTCAGTCAATACTTAACTACACACTGTATATTTGTTCCTATTTTCAATCTTATTGTGTTTATATTTCTGCTTTGGTTTACTCATGTCTTCATTTGGGTTGGTGGTGGCACAACGGTTAAGCCACTGCGTTGCTGATTCAAAGATTGGGAGTTCAAGGATGTGCCAAGGATGCCACTGCTATCCACATTGATCCCATGTCTATCGGTGGGGGAAAAGGTGTAGTTAACCAGGTACACATATTTGTCTACATGACTTTTCAATTAAAAGTGCAATGTAACATTGAAGGGCTCACTCTCTCTGTACAACACACCTAATGGTAATAAAATTATGTGGCACGGTGGCATAGCAGGTATTGCCTCATCACAACTCCTGGGTCCCTGATTCATTACTAAACTCGGATTACTGCCTTTGTGAGTTTCTTCCTGGTTCTCTGGTTTCCTCCCACCTCCCAAAACCATGTCAGTAGGTGGATTCACCAAGATAAACTGCCTCTAGATGTGTGTGCATGGTGTACTGCAATGGATCCAGGGTGAATTCCTGCCTCATGCCCAGTGTTCCTGGGATTGGCTTTGGATCCAACACCACCCTAATGATGTTTGGGCCATTTTTTTGAGCTAAGAGTAACTAAGATAAAATATAAGTGTTTATAATCTGTACCAAAAAAGATTTAAGCACCACCACCACCACCATGTGCACCTCATCTGGTATTTACACTTCTATGTGATCATCAGGAGGATCCGCAAGCATGGAATCAATCCTTATTGTTCATATGGATGACTACTTATAAGAAGATAAAACATACTAAGGACAAATGCAATAGACAGAATAGGATCAATTTTAATGAGTGAAATATTGAACAAAGTTGCGAAGTAGAGAAAAGAACACGAAGGTTAACCACCCAAGAAAACTCACAAATTGACTAATCATCAGATTAATTTAAGTTTGATGGAAGAGAAAGCCATGAAAAAAAGTAATGATCATTTGTTATAATATGCAAAAGGTATTAAAAAAAAGAAAGATGACTTTCTCGAGGCTGTCGAGGTTTGATGTTTCATTTTGCAGCTAGTGCTCACCGGTGACTCATCATTTACTGGAGTGATTCTGCAGGATGGGAGAGATTTAACTTCACACCTCTATTCTTTTTTTATCACTTTCCTGGACAAAGAGCACAAAAAGTGCCACCACGACACATAGCTTTCTAATAGTGGATCAAGCGTGTGCGATCAAACAAAGCGTGGCGTTTTAGAAAGATAAATAATCATTACTTTCCATCATTTGCATGCTTTAGGGAAGGTCGTTGAAAAGCCGATAAGAGCAGAAGTGGAAGCCGGATGACGAGCAGCACATCAGCTTTGATTTCACAGGGTGCTGAGTCGTGCTGTCAGACCGCGCTAACATCATCAGCCTGCCCAAAAATAATGGCACCTTCCACTGGCTGCACCGAACATGGTGCACAAGCGACAGACTTAACAGTGATGATGATTATTAATATACCACAAGGTTGTTTTTTTTTTTTTTTTTTACAGGAATACAAAATTATCTGGTGCTGATATATTTATTACATATCATGCTAATTACATATCATGCTAACGCATGCTAAAGGAACACATTGGCTCATTGTATATTTCTTTAGTTTGGCACTGAAGTAACCAAATGAGGTTTTTCTATAAATGTAGAGTATATTCTTCATACGTCTTCTTCAAACAGCATTAAGCCTCGTTAACCTACACCATCATACATTCATCTTTAGTAAGTGTTTTATGCCTTATACAGGGTTATGGTGGATCCAAAGCGTATCCGGGTGTCAGGGATTGGAAGAGGAGGGTCGGATGCAAATGCAGGTAATATATTGGAGAAGATAAAGCCAAAAAAACGCAAAACAATGAAAATAAGAACCATTAAAATGAACTATGGATATGACGCAGAATGCTAGCTAGCAACCTCGCTAATGTATCATGTAGCATGCCATTGGGTTGCATTAGCAAGCTAGTTAGCTAGCGTTCGCTATTGGTTGGGCTTTTTATTCTGTTAAAAAAACAAATAATACTTTACTTTCATTTATTGTTTATTTTACATTTATATTCAGAGCCGCTTCCACTGTCTGTTGTGTTTTCTGAAAATGCTGGGAAGCTGGAAATCACTGCATTGCATCATGGGATGCAGTAGCCAATGAACTGAGCTCTGGCTGTATACTTGATCTTTTCACCAGAGTAGTATATCATCCAGTTAACGGTCATGTACTACATTATTATTTTTCATGTACTGCATGCAAATTACTTCTTTTCTATCAAGATCAGTATAAGTATCCAGTACGGAGTTTCAGACACAGCCTAAAATTTAAGCAGAGGTGATAAGAAGGCATAACGAGAGATAAGAGTGATTAGTGAGGCATATGATGTGCTGGGGCTGATGGGTAATGTAGTTACCATGCTACAGCCTGGATAGGACATAATCATACTTTTTGTAGCAGAACAACACAGTGTCCACATTTACAAATTTCATTTGTGGAAATGCAAAACCTCCAGCGTTCTGGTACAATTGTGCCTTCAAGCTTTTAGCTAGCGGTCAGATTGGTCCCAAATTAATAAACTAAGTCAGGGCTTTCAAATAAATTCTGATTTTTTCTTATTTAGAAGCACAGGACTTTTACACTTTTACGCCAATGTCTTACAATCCACTGTCATCATTTTTTCTTTAATATACAAACATGGAAGCCTAATTAGCCTAAAATGTGTTGTATAACATCTTTACAAATAATGACCACATAAACTCCTGGTTATGTCATCATGTGATCCACTACATCATCCACAATCTAGTTTTTGACTTTATCGCTACGTGAGCCAACATTTTCTACACAATATTATTTAATATTATTATATTCTATTATTATAATATTATTTAGTTACATTCTAAAAATGGAAAACATTGGACACCAAACATCGTAGCTCAGTGACTACAACTAGAGGAAGTAGGAAACTGTGTTCAGGTTTAGGTTTTTAGGTTATTGCCAAAGTATCCTTTTTTTGAATCCTTTTATACGTAAAATATCCTTTTATGAAACAGTTGTTTCGCTTTGACTACTCCCTCCTGTAAAATGACCTAAGCAGGCATTATGAGAGACAACACAGTGGATACTGACAGAATGTTGATAATTACAAGAGATCATGTTTTGATAAAAAAAAACTATTCCACACGAAATCCACACAATAGCCAAAGCGACACAACTCGCACGTTTCTGGACGTGTGCCAGCTCTGTGCCAGGCAGCGATGCCCGCTGTGGGGACCAGACACTCAGACAAGGCAAAGACGGAGGGGAGAGGTGTGGATTATCTTTTCTTTCTTGCTCTCGCTTCTTTTAAACATTAGTGAGCGATTCACAGAGAACAAGGAGGCACAAAATAAAAGCAGTGGGGGGGAAAAAAACTGAATTTTGCCCTAAATTCCGTAGCGCATGTAAGTGGATGATGCGGCTACAATTTAAAAAATAACAATTAGCAGGTCTTCTTATTTCTACGGACCAAATAGCACACAGTCCCACTCTCCTGGTATCTCCTGTCTGCCAGCCTAACAATCCTAACCTTTACTTTAACCTTGTTCTTACTTTATGCTTAAACATGTACTGTATGGAAACCTTTTTGAGGATTGAGAACTTATTCAAGTCACCTCAAATATTTTAGTTAATATATGTGAAACATTAAAGTTTTAAGATAAATTATGAACTTGCCTTTTCGCCATTTCCAAAAACGTTACTTGTTTGGGATATGGACACAGAAGGTAGCACAGTGTTAACGTTCATTCTGTCTATACCTGTATAAAATTACAGCCTATTTAAGAATAAACATTTGCAAAAAAAAATGCAAATTTATAGACGTGGCACGTTTGTGGCTCGATTAGCTTGAAAGAATTTCACTTTTCATCACAATCGCTCAGCGCTCTTTCAGGGTCAGAAATGCCCTAAAATCCATAAACCATCGATTTGGGCCAAAGTTTATTCTTACTTTGTTGTTCAAGGAAAAGTGTGTTCAATGCAAATCTTAACTCTAGGCAACTAATATTTCTCTTTATGAGGTTGTTAAATTATTATTAAACTAATTTCTACATCGTTTTGCTCATTTCAAGTTTTTACTCTTATTTTATTTCACTCTTTCTAGAGATTGCTTGAAATAGGCAGAATTCTGTGCCTTTAGTAGAATAAGACAATTTAAAGCTTCATGTTTGAGCAATATCATGCGGTTATATGGAATATTCAGTAGAACCACAGGATTGTGAGTGCGATATTGCTTTTCATACAACATTTCTATAAACAAGAAATTAATACAGTGACATTTCAGACATAACATGGCCAAATATTCTGTTTATTTTTGCTCGCGGAAAGAAGCCACACCCACTTTATAGCACGCCGGCTAGTTCGCTAGCTAGCTCACTTTGATTTGTAAAGGTGCTTCCGGTAAAACTGGCATCCATTTTTCCTTTTCATCTTCATCTGAAGAACTTTCAGATTTCAAGTTAAACGTTATATTGCACTGTAGTATCTCTTTCAAACTAGGAAGTGGAATTTTATGTGGTGAACACAGACGCAGTGATGCAGTGGCATTACTGGTAATCAAACACACACACACACACACACATATCCGTCAGATCAAGGCATACATGAATACTAAGCTGATGAAAGTGAAATGTTGTGTGTAGTGGAGATGTGTGTGTGGGATTAGCATCATGACATCAGATCAACACAAAGCTTTTGTTTGTGTAGCAGCAGCAGCACCCCAATGTTTAAGAGCTCCATGGTTTTTATTATGCTAATCTGCTGCGGGGGCTAGCCGTCAGTCAGGACACACACACACACACACACACACACACACACACACACCTCACTCGCTTTTCATCTCTGTAATGCTGTACGGTGTATTTGTTCCACTGCTGTCAAACAAACAGAGTTTCATATCACAGGGTGGAAAAAGCAGCTGCCCAGTACTACGCTGCTTCCTTAAGTCTTTATGCATTTTAATTTTTTTTTAAATTTCTACATTATGATCCAGTATGACCAATTTCTGATTTTAAAACACAAGATTATTAATTTCTATTTCATTCAACAAAAAAACAAACAAACCAGTAAGCATGTCAAGTAGTGATGTCATAATGATGCTATTCAAATATTATTTAAATTTTCATTAAAATAATCCAATTTCGGCGCTTAACGTCTCGGGTGTTGTAAGCGTTTTTCTGAATGACCTTCGTGTTCACTAAAGAGAAAGGGAATATGGTCATTAAGACTTCAGAGAACATATGGCATATAGTTTATATGAAAATATTACGTTTTTCAACGAAATATGATTTCATTGCTCGATTTAAACAGGTTTCTTATTGCAAAAGTGAATTATGTAGAGTGAACGCGATCAATGTTAATGTAAACCAACTGCATTATGAAATCCCATAAGGACGTTGGCACAGACAGGGATAAATAACTATAGTATTACATTAACGTAATTAAACCCTCTGCAGTAGAAGGGTTATTGTTGCAGTGGTAATGTGGCAAAACACCAGCAACCTGGGTTTGATCCTCAGCTCAGGTAAGTGTGACGTGATCAATACTCATACAGGGTTTTGAAAATACAGTATGTGATCAAGTCATGGTGAATGAACGAAAACAAATGTAACTTAATTCATGTGGAATCAGTATTCAAATTTGAGTGAAGTCAGTGATTTTTTTTCCCCCAGTGTTGCTTGATGAACATGGGGTCAAAATGAATGCATATTATTCATTATTCTCATATCTTCTAATTAAAGCTCAAAAATGGTGTGACAGGATTCATTAGTGAATTCAAAATCCTAGAGTCTGTTACTACAAGTTGTAATATTTTGAACGAGAAAAAGTAGTAATATTTCCAGGAAAAAGTATCAAAGTTGCAAGAAAATATAAGGAACAATTCCTCTCCTTCAGCATGATCTCCAATAGAGTTTAAAGCAATAGCAGGCTAAAGGACCACTTCCTGTGGTTTCTCTTTTCAACAACAAAAAAAGACAATTTCCTCAAAGTCACTATGATTCATTCTTTGAAATAGACCACGTTTAGACCTTTTAGACCTTATAGACCTTTTCACACATCACTTTTTTCTTGTGTCATTTCAGGCAAAAATTCACACAAAATATTCAGCATCTATTTTTAAAGTATTACCGCTTGATTTGTAAACTAATAATAATAATAATAATAATAATAATAATAATTATTATTATTATTATTATTATTGCAAATGTTATCTCTTAATTTCTCATAATATAAAACTTTTCGTGTAATATTAGAATATAGGACTACCATGAATGCTACTCATTTCTTTTTGAAATCATGGATTTTAAATTTGGTAAAAAAAAAAAAATGTTGTTGTATTAAAGTAGTATTACAATACATTACATTACAGAAAGCAATTTCTATTCAGCCCTTTTCAGTATTCTGATGGATAATTAGTATGTAGTGAGGGTATATAGTGAAGCTTTTGGAATTCATGCTAAATTTCATTTATAATATTCCTTCAAGCGGCACGGTGGTGCGGTGGTTAGCGCTGTCGCCTCACAGCACGAAGGTCCTGGGTTCGATCCCCGGGTCACCCAGGGCACGCCTTTCTGTGTGGAGTTTGCATGTTCTCCCCGTGCATGCGTGGGTTTCCTCCGGGTGCTCCGGTTTCCTCCCACAGTCCAAAAGACATGCAGATTAGGTCAACTGGCTACTCTAAATTGCCCATAGGTGTGAATGTGAGCATCTGTGGTTGTTTGTCTGCGACTGGCAACCTGCCCAGGGTGTACCCCGCCTCTCGCCCGAAGTCTGCTGAGATTGGCTCCAGCTTCCCCGCAACCCAGACGGATAAAGCTGTATAGATAATGGATGGATGGATGGATATTCCTTCATAAAGACTAATTAAATAGCCAGATTCATCATAGTTTCTGAGTGGTGTAAGGAAGGTAAACTTCCTCCAAAATATCAGAACAAATTGGGAAAAGTTTTTTGTTTGTGTAAGAATAATTTGATATTCTGATATAAACCTTACCACACATTTACACCCAGCCACAGACTTCTGTGTGCGATTATGAACAACGTCTCACGGGTGTAAACCCTCCACCCAGGACCTCTTCCAGTCTTCCTGCTGATAAAAAATGTTTATGAGCTTCTGTCCCGAGTGTCTCGCCGCTACTCCCTTGGAGACAAACCGCCCGTCCTCATCCGCTCCTCTAAAATCATTACAGACTCTATTAGCATGTCAACAGCAGCCATTAGCAGCTAATCAGAAGAAGCCCTGCAGAGAGCAGGGGTAATGCAGGTTATAACACAATTCTACACTGACAAATTGGGTCAAACACATCTATAAACACTGAGGGATGATACAGTACGTCAACTGTCATTTAACATTCCACAAGAATCTGGTGTGGGAAATATTTCATGAATGAAGCCTAGAGAACGTCATCGTGGATCCTACAAGAAAATTTCCTGATTCATTTTTCCGGATTGTCTTTTGTTCTTGTTAATGCATGCAGCATGTAAGGAATAAACACTTTGAGGGTGTGCAGTTATGGGAAAGTAATCAACAGTGGGTTGGACATGTGTAGTCGAATAAATGTGACCGCCCGCACAAAAATTGTATTATTTACAGATTTCTATCCCTTTTATAACACAGCGAATTATTTTTAAAGGTAGTGGGTCCTATTTTTTATCTGTTTCCAGTTACATTTAATGCTGTTCCTGGCATCACTTATATTATAGCGTTAATGTAAAAACAGTTATTTCCTCATCTGTCTCTCTTTTTCTCCCTCTTGGAAAACAAACAAACAAACAGTGACAAAAAAACCCTCCTCTTTGCTAAAACTGGAGATTCCTTCCATAAATGTTTTTCTTTATTAAATATCCTTTTATAACATGTTTATAATTAGCATTAGACTCTGCCGTACAAATCTGAGTTGTTACCATAGAAACGATACATCGGTAAGTGCATTAATATAACCTTGCGCTTTTACTTACAGCCGGAGCTGCTGCAATGAAAAATGAACACCTTTTGAACCAATCAGATTCAAGAATACAAGAACGATACATGTGCGTAAACGTACCTTTTGACGTAAAATAGAAAGGCTCGTCAGATGAAGGTGAAAAGGAAGACGGAACGCCAATTTCACGTGAATGTGAGTGTGATTTTGCTTAATTAAACCACTCCAGAATCAGGAAAATTAAAAATATGAAACCTGCTACACAAAAAAAAAAAAAAAAGAAAAAAAAATCAGACTGTAAGCTGATTTGATGTAGAGTTTGATATTTTATTATATACTGGAAAATTATTAGCAAATCTAAATATCATGATACAAATCAGTGTCATATTGTCTAAAAGTACTATGAAATGTTACTACCATGTTGTTTTCCAAGTTAGTGCTTTATAATGGATTTGGAGCCTTTGTGTTTTGGGACTTAATTTGAAAAAGGAATCTCAACATCAGTAAGGTCTCGACCTGTACATTTACATGCCATCTAGATTTCCAGATCAGCACAAGAACCCTGTAAAAGTCAAATTCCATGGTTGGCTACACTAATCCTAACCCTGTAGCCAATAGCTTTGAGATCCAAAACACAGCCATTTAAAAGAAGAAATCCTTTAGCTGTATTAGCATTTGGCTATGGCTTTAATCCTGAGTGTTGCTGGACTGAGAATGTGCTGTGTTAGCCTGAGTGCTTTCCACCTGCCAGCTCCAGTTGAAATCCGCCCTCGCACACTTTAGATCTAATTACCACAGAGCTGGATGGAGTCTCGGCGGGGAGTCCAGCTGAGGTCTCTTCCCCGTCCTGCTACAAAAACCTGGCCTCAGAATGTTCAGAAGCAGATGGCAGTTTACTAGCCTTTGTGTTAGCACCGTAGCATGCTAAGAACAGTCATTGACAATGGGTAGGTTGTTACATATACAGTAACTTGAATTCAACTGTCTGGAACAACGCATGAGGCTCCGATGAAAAAGCCACATCAGTGATATCTACATATACATAATAGATAAATATTTATAATTGATGTGTATTTCCTGTATTTTGTGCCTGAAGATTACGCTAGAAGAATACGAGTAGCAGACATCCCTTTGCACTGCGGTGGCCTACTTTTAGGAGACACCGCCTCAGAGCATGCACCCAGCTGTGAGGAAGCGTCTGCTGTAATTGTGTGTGACAAGCAGAAATGCCTCTAACTCCACGCTGATCCAACGGCAGGAACGTCTGACATTCCCAAGTCACCCAAATACCCATGACCCATCCTGTCATCTACACACACACACACACATAAACACATGACTGTAGATTACACTGTGATGGACACTGCAAACACATCAATGTGTACAGGGCGTGGTGTTACAGGAAAATAATCATAAATAAAATGATCAGCGATACTGTTACCTGAAACTGACTGTTTCCAAATACCAGCATGTGCTGAAGAGTTTTGTTCCTCTTACACCACAGCAATGGTGTCCCACGTCCACAAAACAAGTTCGTCCATGTTAGCATGCGCATTATTGCAGCTCGTTCCCTCACCATCCTCTCGTCTATCTCTCCCTTGAAGTTATTACGATAAGTGTTACGGTCCTGAGAAACTGGGACGCACGCAGCACTGTCGGTTACAAAGCGTTGACACTGGAGACTCCTTTCATGTGAAAATCAACGTCTCCTTAAAGAAAGCTAAAGAAAATATGTGGTTAAATAATAACATATTTTATAATCTAAAATCTAGAATAATAATTATAATCTAGAATAATCTGACTTTGATTACCTGGAGTCTCTGATATATTATAACATTAAAAGAAACCTGTGATTTGTCTTGTAGCTTGAACCAATGCCAGAGCTGTAATTATAAAAAAGTAATCGGCTCCACTCAGAATCGAGAATTCAACAGCACTGCAGTATCAAATTGTACTAAAACGCTTGTCAGTGAAACAATGGCAGATGGCAACATTAAATCCTTTCTGATTACGAAGAGGGTCACATTGTCAACTTTTAGCTGTAGAGCACCAGGTGGAGAGACAGACTTAGGAAATTTTAATCACCGCCCAACTTCAAGCAACAGACTGGAATTCCATATAGTGACACAGAAGGCTAAAAATACATGCTTTATGAATGAGAACAGGTGATCTGATGCTTGTGATCTAATCAGAGCCTTGCACAATAAACAGCTATGACAGACTGACAGACACAGAGGCCACACCGCCTTCACTAGGACTAACAGACACACAGGCCACACCTCCTTCACTGAGACTGATAGACACACAGGCCACACCTCCTTCACTGAGACTGATAGACACACAGGCCACACCTCCTTCACTGGGACTAACAGACACACAGGCCACACCTCCTTCACTGGGACTGATAGACACAGAGGCCACACCTCCTTCACTGGGACTGATAGATACAGAGGCCACACCTCCTTCACTGAGACTAACAGACACACAGGCCACACCTCCTTCACTGAGACTGATAGATACAGAGGCCACACCTCCTTCACTGGGACTGATAGATACAGAGGCCACACCTCCTTCACTGGGACTGAT
>JAQQZU010000038.1:2300725-2311395 GCA_030068025.1 Parauchenoglanis punctatus | reverse complement strand
CACCCTGGGTGACCCGGGGATCGAACCCAGGACCTTCTTGCTGTGAGGCGACAGTGCTAAACACTGCACCACCGTGCCGCACTACTGCAAGAAATTAAATAACCAAAACAGACAAGTGGCAGCTTTTTCCCCCAAAGTGCCTGGTGGTCACCATACAACCATACATACATTTGATCGGCTAAGCACCTTCTAAAAGTGCCAGTATTCAGAGTAACAGCACTGGAACGTTTCACTGTTTGTTGACTGTGTTCACTACAGTAAATTCCAATTCTAGCAATAGTTCCTTATCCTGAAACAGTTACTACACTTCCTACAGTCTGTGCACTGGCATGGAAACATCCAACGCTCTGTACAACTACAATATTTGTCCACATCGTGTCTGAAATGTTAGTTACTCAATAACAATTTCTTGTTTACAGAGCCATACATCTTTCAAGCACGAAAATTGAGGCAAGACATGACTGAGATGGGGAGAAGGGGGCGGGGCTTCAAGGGGTGTCAGTTAATATCGGAGCGCTCAAAGCAGCTAAGCTGTCAAACATTACAGGTTCTTATGTGGATTCGCTTATCTGCCTGTTTTATTAAGGTGAAACGGACTGCTTCTTTTGTGTATTGTAAAGTGATAACTTATAGCAGTGTCTCCAATGTTAAAATCCATAACGTAAAGAGTGGCAGGGGTGCTTATAATAAATTCTTTAATATTATTAAGTATATGCTCTTCAGAAAAGGGTTCTAAGAATAGTTAAGGCGTCTTAGCATCTACCACTTGGGAAAGCCAAGCTTTTCCTGACAGGAAAAATAAACTGTAACTGTAACATTTTATTGAATCATCAGCTAGCACTGACATCAAGTTCATTCTAATGCTAAACCTGATATTTATTACTTATGATTGCTGAATAAACAAGATATGATTTTGAGTAATAATGTTTTCTTGAGGATGGCAGTGTTTTGTAGAGACAGCGCACTACCCGAAGCTTCTTTTAGCGCTGATATGAAAACATCTTTTCATATGACTGGTACATCGTATCCTTAACATCTTGGGTCTCTACAGCCAAACAAGTTGGTTATTTTTACTTACAAATTGGGATTAAAATTCAAAATCCTAACCCAAAGTCACAGGTTAAAACAACCCAAGCTGTGTTAGCCCATTCTGAACCCACCACTGACTTTTCAAATCGACCCAGATCGGGTTATTTTTATCCCAGCTATTCTGAGTGTGGAGTTCAGCGTTTGGACAATAAAGCACAAAAATGTGACACAAAATGTGGAAAGAAAGACCTCATTATCGAGCAAGATTCAAAGACCGAAACCTGAACTTATACACATTTCTGAGTCCATCCGAATTCCAACAAATTGGCTTTTTTTCTTTTTTTTTTTACATTTTACAAATCTCCATGTTAACATAATACAGTATAATCTGCATTTTCCAGCATCTTCACAGGTTCAACCGTTAAACCATGAAGCGTCATATATCAACTGATGATAAAAAAGTCCCAATTCCATTTCCACATAACAAGAGAACAGACTCCCAAGACACCAGGCTTTATTAAGCTGACGAATTAACAAAAGGCTAATTTAGCCGCTCGGCTGCAGATGGGGTCACAATTACCGATGGGAAGAGTGACACAAATGAGCAGTTTAACACATAGGGAAGGGGCGGGAACTGGTTATGGGCTCACCGGGGATTGTGGGATACAAAGGCGGCCTTGACATGGGACTCAGGTGTGAAATTCCCACGGCGATTAGCAACCCTGCACCCTGTTTCACCGAGCTAGTGTTCTTCTGGTGTCCAGCTGAGACTTCACTCGTCTTTAAACAACTGGGAATCCGCTGGGATTAGCTGCGAGTCTTTGTCCGTCATCATGATATACGATATACAGCCTGTGTGGACGATCAGCTGCTGTCTGTGCTTTAATGTGGACTTTTCTTTGGAAAATAAGTGATGTAATGATCGCGATAGAATTGAAATATTGAAAATAACCTATGGGAAACATTAGCTAAGCACTAAGCTTGTATAATTTCAGGTTGTAACAATATTTGATCACTATTCTTTAGGTTATTTATAACATACTGTAACAATTAAGTAAGAAGTGAAGCACTGTTGCCACCTTGCAGTGGATTATTTTCCAATAACACATGTGTTTTACTCCTCTTATAATTTTAAGAATGACACGGCATACTTTTTATCCGTCCGTATTTATATTTCAAGTCATGGAACATCCACAAGACTACTAACTTCCTGTTCTTGCTTACATTATAACGGTGATAAAGACTGTTACTCCGTCGTTCGTTCCAGCCTGTGTTTTTTTTCTCCCTCTCTCTTGAAGTTATTAATATGAAAAAATGCTGCTGAGAAACTGCAAAAATTGCAAACTCTTTCTCTTCTGAGGAAAAAAACTCAAATGGAGGCGCCTCAAAGCACGGGCACCGACTGAAACCTTCTTTCATAAATGTTACATAAATGTTTCTTAACAGAAACTTCCACCAAAACAACATTTTTCCCTTTGCTACTTAACAGCAATATTTAATTTTAAGCTTAAATTATGTTAACATATACGATAATGTTTGCAAAGTCCCAGTGTTAGTGTATGATAAATGAAAATGTATCAGAACAAATGTTATGTAAACCTGTGATTTGCCTTGCAGCCAGAACTGTCACAGCTGCTGTTAGAGAAAATTACTCAACATTTTTTGACCAATCAGAAGCTTTCAGGCTAGAGCTTTTGGTGTGGACCAGCGTCTGCTTGAGCCGTTAGTTCAGTTCATTTTGTTGACGTGAACACTGTTTTCCAAACTCGGGTGTGTAACAAGGGACCTTACACAAGTCCTCTAGAAAACTTGGGGCCTGAGGTACGGTTCACCTGAACTTTAGTGCGGTCCATATATGGTCTGAAAGCTCTCCGATCTCAAACCTGGAAATAAATACATGATAAATACAATCATGAGCAGGGAAGGTGCGCTACGGCAAATGAAAATCTAAAATGTCAAATAGAAAATGCTGAAATGTACAAATTTTTCAGTGAGCAGCTCATGCATAGTGGGTCCTCGAGGTCCGTGGAGCAGTGCCGAGTCAAAGTAAATAAAAGTAAGGCAGGAGTGCCTAAAAATGCATGATTCCCTTTGTCGTTTTGCCTCTTTTTTGCATTGTTGCCTAGCAACACTGAAAAATAAAAGCTGCACGTTCCTTAAATGTTGATGAGGTTCGCGTCCAAATAAATGTAAGAGACCAGCGGCGGCAGGGGGAAAGGGGAATAACCATATTTGAGTTTGAGCCAGCAGGAAAACAGCCTAGACTTCAACAGCATAGTGATGCAATATAAAATCTCACATTGTCACTATAATAATATAGATTGTAGTTTTATGTAAAAAAGCAGCGGTTGAAAAATCTATTAAGTCGAGTCAATATTATCGATAATCAGAACTATTTTTATTATTAATATCTCCCTCCTACCGAAAATATATTGAACTGAACACTGAAGACTCTCAATCTTATTAATAATGATGCTTTTGGGAACCTCAGCCCAGATTGTGACTTTCTACTTAGATTTTTATGAGTGTGACAGAAGCTTCATGCAGGCAAAGTGAATAAAAGCTGATGCCAGGATGCCCACACACACACACACACACACACACACACACACGTTTCAGATGCTATACTTTGGGTCTGTGGTTTTAGCTTGGGAGCGATCTCATCCCTTCTGCATGACTCATGACACATTTAAACAAATTTGCCCCGCTTTCTAACACATGGACTCGCGATCAGTAACAGCACAGCGCTCATGGAATCACTTTATGGAAGGCGGAAATTGATCTCGGCGTGCCATATGGATTTAGAAAGCGTGGTTCTGAAACGTTCTACTATAACAGCGTGCATGTTAAAAACTCAGCAGCACTTACAGCTGCTCCCTGGGCACGAATCAATTCTATTGACTCAGCTGTACATTAATAGAGTCAATACAAGTCAAGGGCTCGGTGTTCTAGTGTCATTTTAGAGCCTTTCTGCCTGCTGTGTCATCTACAGTGGCAACAAGCAAACATTAATACTTTTTTTTTTTAAATCTCAACCAGGAAGTATTCTCTGTGTATATATATATATATATATATATATATACATATATATATATATGATTTATAGCTGTTTATTGCTATCTATTATTTGTATGGTTGTATATGCCAGTTCAATAAGGTGCCATTATTTTTATTGACCGATTTTCCTGATGCAACTTTAATATGCCACATTCATTTGGGAAAAAAGTAGATTTTGGTGGAGTAGGGCAACATTAAAGGTGCCAGAACTGCTGGTCCATCACCTATCTATTACTTTCATATGGGAAAGTTGCTACAATCCATCTCACAGAACCTGAAGATCTGAAAATGTAATAAGGTCCATTTTATATTCCTTCACTGTCTCTCTCACCTGTCACAACTGCAGCTCAAAGACCACACAAAGGAACTGAAACAAGGCCGAAACATTCGGGCACTGGAAAAGGGAAATGCATTTTTCTTCTTTTAAGATTCAGTGTGGGAAACAAGCTCACTGTGGTGCATTTGTGGTGCAGGACATGTTCCATGCCATAATCCCCCTTTCCTTCCAAATATCCCTGTAAACATATATCTTTTTTTTTTTTTCGCAGAAGCTTATTTGATTTAATTCAGATTACCTGAACATCCTGTCATTAACTGTCTTCTGCACTGCTCCTCCTACAGCATACATGGGGCAGTGTGGCCCAATGGGCCTCTATTTACCTCTTGTAACAGTTCCATTTTTGACCACTAGGTGCAATAATAACTCTATGGAGCAAAATAAGGCTGCCAGCATGCTGCCCCACAATTACTGTTAAAGAGGACTTCACGAAGTTGAATATCTTCATTACCCTTTGGTGAATATCTGATGTACAGTGCGTCCCAAAAGTCTGGATATACAGGCATGTTTTCCTTGCATGGAATATCATATTTGCTTTTTTTTTGTTTTTTTTATATTCAAGATGGTTTTGAAACTAACAATTGAAGATGAAATTGAACTTGTACACAAGACAGGATTCTTCACATAGAGATGTTGCTGCTGAATTCGGTAGAAAGCATTTTGATACGCAACCAATAACTCATGCCACCGTTTGGAAATTTGTAACTGATAAGTAAACCTCTGCAGAATAATTAAATAATTGCCTATAGATCCATACTTTTGGGACACCCTGTATATGGTGAGGCGCGAGCTGTTCCACCTGCCCCTGCGGACGAGCCACCGCTGCCTCCAACCTTGATGCATCTTGTATAGAAGTTCTGTATTTTCACATTCAGGCATGCTGGTCTGAATTAGCATTTAAAAATAACCCGACAAAACAGTCCTGACTAAAAAAAGCTTCGGATGAAGAAACATACGACATATGGAATGAACTGTTTGAACTCTCCAACATTAACAGAAGCACTTGCCCCCATCTTTCGGCTTTGCTTCTGTCGCCTAGTCTCAATCTTCCTGCTTGAAAGATGTGTTGGCACAGCAAAATTACTTTCTGTGTATTAGTGTGAAACAAAATCTGTCAACATATGTTCCACTTATCTGATTATGCATATAGTTAACATCACCTAACTACATTTATAAGAGATGCCAGTGAAAAATTCTGGCTGAGAGTAATCAAACAATCTGTTTTTTTTTAACTGTTTATGGTTTACCCATCTGTGCTGTGCAGTAAACCATATGGCATTATAATGAATAGTGACACTTGCTTCACAACATATTA
Organism: Parauchenoglanis punctatus; assembly: GCA_030068025.1. NCBI lineage: Eukaryota > Metazoa > Chordata > Actinopteri > Siluriformes > Auchenoglanididae > Parauchenoglanis > Parauchenoglanis punctatus. The sequence goes on along the minus strand of JAQQZU010000038.1, from coordinate 2,305,657 downwards.
TCAAGGAATTATTGATAACACATTAGAGCCTCATGAAGCATTATAAAATGCTTACAGTTTACAAGAAACATAGACACAGTTACATTTAAGCACTTGAGTTGATTTAGGGTGACAGGGTGCCATTACTTGTACAGGACAGGATGCAACTTTAACCTCAGAGTGCAAGTGCAAAAGTAGAGAAGACAAGATGTCTTGTTTAGATTTTGAATAAATGGTAAGATTTGTTTTGGCCATAAATACATTCCTGTATTAATGTCAAAGCACTGTGCATTTGTGTAAACTGGTGTGAATGCACACACACACACACACGCACACACACACACAGACACACACACACACACACACACACACACTCACCCTCTACAAGCTCGTCCAGACTGGTGACCTTCCTCGCGCCGTCTATGGTATAAATGCAGCGCACTCCCTGGGGTAAGCTCGCGCCGTCCGACAGAGAGCGCGTGAGCTCCGCGAGCAGCGCGTCCAGCGAGCGGAAGCGGTCACCGGACACGGCGTACGCCAAGCCCTCAAAGTGGCGGTCTCCGTTGCGGTAGAAGCGCACTTTCCGCGCCTTCTTCTCGGCAGAGAGTGAGCGCAGGGTGCGCGCCCGGTAGAAGCTGCAGTGCGCGCTGTGCGCGGGACTCGCCACCGAGCCGTAGCCGTTCCCGTTACCCCGGGACGCGCCGCGAGAGCTGGTTGCGCTTCCGCGACCCGAACGCGGTGCTTTCTCCCTCTCCTCAAAGTGCTCCCACTCGATGCCTCGGCTTAAAGACATGATGCAGGGATGTGGACGTGTGAACGAGTGCGTCTACGCGTCGCCGGTGCGTCTCAGCTGGATGAAGCGGCCCGGGTTCGCGTCACCGAACCGCCTTATGAAGCTCATTCAGAAAGAATGATTTGCAGATGCCAGAAAAAAAGGATTACTTTGAACTTGGCTACAAGTTGAGCATCCGATCACTTAATGCTCCTAATGCATCCAATAATAACAAAAAAAAATCCCTTTAAAAGAATCCAAAGTTAACTCCTAGGAATGGCACCAAATTCCCAAATAGTTCACAAAATAAGTCGGGAACCCCGCTGAAAAGCATCCATACGCTCGTGAAGCTGGTGATCAGGAATGTGAAACCTCCTCATCAAAAGTCCGAGCAGCCGCTCCGTTATTCCGACCCTATCCTGCTCTCACGCACACACGCACACACACACACACGCACACACGCGAGCGCGCGCGCCCACGCACACTCACGACGTACCCAACACGAAACACAATACTGTACATTAAACACGCCCTCTCCGAATCTGGCCTCCCACGATTGGGCAGAGCAGCGATGAGTCGTGACGAGTCAACTTTAAGAATCGGTTCTTTCGAACCAACCGATTTGCAAGAGTTTTGATTCAGTGATTCACTGAATCAATCAGAGAAGTGTGCTGAAATATTGCCTGAAGTCCATTCTGCAGTGATTATCATTATGGTATACTCCATCCGAAGGATTCACCCTCCACCTTGAGAACCCTGAAGGGCTGCTCTGTGTTTCAGTAATGCTTTAAACACTTCCTCTACTGACTTCCGGTCATCATATCCATGCAGCTCCATTTCAGCCACATTGTTCTAGATGTCAGTGTTAAGCAAGCTGCTCACGCCACTGAACGCGGACAGTTATGTAAGGTAATGTGGGTGATATTCACTTCAGAGGCATGAGAGGAAACTGACAAATGCACGCTGAATGTAATAATGAAGCATTGTGTAGGTTCCACACATTCCTGGTTTCTCAGTGGGACATTGTCCAAGAGCCAGCGATGGCTGGTCATGATATTAAACGGGAAGCTGATATCTAAAATCTATCACTTGCTCAAGACTGAAATTATGCAGCAATCTGTTGTACTCAGGAAATGCTCATGGAAAAGTAGAAAAGGAATGGTCATTCAACTTGGAATTCCCAGTCCACCTTGCTCGACACCTGATGTCACAACAATATGGCAGTAATCCGATTTCCCTTTGTATCATTTTCTACTTGATAAAACTTGATTTTGCGTTGCTGTTGTGTTGTGCAATCCGGATACATGTATATGGCTAAAATGATAATAAAGCTCTTTACTCTTCTCAGTCACTGCTGATGATGTGTTTAAACCCAAATGGAGATCAAATCTTGAGGGTGTGGGCACTCTGTGCAATCACCTGACATGACTGCCATGAATCTACAGTTTGGGCTAGGAAGAAATCAGCCCCCTCACTTCTTCATAACACAGTGTATTTTTTATTAGTAGCCATCGGTGGTGCTGTTTCGCCGGATTTCACAAAAATCCCAAAAAATTCTCTTCAAGATGTTTGTTAACAGCAAATAACTATACATTGATGTCTTTTTAATCTCTGAAAGATGGATGTTTTTATCCCTGTTCCCTCATTTTTATTAGCCGCCCTGCTCACAACCTATAGATACGGCTAATCGGTCATTTCCACTTGTGTAATAATAGTAGGTTGTCTGTTGTTTTTAATAGTCAGAGCTCTACAGTGAGAAAAAAAGTAAAATTTGTCAAAAACCTGTTTGTTCTTGCTACTCCGCTCATCTCTGATCACATCAGATGTCCTCTGGTATGTGTACTTTAGTCATGTATATTGGTGTAAGTGTGAGCAGTGATGTAACACATTGACATTATGGAGGCTCTTTTTATGAATCAAAATGCACACAGCTGGGATAGAGCTGAAGGGAAGGAAGTGTCCCAGCACAGAGGAAATCCAGTACACAATTACAAACACTAATCCAGCCCAGAAGGCAATCCCACCCTCTGAAAACGGAAAAGGACAAAGAGACGTAAATCAGTACTGAAAGAGCCTCTCAAGGCTGGCACTTCCGTTCGAATATTCTCTAATGCTATTCTGCTAGAAAAAGGATGAAATTCGCATTCTGTAGCAGAGATACAACAAGGTCTTATAACAAATAGCCCGTGATCATTTTACTATTAAAAAACAAGCAAAACATAATGATGATGATGATGATAGTGTTCAGTATGAACATGATTAAACCGTCACTGCTGTGGTTTTGCTGAAAAGCTGTAAATTAGTAGCTAGTTTTGAGCATGTGACATGTGAGTGTTATTGCATCATAAAATATAAGGATCAATCATATTCTACTATGCAAATGTGGCTTATGCAGTCACAGATAATCAGGGAACGAGTAGAGGATGGATGTAGAGTTCTATCTACCTATCTGTCTGTCTGCCTGTCTGTCTGCCTGTCTGTTGGTTGACCAGACAGCCTGTCCATTCAGCCATCTGTCCATCCCTCCCTCCCTCCTCCATCCAGCTCTGTTTTAACTTCATGACATAACAAGTTTTAGCGACGTGTTTCACAAGCTTCTAATATAAATGGGATAAAAAATTTTGCTTTTTGCTTGTCGGATGGAATATTTCCCCATGGGACTGTCCTGGTATTTGGTCACTTCCTTCAGTCTCACACTGACCTACCATACACTGTAGCAAGAGAAAGTTTTCACAGGAACTCTGAGGGTTTGCTGAAGCTTAGTGTGTACAATTCAGCTCCATTTCTGCTTCTAATGAGCTTTTAAGAATGTTCTTTTTGTTTCTACTTCTGTTTCAATGTATTGTCTATTAGTTCTTACTTGTACATATTGTTTTCTGTGAGCAGAGGAGAGGCCAAGAAGGAGGGGAAAGGTCACTACTGGTTAAAGAGGAAGACAAAGCAGTTAGCAACGATGCTGAAAAACAAGAATAAAAACTGACTAGAGCACTTTAGTGAACTTACAAACACACTTAAAGTGGGCTAATATAGAACTAATATTTTTCTACTTAATATACTTTAATTGTACAAAGCTAGTACGATTAATTTAATTGTCTATTTAATTTAACCATGACTTAAATTAAAATATATTTTATATATGTATTATAATTGCTTTATTTATGGACTTTCAGTATATTAGAAATCTGCTAAAAATAGTAGAACAAGATAGCTACAGTATATGCAGTCATTCTTGGAGTTTCTTTAAATACAGAAAAAGTACACCCTATATCATGCTATCACTAGGCTATTCAGTATTAAATAAAAATAAAAATACAAATTTAAAATATAAAATACATAAATCCCAAAATCATTATATTTTAGGAGTTAGAGTCTGGAATTTTGTTAAAATGTCCTCATATGCATTATTTTAGTCATAGTTTTTAACCACCTTTTATAAAATCAATTTATTTAAACTCAAGTGTATTTTATGAAGCTACACTGTTTTTTACTTAAATAAAAGCATGTTTTACAGTAATGTATATATATAAAAAGCATAATCTAATACAGTTTATTTAAAGCATGATGAAATTCTGCTTGCTAGCATTCAAGATTTGTTATATGATATATTTTATAATATATATATATATTTATATATTTTTTATTTTATATATAAAATATTGATATATTTTAACACTTTTTAATTACTTACGTAAATTTGTAGACAGCATTCTGTAATGATCAAACTTGAACCAAGTCTGCCATCTAGTGAACACAACACTAAACTCCACACTGAGAAAGCATTTCCAGGATTCAGTCTGAAGACGGAGACCTGTCTGTACCTGGCCGAGGACTTAATAGTAATATTTTCAAATATATCTGTCTGTTATTCTCTGGATCTAATCTGCTTTAAAATCTTCCCGCTCAATAAAAAAAAAGGTTTTGCACAGACACATTGTTTCCTAAAACAAAAAAGTGTAAACGCACCCTCATAGAGACAGTTTAAAATAAAGCACTTTAAAATTAAAACTTCCGCCTGTTATACCTTTTTTTTTAAATCAGTTCAAATACAAAATATGACATTTTAGCAAGGTTATGAGAATAAATAAGTTAGGAATGAATCATATCAAGAGAAAGTAAGAGTTACAGTGTCATAGATTTACTGTTCCCACCCTGAAGATTATTTTCCTAAAGCAACACAACTC
>JAQQZU010000038.1:2265531-2279488 GCA_030068025.1 Parauchenoglanis punctatus | reverse complement strand
ATTGTGAAATAAACCACTTCAGGGGGAATCAACGTCCTGAATCACCCTTTCAGGGTTTATTTTGCAGTAATGACCAATTCGCTTCGTTATCCCTTACATATTTAGTACATATTTATGCTCACTCACTAAACCCGCTTTTTTCTGTCTCTTGCTGTTAATAAGATTGGAAGTGACTCCATTGTCTCTGACACTGGAGACTCCTTCCATAAGTGATAGACATATCAACAGTTAGACGCTTTTAATTTCTAAAAATATGATGGCGTCCACCATACAGAGAACTTTGTTACTACAGGATCGACAACGTATTAGATCGAGCACATTAATATAAACTTTGCAGCCAAAACCATTGCCAGAGTTGCCATTAGAGAAAGTTAATCAACACCTGCTGGCCAATCGGAACTGAGACTTTCTTTTATTTAAATATTACACTACTTTTAATGGTAAGAAGAATCATGGTGAGCAAAAAAAGTATGGGTTTGTAAAATGTTCTAAAAAGAAGTGTTAAGATCATTAATTAAAAGCTCCTATGGAATGCATAAGAACGTCTCTCCTACAACACCGCGGCACTTTTACAGCTAGTGTGTTCATGACAGAAAAAAAGCCTTCTTTTCTTTTTGCCGCAGGTCCATGCACAGACATATTCAACAGAAAATAAAGGAACTTTTCAGAGCCAAATGGTGTCAGCGTGAAGGGATCTTGAATGACGGCGCAGCTGCAGGCCATTCCTTGGCCACTGGGTTCATGACTGTACTGCAGGCCTTCGACTTTCCTCCCAAAGCTCTCCAGAAGCTATAAAATATACACGTTATACAACACATACACCAAACAAGAGGGTGATGAGAAAATGTAAGACTCAGCATGTTCAGCATTATTAGATCATTAAAAATGTAATCAGTGAACAGCAAATCAATATCTTGTGAGCTTCATGTTGTTTTGAAATGCCATGGCATTCCTCAACAAACATAGCCACACATCATCCAAATGATTGTACATTTCTAAGAACTTGGGGCATGCAAAAATAGCAATGCAGATCATGAGAAATATGTGTAGGCTATAGGGAAATGCCTCATAGCCCTATGTGAGAATTAATTTCAGCCTACATGCCAAACTCGTAAAACATAGATGGTGGGTCATGGGTAGTGCAGCGCGAGTGCTAACACTGACACTGCGGATAAACACGGTGAGACTCAGTGGTCTGGAGCAGCTGGCAGATTTATTATGGTGGTTGTATATTGTGGCAGTGACTTCAACAGGCCTGCGCATCTGACGGCTGATTGTACATCACAGTGAGGCTGAATCCATCTTCAGGGCTTTGGCCTGGCAGAATCTGGACTACAGACTGAGATTTGGAAGCATATTTAGCTTCAGTTGTGTTAGTAGGTAAAGATTTGATGATCATTTTTAGACATGATTTCCCAGACAATTCATATAATCTTACAGATATAGCACAGGGTTATGAGTTTAAAATCATTTTTACCATGAAACGTAAAGCAAAAACCAACCCTGAAAGATTAATCTCAACCTGCTGATCGTGGCATCGGATTAAGACCAATTTATAGTTCTGCGTCGAGTCTACGCTGTAGGGTGTGGAGCAGGATATGCATCCTGTAGCATCCCCTACAGTGTAGATTCGATGCTGTATCCAAAAATGTAACTACAAGTCACAGTGACCCAGACTGCAACAACTGTGACTGATCCGCTTGCAAGCATCGCATTTCCTCCTACACATTTCCAGCTGCTCCTTCTTCTCTGTGAAAATCAGAAATCTACTATCGGGATATTGTGTTAATTTACATGAATAAAGTGTGAGGTGCTATAGCAGCTGTAGATTATTATAATGGCCAGTATTGTTGCAGTACTTGAGTTCGGTCTTGGTCTAGAGACCGGTCTCAAACCACCTTTTCACTTCCTCAGTCTCATCTCAGAATTGAAAGCAATTCTATTCTAGCTTAAATTAGTCCCAGACTAGATCAGCATGAGTTGGACTCATAATTGTAGACGTCCAGACCATTTTATTAACCCTAGAGACACAAAATTAGCCACCAATTAACACATCATATTATGTGTAATAAGATCGCTGATCTCAATTCACAACCAAAGAATTCTTTTATTATAATGTTAAATTTTTTGAAATCTCTGGTATCACCTCATGCATGCTCTGACCCTCACATGGCCACTCTCAAGCAGCTAATACAAAAACTTGTGGAAAACATTAAAAACTACTCAGCGTGCACTAGTCATGTTTTCCTTTCCTGACCTTGAGCCACCACCGTTCCTGCCCTGTGTTTCCATGCTCTGTGTTGGCAGGAAATGCTGTAGTATTCACCATCAGGAAGGCTGCCAAATGTCAGCATAAACGCGAGTAACCTTTTTATGACCATTCTCTTTGGTCTCTAGTGCCAAGGTCATGGATTCCCAGGCCTGCTCCACCTTATCACTTCAGCTTCTGAACAGATGATAACATTATATGCCATAAAGGTTTGGCAACCTAAAGCTATTCCGGGAACATACAGTAGATCAGGGTTCGTCAACTGGTGGAATGTGTTTCAAATGTGAACGCAGCTAAGTATTTCGGTGAACTTAACCAACAATTTGAAAAAACTGTAGCAGACCCAATCAACACATGCAAACGTTCAGCGACTGTAGTTTTCTGAACAGGAGCAGGAAAACATTGTAGCCTCTGTTGCGGATATTTTGTCAGGGTTTATACAATCACATGCATTTATGTACTTAGCTAACGTGAAGGCAGCTATTCAGCCTGGTCTCCATTTCCCCCACAAATATTAATTAGATAAAGTTTCAACTACATATTTAAAGGAAAACTTCACCCTGAAACGTATATGTTTATACTGCAATATTTATCATGTGTGGTGCTGTATTTTTGTCATTCCCATGAGAAGTCAGTGGTTATCTGCTGCTCTGACGCCACACGGCGACATTGTTATTGCTAGCATGGTTACAGTGGCATTTAATCGGAGAAAAATGTCAACAATCTCAATTCTAAGTGATAACCGTTAGTTTTCTCAGTTAGCTCCTAAAAACAAAAGAGCTCCTTTTCTTACTCATTATTTTCCACCATTGTTCAGTGTCATATTAATGAGAAATTAAGGAGCAAATTTTGGACTCAAAGTTAAATGCTACGCTCCTATACGAAGCAGATGCACCGAGTTACGGCAGAGACTTGGCTCAGCTAGTTAGTGACATAAGATGTAATAAGCGTGAAGGTGTTGATGATGGTTTTAGCTTAAAAGTTGAACTTTGGAAGCTGATCTCTTTGTGCAGAGTGTACAGATGAAGACGTGAGAGGGCTTGACAGACCAAAGGACTAAAGCGCTGCTGCATCACTCGCTTTAGGTAGTGTCTGCACCACTATCAGCAGGTAGTCAAATGGCATTGTGGGTAATGTAGGAAAATATCAGATGACGTGAAAATAGACCATAATATAAAATGAAAGAAGTTTTATTAAAAAAAAACTCAAAAGTGAATTATAAAATATTTTTTTATGCTGTTGAAGATCACATTAATTAATTATACAGTAATTCATTATAAACATTGATATGCAAGTCAATCAGGATTGGGTTTTTTTTTTATCTTTGCAAATATCATAAATATCCAAATCTACAAGTAGTGCATATTCGGAAACAGAACTGTGCAGTCATATTTCATTTGCTACTGGATGTCCTTTACCTGTAGATCCATTAAGGGTAAAGAGCAGCTTCTCTTGGTCATGTGACAGGCAGCTGTCTAGGTGACTTTCAACAGCAACATCTAGGTCACTAATCCCTCTTCTGGGATCCACCTAATCCTCACATGACTGTCAGGTGAGAACAAATGCAGGGCCGTGAACCACCGGTAGAGTTTCCCTATAACCTCGGCCTCCTACGTCTCTGAGCAGCTTCTTTCACCAGATTGTTATAATGGAATTGGATGAAAAGTACAGTAGCGGGCGTATTGAGGATCAAGGTTAGGTTACCATCACAAAAGGCTAAGGAAGCGTGTGTGTGTGTGTGTGTGTGTGTGTGTGTGTGTTGCACATGAATCCAAAGAATCCAAAGGAAACATGCAGTCATGATTGGGAGTGTGATTTTGGACCTATTTTGCATGTGTTTGTTTTTTTTTCTAAGTTGAGCCGAGAACCCTGGCCGTAATGTGGGTTGCTTTGCATTTAATTTGTTTCTTAAAGCATTTAATAAAATACCAATTTTGCATATGTTTTACATTGTGGCCATTTCTATAGTGCTTTGTATGAGTATTCACGCTCCCTGAACTTTCCCACCTTTTAGAGGGTTAAAATCTGGAAATGAATATATGTCATAAATCTATAGGAACTCAAGTCAATATAGCTTGCAGAATTATTCACACATAAAAATCGTGATTGCATAAGCATTCATCCTGCTATTGCTGTGGAACCCTGAAATTGGTTTTGGTGTTAGCAGTTGCCCTCACAAAGTGACATAATTAGTTGAATGGTGTCAACTTGTGTGCTATTAAAGTGACACATGAACCTGGAGATTGAACAGATGGCATCATGAAGGCCAAAGAGCTATCAAAACAAGTCCAGAACAAATTTATCATAAAGTATCAATTAGAGTTTGGTTAGGAAAATATACCCCAAACTTAGATCCCAAACACTGCACAGAATAACATTAAATCCATTATTTGCATGATGGTAAGAATATGACACAACTGCAACTCCCGAAGAAAAGGAGGCCATCCACCAAAATCTGTCATCAACTAAAGAGGGGATTAGTCAGAGTAGCAACTGAGAGGGCAAGGCAAATCTGAAGGAGCTGGAGAGATCCACAGCTCAGATGGGAGAAGCTGTTCACAGGACAACCAAAGCCTGGATATTCCACAAAGCTGAGATTTATGGAATGGTGGCAAGCAGGAAAAACGATTCATGGAAGAAAGCCACATGAAATCCTGTTTGGAGACTCTGAGACCAAAACTAAGCTCTTTGGCTTTGGCACAAAGCATGGTGGTGGTAGCATCATGTTGCTGAGATGCTGTTTTTTGTCAGCAGGGACTGGGAAACTTGTCAGAGTTGAGGGCAAGATAGATGAAGCCAAATATGGCAGTCCTAGAAGAAAAACTTTTCCTTCAGAGTCTTCAGAGTCTGAGGTATAGGTATGCCTTACAATAAGACAAATCCCGTAAGAATACTGACAAAACTACACTGGAGTGGTTCAAATCTAAGAACCTGGGTGGCCTGATTGAGAATCTGTGGCAAGACTTGCACCAGTGGTTTCCAGCCAATGTCACAGAACATTTTTGCCAAGAAGAAGTCACATAAATATTATGGATGTGACCTGAAACATATAGTGTAAATCACGTGGTAGAAATCCCAATTAAGTCATTCTCAATTCCAGGTTGTAACACTAAAAAAGGTGAATACTAGATTAGAGTTTAAACACTGGATTAGAGTTAAATCTGGTTTTACCCACATGTGTCGTATCCTGCATTATTCCAGCATTTCTTTGAGCAGATTAGGTGTATTGTTGAGATTAATGAACCTGTGGTCTGAATGAAACCAGAACCGATGATCAAGGAAACAAGTTTTAAAAAATTATATTGAAAATTACGTAGAGAGGTCAGCTGGAGAATGTAATTACGCAATATTTTATTAAACCAGACCCTTCCTTTCCTCAGAAAGAAAGCTTTGCTCTTGAACGTCAATGCAAATTTTGTGTTTTACTGTCTGTTCGGTCTTATAAACTTGACTGCCAATCAAACTTATAGCAATTGCGTTCAAACACTGTGTGTAATATACTCACCGCATCACTCTTGCTATAAGAACTGAATTTTAATTAGCAAATCATGAACAAAGATACGATGTCATTGGGGAAGTAATAATTCATAATTATCTATGCCAACAAATCCTTTTCACTCTGTAGTTGTAATTTATTGGACAAATCAAGTCAAGGGCCTTAGCTGCAATATTGTTCAATGGAAAAGGCAGCCATTGTGTTGGCACACAATTTCATCCCAAAAGCTGTATGTTAATGGGGAGGAGAAAAAAGTCCTCACATGTCAGCTTGAGCAGTGATATCACAATGGATCAGTCAAACCTGAATTCAGCCCAATGCACTTCCATTATACCGTGATTAACCCCACTGTGAAACCCAGCCTCAGTCCATTAATGAACTTGGCTTCCACTGGGTACACGCTGATTAACAACCTGCAGGTCAAAGAAGCTAAACCTCTGGCTGTGTCTCAAATAGACCCCTTGTTCCATACATTGCAGTACTTAAGTTATGCCCAACCTGACCAGAACATAATTAGGTTTCTTGCCAGGACTTATCTTGATTGAGTATTTGAAAATTAATAATAAAATAAAATCATATTTTATCCCTAATTCATTTACAGTCATATAGTCCCTACCTTACAGAAAAACAATTGACTCATTTGCATGGTATAACTAGCCTAGTTTACATTGTAACCACAGAGAAAACGCTTCAGCATAATTGATGTGTGAGACGGTTGTGCAAAGATGAAATCATCTTCATGAGCTTACAAGCCTGAATACTGTCCTCAGTTTCACATTGGTCGAGTACTCCAGTGCTGTCTTCCAGTGGCGCATAGTGCTCACGTGGCGGATTAATTTCATGACAATATCCACATCTGCAGGAATAAGAGTGCAGACGCCATAAACTATGGTGGGAGTTTGGAAAAAGAAGAAGAAGAAGAAGTGTTCATTTTGTTCCATATTTATTAATAGACATGTTAAAAAGAAATATGATGCTGGTTGTATGCAAGACCATTAAATAAGTCAATCTACATGCTCTTTTTCATTTATGCAGTTATCTAATTAGCCAATCATGCGGCAGCAGCCCAAAACAAAAATAATGCAGACACTAGTCAAGAGTTAATGTTAATCAAACATCAAAATGAAAAAAAAAAGTGATCTCTGTGACTTTAACTATGGCATGGTTGTTGGCATTAGAAGGGGTGGTTTGAGTATTCAGAAACCACTGATCTAAAAATTTCACATGCAACCAGAGTTTGCACAAAATGGTGGGAAAAATAAAAAACACTGAGTGAACGACAGTTCTGTGGGTGGAAACACCTTGTTGAGGAGAAAGGTCAAAGGAAAATGGGCATATTGGCTCAATTCATAGTAATTCATATAATTACTCTTTACAACCGTGGTAAGCAGAAAAGCATCACAGCATGCACAAAACATCAAACCTTGAAGTGGATGAGCTACAACAGCCATTGACCACATTGGGTTCCACTCCTGTCAGCAAAGAAGAGGAACCTGAGGCTATCATGGGCACAGAATCAACGAAACTGGACAGCTGAAGATTAGAAAAAAATCACCCGGTCCTTTTCCAGTCTCAAACAGTTTAGTTTTGGTGTGTTTGTGCCCATGAAAGCCTCATATCTTTGTTCTTTTTTGACAGGAGTGGAATCAGCTCATCTGGTACCAACAATCGTAACACAATCAAAGTCACAGAGACCCCTATTTTTCCTATTCTGATGTTTGATATGAACATTAACTGAAGCTCTTGACCTGAATTGTGCTGCTGTGCTGCTGCCACATGATTGGCTGATTGGATAAATGCATAAATGAGCAGGCATACAGGTGTTCCTATTAAAGTGGACAGTGTCCGGATATTTTTAATTAATTTTGAAACAGATATGTGGATCCTGCTTTAGGTTCTTGCTTACTAAAATTAGCATAATTAATTAAACCCTAGTACTCAGATATACTGTATAATGGACTTGTGTTTGCACTGACATTGGCCTTTACCTCACCACTTCACCCCATCACGTTATTGGGATTGAAGTGGACTGTTGCCATGGCATCGCCCGAGGCCACATGCTGAGAGAATAAGAGGGTGGACGGCGGTTCCTCATGCCTGAAATAGATGCCTAAATTGTTTAAACAGATAACAGGAGGCTGTGGCGCAGCGCCAGGAGCGTGCCTATCTCTCCGCCACGTGGGACTCAGAGACGGCACAAACAGTCTGCACCGCTGGGCGGGAATGAGTGCGTGGGCTCGAGCGGCACATCCTCCCCGCAGCCCCCATGAAGGAGACCAGTGTGCACTAATCGCCTCCATCTCAGTCAGGTTGCATGTTCATTTGAAAGGGAATTAAAGCTAATAAGGGGTTCCAATTAAGGGAGGTTGTGCCAGTGGGGGGTTAATTTTTGATGCAGGCGCTTCAGAGTTTAAATGGTACTGTTCACTGATGAAAAGGGTTTTGAGACGTTAACACATATCTATTTGAATTTGGGCATTGATTTAAACAAAAAGGCTTTAGATAAAGAAAGAAGGGGAAAAGATTGTCATTATGCATTGGGCATTTGTGACATAGTGAGATGAATGCAGATAAAGTACTTTTGCTACCATAATTGTAGGACCGTTAAAATGTCTACATCACAGTTTAGCTTAGAATGTGTCATTAGATAGGGTGAAAATTGCAATAAGATAACTATTGTAATTTTTCCAATTTAATGTCAATCATTTTACCTAAGGCAGGCTTGGATTATATAAAATACCTGCCATGCTACAGCTGTAATGGTGGAAAGTTAAAGAAAGACTTATTTTAGGGCAATTTTAACCAAGAACATGATGTACTGAGTTTCAGCACTAGATCAGCTGAATAAGACACTTCACGAGTAGTTTGTATATAGGCTACAATAAGGAACAAATAAAGCACAAGCATTCGTGCTGTATTACAGCAATTTATGTTACTAATTAGGTCTGCTATTATGGTACCATTTTTTTTACAATATAATGGGACTGAATGCCTAGGGCTGTTTATTCATTTCTCATTTCCAAAATCTCTTCAAGTCTGAACACTTTTCTGTAGTTTGATGGTTCATCATGCATCAGTAATGTGAAGCTAGGTGAATGCCAAGGACAGAGTCATGATAGTGACAAAAAGTGGACACAAAGCCCCTTGCCCCTTGAGCAGTGAGATAAATTGTACTTAAATGTGCTTAGGTTGAGCCTAAATGTCAATATCCCCTTAATGTCCCCTGATGAAGGGCATCACTCACAGACATTGGACATCATGTCTGCTGGAGATGCTGCTCATCTCCCAATGGCCCACAAACTACCGCTGCCTTTCTCACCAACATCCAGCTGTGATTCACTGTTTCATTTCCAATAACTCTAATCACTTGCCAAGATCTTGTGTCAAATGTGCACATCTGAAAATGAACATGAGTGTTTTGTCATGACTGCAAACTGCATGTTTTTGAAAGACTGCAAACATTGTGGTCAAATGGACTGAATTTGTTCCAATTCCATATTTTAAATGAGCTGGTTTGTATGCACCCTTAAAATCCTGCTCACAAAATCTACATCCAATCCAAAGTCAAAACGGAGGCACTGCGTCACTTACTGGAACTGGGACAGTATGAATAGGTACTAAAATGCCAGATTAGGGAAGAATAGTTTGTTCTTGGGTGGCATGGTGTCACAATGGGTAGTGTTGCTGCCTCACAACTCCATGCCCCCTGGTTTGATCTTTAGCTCCAGTTACTTGTGTCTCCATGGAGTTTTGTTCTCCCCATGTTCACATGGACTTCTTCCAGGTTCTCTGGTTTCCTCCCACCTCCTCTAGGTGTAAATATGTATGCATGCTGCTGTGCAGTGAACTGGCATCCTATTTGTTATATATTCCTGCTTTGTTGGCAGTATTCCCATGATATGTTCTGGATCTATCACAGCCCCAATCAGGATGAAGATGTTACTGAAGATGAATGAATGAATGTTTTGTTAATGTAGTAGTTTATGAGTACATGAATGCAAATGAAAACCTTGTGAAGAAGTGGGAGCTTGGCTGAGGATAGTCTCTGCATCAATTTTTGTGCCCTGTACAGATCAAAAATTGGGTATTCAAAGCTCCCCTTAGCTGGTGCCTCAACTTCTTTATAGTTGTCTTGATGGCAGTTCTCAAATTCCCACATCATAATTCCCTGGCTGAGCATCCGTGACAAGAAGGGACAATGGGGTAATTTGATTGGGTTGCCATGGCACTGAGACAGGATGGCCCCAAGGCCATTTCGAAGGTGTTCACTTCAAGCACGAAAGGTATTGATGGGTCAGGGTGGTGTAGTATACGGGCACTAGTAAATTGGTTTTTAAGATTTTCAAAAGTTTGACTCACTACATCAGTCCACCTTACAGTGTTGGCTTTTCCTTTGAGGAGTGAATCTAGGGGAGCTGCCACCAAGTCCTTGGTTGTTCAAAGTTTGGGCCATGAAAGATTTAGTCTGCTCCAGAGGCTGGCAGTGAGAGAGTTCAGTGGTCACTGGTCCTGTACATGGAGACGTACTTTACTGCAGGTTTTATCTTCAACAAAAATCTTTAAGTTGATAAAGAACTTCTTAACACAATGATTGGATGGTCAGGTGGGCACGATTATGGTTGGAGTGTTCAGGGAGGTAGATCTCCAGCAGCAGAGTTGGTGACCATTGAACTAGAGAAATTTGAGCTTTGAAAAATCTCTCTCACTGTCAACCTTTGGATAAGACTTGGAGAAACATGTACTGTATATGTAAGGTCGTTCAGACATGACTCACAGGTTCTTGCTATGAGGAAGAGAAAATGAGAATATCATTCATGTAGACAATTATGAAATGGTTTAGGAAAGTCATAGAATACCTTGTATATGAATGACTGAAATACTGTAAGTATTTTACTGTTAGACCTGATCTGTAAGACACCATCAAATATTTATAGTGCCCTAATGTAGTGATGTGGTTTTTCCACTTGTCCCCTTATCTGATGTGAATATAGATCTAGGGACATAAATCCAGTTTGGTGAAGATTTGTGTGCCACATACAGTACCTGTTACAGGGTTGAGGGGACCAGTGGCAAGGGTATTACATGCTGACAGTGTTGAGACCCATATAATGCAGGGACTGAGTTCTTCATCTTCTTTTTTCCCAACAAAGAATTTAGAGGGACGTAGAGGGAAGAAGGAAGAATGTGACAAAGTCCGTGCCCCCCTTACATAATCCTCTATAGCCTTCAGAGTCTAACAAAGGATCTGCCCTATTGTGTGGGGTCGAGGCTCCAAGCAAGAGATCAATACCACAACCCAGGTAGCTCAGATGCTTTAATTTTGCTGAAGACATTAGCAAGGTCTAGATAATTGTTTGGAATCTGAATGTTTTTCTCAGCTCCAAGATTTTCAAGTTGATTTGTACAACAGACAAGTGAGATACAGGTGACATAGCAATAGGGGTCCATGAGGTGAGCTCACCAATGGTCCAGAAAATAGAAGGTCTATGAAAGGCAAGCTAGGGAATTCCCAACTTTATAGGTTTATGGGTGACTTCTGCTCCAGAAAGGAAATGATTTTAGCATCGAGGACTCAGGTATGGAGTGTTTCTTGATTTAACATTGCCTATGGGGCTGCGTGCAGGGCAGGTATACTAAGAGCATGTAAATTAGAAGGATTCTGAGCATTCTTGCCATTTACTCATTCAAAAAAATTACTGGATATGCCAAGGTGCTGCATCAAGAAAAACAGTTTGAACAAAACAATAGTTTCAATATATACAACAAAAGTGCATTGAAATATACATATATAAAAAATAACTGCAAGAAAACAAAAAAAATAGTTGTTATGTAATAATAAGAAAATGGAGTTTATTAATTGGACCAAACTCAGGTCTATCAGCTTTGATTTTCAGACAGAATGCATAATTGTCCCTAATTGGCTCTAACACTATAATCATTTGTGTTTTCTGGCAGTGAATTATTTTTCAGCAACATTCTATTTATATTTTTTATTGTTAATCCTACTAAAATTGTAGGGAGATAGAAGAGGCAAAATGGTATCAAGAAACCAAAAGAAAGAAACAAAAGGCAAAGCACACTAAAAAAGTTCTCTTTTTAAAAGTTGGATTTGCCACTTTCTCCTCTGTCTGTGCTCTGTAGGCAGTGGAGGCTGCCCTGTGGGGGCCGTGTTGGTGAGTTAGCGTGGAGCTGCTAGCTGAAGACCTCGTATTGAACAGAAGGTGTTGTCTCGCGCTTCAGGCTGTTCACACACACACTCGCGACAGTGAGAAGTGAAATATTAACAGCTCTCTCGCTCCGCAATTAACTGAACTCTGTTGCTGAGCATCGGCTTCAGGCTTGGCCTGTGTTTGGAGAGGCGACTGTAGTGCCGAAGGTTAATTTGAATATTTAGAGGAGAAGTTTGAAAAGTTTTTTTTTTTTTTTCCAAAGAAACAAAAGAGAACTTGATATTTACATGCTTGGCAAATGACTGAGTTTTTGCTCAGTATTAATGAAGTTTATTGACAGATGAACACCTACAACAGAGTTCAAGTAACTTTCAGCATTAGAACCTACTTCCTATGCCATGACTACGACTTACATTGTTAAATTATCATGTACAAGGTTGAATTTGCTTGAGTCAACTATTACAGCAACGGAATTACTCAATTACTCAAAAGTTTGCGTCCGCTGTAGTTCCTAGGTGGAAAAAAAGAAAGATACTCCTGATTTTCCAATTAATGCACAAAGTGAAAAGGAATTTGAAGGCATTTAAATATAAAAATGGGTATATTCTTCAACAGGATGACACATGAGAGAAATATAACTTATGTATATCAGGAAGAATTTCTGAATATTACATCCGAGGGAATCCAAAAGCTGTTCACAATATAGGAAAGAATTTATACAGGCAAAGGGTGGTCACACAAGTTTTTAGAGAATATAGTGATATAATTTAGATTTTCTTTCTCCAAAGTGAATATATGCTACAATACAGTATTTGACCATTTTTTTTACTTAAGATATTAAAGATTAAGATATTAAGATTTTGTAGTCATTGATTTATAGCAGCTAGTTTTTAAGTCATGGAGTTTTAGGCAGTAGCAGTAATCTCTGTTTGGGCATATGTTGACTTTTTGTTTCACAGCAAGTGCACATTGTTATAGTTATGCTCCAGTCATATGACAGTACCAGCAGTTTCAAGCAATCGGAGTATTTTTAATTAAATAAAATTGATCATTTATACACAAGAGAGCATTTGGCTGATGGGATTATTGAACGTCATCACACACAATTTGAAAATACATATTTTTCCATTCAGTCTTTCTAACAGTCAGAGCTAAAACTGTCACTTTAAGATTTCAATCACAGCACTTTTAAAAAGCACTTTATTCAATCTTTGCTAACAAACTACACCTGTCAGTGTATTTCAGTATTTGGACAGCTTGGTGAAGTAGTGCTGCTTTTGAAGCCTGTCTCAAACAATTTCTACAGCCGCTACCTTCTAAGACATATGACACAGCACAGCAATGCTGTAGGACTTGAGTCCTGTCTTGAGATGGTTTCTGTATTGACTTGGACTTGGATCAGCTTTATTGGCATTTGTACTTGGACTTCTAGGGACTTGTTCACACTGAATTTGTAAAAATAAAAAAAAGTTGTATTGTCTTTTCTTTTCCCAAGAAGTACAAGAAGCAATTCCTTCTAGACAAGGTTTAAAAAAAAAATTGGCACAATACACAATATGAAGCCAACTACTTGAAATGAAGGCCTAGCTTCAAAAAGAATTTAATGGCATTCGGTCTTGATCTTAGTCTTTTTTTTTTTTTTATAATTTGGACTCGATCTAGGCTTGGCCTCAAACCACATAAGATGCTGTTCTGTCTCATTCTTGGCTGGCCTTGGATTTGTCTTGTGCTTGATAATGGCAGTCTTAACTACAGTAAAAGACAAATGTATCCTTTAATCCCTTACACATTACACTTTAATCGTTTGTGTCGTTAATGTAATCTGTCATACAAGTTCCTGTGAACTACTGGTTGCTAAAACTTCTGACCAATCAGAATCGAGAATTTAACAGAGCTGTGGTATATAGAAGAACAATCACTTCACATGGCGGCACGGTGGTGCGGAGGTTATCACTGTCGCCTCACAGCAAGAAGGTCCTGGGTTCGATCCCCGGGTGCCTTTCTGTGTGGAGTTTGCATGTT
>JAQQZU010000038.1:2253615-2265431 GCA_030068025.1 Parauchenoglanis punctatus | reverse complement strand
GCGACCTGCCCAGGGTGTACCCCGCCTCTCGCCCGAAGATGCTGGGATTGGCTCCAGCTTCCCCGCGACCCAGATTTGGTGTTGTGGGGGTGTGCACACTACACAATCACTTGCAAGACCTACACACTATACATGATCTCTTACATGTACACATGAAGTGCACTTGATCATCAAAATAAAATATGAAAATGTGAGAGCTGTCTTTTGTGTATCTCTGTTCCTACTTTGTACAGAAACTAATATAAGCAATTTCAAATAAGGATTGCTTTGAGAGATGTAGGCAGCAAAGATTGTCTGTTCTGCAAAGGGATCTGGAGGTACAGTGAAATGCAGCATGGCAATTTTTGTGTTATTGTTTCTAACAAGCATTTAGTTATTACATGGCAAATAATTTTTCATAGATGCATTATTACAGTGCTTACATTTTGCCCTCGAGCTCCCTCACAAATAGATGGATGATAAACTGGATTCAGGGACCTGCTGAGCTTGAGTTTCTGCAGTTTCTCATGCCTGTACCTCCAACTAGTCACAGAGTGGTTCATACCTTGCAATTCATGCCTGAGAAAATCAAACATGCTTGAGAATATGAGCCGCCGTGCTTGCTTGCAGAGTGAGAAAATCATGTTGCTGCACTGTTCGGATTACACGAGCAGGAGTATGCTAGTCAAGCTAGAAGACTACTCCCTTCAAACCTGAATTTACTTGGCAACTGGGAGATCAAAGCTAATATCATGTAGGGCATAGTATGCTTAACTAAAGCTATGTGCACACTAATATGTTTTAGCTATAAAATGCGTCACATTTGCTTTATTTACGCCTGGCGTCTGTACTGCTCTGGAGTTTTTCACCCCCTAAAATTGAAAGTTTTGGAAACGTTGCTGGCCCTTTTTTAGTTTGGAGTTGCTTTTTAGTGTGGATGAGGGAAAACGGACACTTTCGGAAACGATGACGCAGACCCCGTCTCACGTGGCCCTGTTCTGGAAGAAAACAAACGCCATCAGTCTTGACTACCAGTGGTGAATGTAGCACGGATAACAAATTACAAGCGTTACTGACCTTGTTGTCTTTGCTAGCATCTGTTGTGCAGTTAAAGTCTTCATTTTATAATGCTACAACTGCCTACATGTGCAGGAGGCAAGCTGTTATTCAAGTGAACTTCAACTAAGCAACCGACTGCAGAGTAGACAATCTGCTTTCTGTTTATAACAGCACGCGCATGCTCAGTATACAGCGGAAGGTCATGTAATATGCATTTTAAGGTAGGTTAGTATGGACTGAGATTATTTCTGATACTTAGGTAAAACGCTCATCTGGATGGAGATTAAAATGGAAGTTTTAATCATGTGGACGTGTGAACAGTGCCGGGTCACAGTCTGGACGCCAC
This sequence comes from Parauchenoglanis punctatus, assembly GCA_030068025.1. NCBI lineage: Eukaryota > Metazoa > Chordata > Actinopteri > Siluriformes > Auchenoglanididae > Parauchenoglanis > Parauchenoglanis punctatus. Next base: position 2,264,047 of record JAQQZU010000038.1, on the reverse strand, counting down.
CCGACACCGATATTCTGCGAACAAGCCTACCAAGCACTTTTAGTTTCATTTTAGAAAGAAAAGCTCATGAAAGATTGCCAATTTGTTTCTTAACACATCTTACCAGAAGAAATTCCACTGTCAATCAATCATGCTACTATTGTGTTCTCGGAAATTCAACGTCAAGTTGGCAATCGCCTGCGAAAGATTCCAAAGAGCTATCTTTCCTGGAATTGTGATGTGTTGTATAGAAAACAATTATGGCTGCCTGATAATTTTAAACCTTGGCTAAGCAGAGGATACTTGGCTCTGTGTTACAGCGAGGCCTACGATTTAGCAGCATTTCTCTTTGAGATCCACACAGCAGGCCTGCAGCCAACACGGCTGCTTCACCAAACGGAGGACACACACACGAACACTGACTGAAGGAAACACAGCTTTCACACTGAGTAACACGCTGCTTTGCATAGCATGGTGCTTGCATAACAGTGATAATCAGATATGAATTATATGTGTAGGAAAGACGTTGCGCAGTGCAAATAGGTTAATAAGGCTTTTGTTACATGCTGCAGTTGTGCTTTCATTGTAATTGTTTGGAATTTTAATTGCACACTGAAAAGGTTTGTGTCCTGTGGTTTCTGTCATGGAAGTAGTTCATACTTTTATTTTAATTATGCAAACAGTATTTATAAAATAAGAAATAGCTTAAACTCTATTGACTTACAGAATGTACAATAGTCAATCAAATACTGTATGGAAAACCTCTTAAATGGGAAATTAATACCCGTTAATACCAAAGTCAAAAACAGATATACTAAATACAGAAATATTTAAAAATAATAATTGTGAGGGGAACACAAAGAGTTGGGAGTGTAAGTCAACGTGTCTGTATCTGTTTAGTGCTACAATGATCCATATCTGTATCTGTTTACGTGGAAGTGACCTAAACTGGAATTGTTTTTCTTCCTTTATTTTCTTTTAAAATTAAATATGCCCCCAGAAACACTGAAAGACACCAGTAAAGTCACCCAGAGTTAGAAATCTCAGCACTATCAGCATAACATGTGTGAATTCTGCCTGTGACCGTTCCTCGACCTCTGACCACAGCTAAAGATGTGCATGAGGTTGTTTTGTTAATCTTGCTTGCACGGTTATTATTTTTCTTATTAATCTTACCTGGATACTGTAGATTCTTATTCTGTTCATACTGAACATCCTTTCACTTAGTACTGTATGCCTTTACTCAGGAATCAGGTTCCCAGGTTCCTCTCAAGAGTTCTTCCTCATGGCTTCTCAGGGAGTTTTTCCTTGTCACAGCCACCTCTGGCTTGCACATTAGGGATCTAGATCTACACCAGGATTTCTGTAAAGCTGTTTATTCACAACGAGTCAATTTTCTGGGCTCCCAGTTCAGATTATTTAAAAAACACATGTGTAGGTTATGTGTCAGAGGTTGCCAGATGTTTCTTGGGTGAAAATGTCTGAGATGGGATTTTTTTAATAGCATCAAGACAATGACTTGGAAACACAAGCCCAAGTAATAATAATAATTAATAATAATAATAATAATAAGCCACAAGACTACGATGACCTCAATTTAATGTGTGTGCAAGATGGAGGATGTTTTGTCATGCTTTTGTTGTCGAATAATGCTTTTGTTCATTCAAAGCGCTGCAAAGCATCGCAAAGAAAACATGCCCATATTTTAAAGGATTAGCTGGATTGAATTGAATTGAATGACTGAGGCAAAATACAATCCAAGCTGATGGCTAAGGAAGGATCTGCTTTCTAGCACAGAACCTACACCTTAACTACCACATTCATAGTGACCAAGCATGTAAAATTGAATCCCCGTATAATCCCAGTAATTATATCACACTCTTTACAGTTCTCATAAAAAGACCATGTAATTGAAGTGTCTCATTTCATGGCATAAAACGTAGTCTGTCCTGAGTTGCTCTCTACTCAATAAGACCGTCCAGCCTCACACAACAGGTGACCACTGTAATTAGTGATAAACAGCTACAACAGTGTTACCTAGCCATGAGAGAACTTTTATTTCATGTAGAAAGGCAGTATGGACTGAATAGGGCACTGATGAGTGAGCTGCCTCCCACTCTAACACACAGAATGGCATGTTATGCAACCCCTGGCTGCTAATTGCATGTGACACTTTGGAGAATGTGTCCCGCGAAATGATTCATCAACACAAGTGTCAGATCTCGATATTTGGCAGCCCGTCTTTTGTAATTCAAATCAGATGTCCTAAAACCTCGAACAGGAATTGATAAGGCTGGCAGGCTGGTTTTATGGTATTGCAACAACAGAGGCTATGAGAGGGACTGTAAAATGCTTCGTATGTACATTAACCATGTGGTGTGTTTGGAAAACTAGAGCTGTTGGCACTGTTAACGTCAACTTTACTGTCATTGTATAATGCAGGGTTATGTAATGAAATGGAGCTACAGGCTGTCCGCTTGGGAAACGCAATATATAAAAATGATTCATAATGTGACAGAGGATTATGGATATATATATACAGGATAGTACAAGATTGCAAGCGAAATTAAAAAGGAAATAGATGTGCACTTAGAGAGCAAACAGAGGTGCATAAAGTTCCAGGTCGGAACGTTCTGGATTATAAGTACTTCCTTATTGGGAAATAAATGAAATTGTGTCAAAAGCAATATATTTTTTACTGCTATAAGTTGCTAACCTAATTAGCATCAGGTTTCAGATGTCGAGACCCACGTACGTAAATGTATTTTTCATTTGTCATTCATTCTTTTCAAATAAGCCCTTTATCCTGGTCAGGGTTGTCCTGGAATTGGTGCCAGTTTCTGGAACACTGGCTGCGATGATAAACCCTGAGTGAGAAGCTAGTCCAGCACAAAACACCATGCAATACACACACATTCATACACTAGTATTCATATTCACATTCACACTTAGTGGCAATTTAACATAGTCATTCCATGTATTGGCATGTTTTCAGAGGTGGGAAGAAACCAGAAAAATCTGAGAAAACCCATATAGACATTTGCTGTTAGCTTGGGTAGTCATTACTACATCTCAGGGTTCTCCAGTTTCATCCCAGCCTTAAACACAAGCCGGTCAACTAGGAGTGAAAAACCAGGTGCCTGGATGAGTGATTTGTCCACCCCAGTAGATCCACCATAGGATAAGAATTATTACTGCAAGTTCGAATCAGTGCTACATCAGTGCGAAATATGAAAACATAGATCATTCAGAAGCGTAATCCATTCTGCATGTTTCAAAATACAATAAATGTACCTAAATCCCAAACAAAAAAGGCTTCTGTCGTTAGGTGAATAAGAAAGGAGAAAGCACAAAAGACAAGAAGATCTGTGCGTATATCTCTTTTGTCTTGACAAACCAATCAACATCATCTGAGAGCTACAGAGCCATGTCGACTGATTCCAGGTCTAAATTAGATTGGACAAATACAAGCTAGATGTCTATTTTCCCTAAAAATCATGATATGTCTTTAAGGTTGTATGAAAAAGCTTTGGATATTGACACACACAAACAATAGCTGCTCCTCCATTGCAAGAAGAGAGGTGTATGCTTGCTATACAGAATGAGAGCTTATTTTATTGGTTGGTCTTTGAAAAGGTCGCCGTAAACTGGGTCAGATTTGAGCGAAACTTGAGTGCAGGGCCATGGTTTCAAATCCAATGAGTAGCTCTCTGTCTGTCTCTCTGTCTCTCTCTCTTTCTCTCTCTCCACAAACAATGGTTTCACCAGTCATCTAGAAACATATATTCCAACCTCTCAAATGGTGCATGCGTACAATCCATCCATCTATCCATTATTTTTACATCTTATGTGTCAGGGTCCAAGGGGAAGCTGGAGCCAACCCTAGCTGACTTCAGGCGAGAGTTGGGTACACCCTGGGCAGGGCGCAAATCTATCACAGGGCTGCGTTCAGTCTTCTTCAATAATAAGAGGTAATGAAAAGGAGGTTTGATGGAGAATGTAAGACTTTACAGTATATAAAATATCAGATAAAAACACTAGATTTGTAAAGGAGCTTTTATGGAATGAGTGGATAAATTCAAGAATGTTTTACGCACTTTAGTTTGTCAATATTCCATGAAGTCACATAAGGTCCTTGTCCTAATCTGTCCTCATTATAAAACAGTAGCTACTATATGTGAACTCGATCACCTCCACACCTATTGTCATCAAGGACTGTGACAGTGTAATTATCTGAGTAAATTCTGTAAAGGATTTATGGTTTATAGTCAGATGAATGGAATGTGTGCACTGGTGAAGGTGATGTGAAGAAAGGAAGAAATAAAAGACAAGAATAAAGACTCCATTTGAAACCTGCTCGTCCATTTCTGCAACCTTTACAGACTGATTTGCGCATTTTCTCGAAGGAAATTTCTCGAAAGCAATGTTTGTGCGTGACTCCTTACGTCTTCTGTGCACCTGCTCTAATTCCCAGCCATTTAATCTGATGATTACTAATAGAAAAAAGAAGGAAACTCGATAGCTTTAAAGAAAATTGGCCTGTAAAATATCAAGGAACTACGATTTCATGGGAATTGTTCAGTGGTGTCAATAACATGCTTTGTGACTTGTTTTGCCAAAACAGGCTTCTTAGAAACTCCCGTTTTAGCCGTGTTGACTCAGAGCTATTGTGGCCATGTGTGCCTGCTGTGTGATTATAATACACTGTTGCCAGGAAGGAAGTCTCAGTCTATCCACTTTTTAGTTCTGGTTAGATGACCGAAAGCCATCAGACTGGTTTAGGTACATGTCAGATTCACTTTTTGTGATAAGTGACACATCTTGACAAGAATGAGGATGCACACAAAACAGTGGAACTCAAGAGTGAGGGTTTGATAGTGTCTACCTCCATGTTTAATATGGTCAGTTTTGCAAATAGCAAACCATTTATTTATTTTAATCACAGTTTGCAACAGGAATCATTTACAGAGAATTAGCCCATTTGACTCAGATAATAAGACTTGACTCTTATTGCCTTTTCCGCCCCAAACTGGACATTATATTACAACATTATGTCAAGTGATCCATCCATCCATCCATCCATTATCTATACCGCTTTATCCATCTGGGTTGCGGGGAAGCTGGAGCCAATCCCGGCAGACTCGGGACGAGAGGCTCGGAAGCTCCTTTGTTGACCTAATCTGCATGTCTTTGGACTGTAGGAGGAAACTGGAGCACCCAGAGGAACACCACGCATGCACGGGGAGAACATGCAAACTCCACACAGAAAGGCACCCTGGGTGACCCAGGGATCGAACCCAGGACCTTCTTGCTGTGAGGCGACAGTGCTAACCACCGCCCCACCGTGCCGCCATGTCAAGTGATTGTTCTTCTATATACCACAGCTCTGCTAAATTCTCGATTCCGATTGGTCAGAAGTTTTAGCAACCAGTAGTTCACAAGAAATTGTATGACAGATGCTGCAGATAATTTATGGTTAATAAAAATGGGTTAGTATTTAAGAAAGAAAAACAGAACTGTTTTCTGTAAGGTTTCCAATAAAAAAAAAAGTTTCTGTAAGGAGATGTTTATTTTGCATTTCTTGGAGTCTCCAGGGTCAGTGCCATGTAATAGCAAAGCTGTAACATGAACTTTTCCGATAATTTCACAATAAAGGGCTGCATTTCCAGGAGAAAATGTGAATATGATTACTCTAAAGTGAAAAAACAGATGAGTGCAGCTCATGATGGATGGATGTGTGTGTTGGGTGAGTGGGTCTGGGCTATGAAATGAAGTCTGGTGGCTTTCTGATGAAGCATGATCAAGCAGGAAGACTTTGATTCCAAAACTTCATTCATTCGAATGGAGCCAAAAATGCATTCTGCAGCTCCATGTATTTCAATAAGGTTAAAAATGACAGGAAAACAACAGAATAAGTCCGTCTTTCCAAAAGCTGTATAGAAGCACACTATTTTGGCACAGGATGGATGAGTTTAAGTTGGTTTGGGGTCGGGATCTCGAAAACTGCAGAACGTGGTCTGATGTATATCAATAAAAGAGAGGCTGGGAAGGGAAGCTGATTTGCAGATGCAGCGCATGTTGAAGGAGGCATTCATTGTGGAAAGAGAGACCCTGATGATCTTCTCAGCTGTCTTCACAATCTGCTCCATGGTCTTGTGTTCTGAGACTGCGCACTTCCCGTACCATACAGAGAGACAGCAGGTCAGGACACTCTCTTCCGTCCCTCTGTAGAATGTGATGAGAATAAGAGGAGAGAGGTTTCCTGCTTGGCTTTCTTGGCTAGGCAGGTGGTGTTGAGAGTTCTGGAGAGGTCCTCTGTGATGTGCACACTTGGAGCTTTTTCCTCAGTGGCTAGTGGTCTACTCAGGTCCTCCTGAAATCAACTCTTGTTCTTCAGCAAAACAAGCTGTGGTTAGCACTCTGGATTATTCACCCTATACTGCTTATCCATTGCAGGTCACCAGAAAGCTGGAGCCAATCCCAGCTGATATCAGGAGCAAGGCAGGGTACACCCTGGACAGGTCGCTAATCCATCGCAGGGCTAACACACGGGGACAAACGACCATTCACGCCTATGAGCAATTTAGAGTAGCCACTTGACCTAACCCACATGTCTTTGGACTTTAGGAGGAAATCCACGCATGAACAGAAAACTCACACAGAAACGTGGCCTTGGTTGACCTGGAGATCAAACCTAAGACCTTCTTGCTGTGAGTCGACAGTGCTAACCACTACACTACACCATATCACACCAGTGCCACCCTATGACTACTGATTGGAAGGTTGTGAGTTTGAATCTCGATGTGCCCAAGCGGTCACTGTTCACTTCTTGTAAGCCACATGGGATAAAAGTGTACATCAAATTAACAAAATATAAATGTAAAATTGTAAACACACATGAACATAAAAAAACACAACCCCAGCAAGAGGAACAAACAACACATAGCTATGCTAAAATAACACTTTACATAACAGAGCAATGCAGGCATTAAAATGATTTCTAAAAAGTGCTCCGTTTCTCATGGCTATGCAAATTAGCACTTGCTCAAAAAATGCAGCTATTATATAAAGGCTTAGAAAGAAGGCAAGACTTCGCTACCAGTTAATGAACACTGTGAGTAAATGAGGACATGATGAGTATTCTGGTTATCAGGGCCTCTGGTGGTTTGGGGTGGAATTGTCAGGAGAATCTGATATTGAATCAGGTTTAAAATCAATGCTTGTGTTTACGCAATGTAAATAATCCTGAGTTGTGAAATTGATTGGGGTTAGAACTCAGAAATCTGATTGACAAATAGATACACTAACTAATTAAAGAATGGAAAGAGCAGTGGGCCAAATGGAAGGACCAGGAGATTGGAGCCGATCCCTGGAACACTGAGTAAAAGTTAGGAATGGATGTGATGGGACGGTGTGGAGCACCACAAACACACACTACAGAAGGGGCAACTTATCTTAGCCAGTCCAACTACTGGCCAGTTTTTTGGAGGTGGGAGGAAACTGGAGAACCCAGAGGAAACCCAGGCGGACATAGGGAGACCATGCGAAACTCGACACGGAGAGTGACCTGAGTTCAGGTTTTAACCAGGGACATTAGAGCTGTGAGATGGCGACGCTCATATCGAACTAATTACAAATTCTAAGCTAGCAGGAGTTTAAAAGAGAGATGATGGTTGTCTCAGGTTAATGGAAGTACAGATGTAATCACTCAATAAAGAACATAGACGCATTGATGCTGCACAGGAGGAGTCAATAAGAATAGACTACAAATCTGTACCATATAGACATAAAGGAAAATTAGAGGAGGGGAAGAAGAAGAGAATCAAGCTGAGAAAGAGAGAAGATAAGTAGAGAGAATGAAAATCTGATCTAATCCTGTCTGCCTCTTGGCTACCTGAGCGCTTCATCGCTGTCTGACTGACCTGCTTCACCCGCAACACCAGCACCATGCTAGAGTGTTTGTGTGTGTGTGGTTGCCATGTATAAGCCCTTTGTAATGCGTAGGTGGATATCGGCTTGTGTCTGTCTATGAGGAATGATTACGAGCACTAAGAGGCGGAATTAACACAAGTGCGTTTATTTGCATGGGGATGTATCACAGTCGTTATCTTGTCCTGTATCCGTGTCCTCAGATGCTCCAATAGGATGTGGGAAAAATAGAGCTTGTGTATGAAACCTGAAACATCTACATTTAAGAAAAAACTACATTATTTGCCACTTCTGTCGTTGTTAGGACATCCAGCTAACACTATAACACAACGAATGCATTTGAAACATACGGTGTTGCATCGCCACATCTGTGTGGTGGTTAGTTGGGAGCATTTTGGGCCACAGCAGTGCTCGAATGCTTCTGTTATCTGCCTGTAATGTGCTTGCCTGGCATCTGGAACAGAATGTATGTGAGGAAACACGTCGCATATTAATCTGCAATCTACTTGACACAATTTCAGTAAACATCACATTATTCCATGATGAAGACAGGAAGGATAATGCACCGATCCGGAGTCAGGGCCGCATCTCATATTTGGTGTTCCTACTGAATATGTATCACAGGCATAATAGGATAAACACATTATTCAATCTGCCTGTTCTGGTGTACCTGGAGTTCTCTAGTTAGTCATGCAAAACTGTGTTCTAGCTTAGAGCTCTTATAACCTCAGACATGAAAGCTGGGACTATAACAAGAAGTGATGGACATGGTCACAATTCAGAGTTGGAGTCAGGTACTCGTGCTGAAGGTCATCATTTCATACACGCCAATGAAAAAAAAAGAGAAAAAACTTACTGTATATGCATCAAGTAAGGAATGAGTCTTGGGCCATGCTGTTTTAAGAAATTAATCAACAATGATCTGGTGCGGTGATATATATTTTTCATAACAGCGCACCCCAAAGTGTTTTATTCATCTTATACCTCAGCAATTTGCCATCAACTACAATTTTTCAATTAATGGAAGAACATGTCAGACTTTTTATCCATTACTTATGTTTAATATGAAACAAGTTCTTTCCTCAGGTCATCGGTCTCCTGAACACTCAGGGACTGGACTGACACACACACACACACACACACACACACACACACACACAACGAATACATTCAACTACCTCTGCAATTTTTTGGTCTGCAATGTTTGCACACATGCACTTTATGTTGTCTTCTGTTGCACGTTTGTACTTCTGTGCTGTCCTATATGTAGCACCTTGAACGTTGTTTCGTTTCACTATGTACTGTATCATCAGTATATAGTTGAAATGACAATAAAAGCCACATGACTTGACTTGAATTGAAGTTCGTTCCTGATATAATTTACATGATAGCAGCCCTAGCAAACCTCTATTTCTTTCTCTTGACGTTGATAATACAAAAGTATGCATCTTTTCATGTTACTGAGAAAGTGCAAAAATCCCTGAAGAGATTCCTGCGTAAGAAAACACAGAAAAATACATAAATTGTGTTTGAAATACATAATACATTAAAAATGTGTTTATTATTATTATTAGTAGTAGTAGTAGTAGTAGTAGCTATAGATATTTTTACTTTAGCTTTTCTTTAATTTATTGTATTTGACAATTATGAATACATTTAAAAAAAAAATGTAATGCTCTGTACAATGTGTATGTGTATCTACAACAGATATATACAGGAAAACATGAGGGTGAGACAATTGAATCGATCTATCTATCTATCTATCTATCTATCTATCAGTGTAAAATAAAACAAAAATGAAATATTTACTTTGAATATTTGTTTTTTAATGAGCTACAATTTCCTTTTATACCTAATGTGTTATTTGTTATTATTATTTTATGTTAATTACATACTTACTTAACTACTTTTACTCCTACTATTGTTACCCCAAAGTTGATCACTTTCCTATAAGCGCACACCCTGAAGTGTTTGAGTCCTCTTATACCACAGCACAATGCCAAAGATTTTAATTTCTAATTCATTAATGAATGACACCTCATATGTATTTTACATTTATAGTAGCAGATTTATAGTAAATCTGTACACGGCTACTCACTTGTTCACAACAGATTTGAATTTCTCATTCTTCTCAGGAAACTTCACATGTTTTAGCACATCTATGGAAATGAGTAAGTATAATTGTGTATGATTTTCACAACGAGCAAATGCATATGTCTTACTGATGAAAACTGCTGCATTGTGCTTAAAACATATATGAATTCTCTCACATTACATGCACAGAAACCCATTCAACTGTCAAAATCTGTCAGGAATATATTCCATCAAAATCATTAATATAGAATTTTTGTAATAGAATTTTTGTAAGTGACATCCCTGACAGCCTTGTGTTGATGAACAAGGCTGGCATCAGTCCGGCCAAATGCAGGAGAAGTGGCTGAAATATTATACGCCACCGAGCCACAGTAGATGTACAGTACAAGGCTAATGCGGAGACAATATAATAATGTGATATAACTATACA
>JAQQZU010000038.1:2216718-2246884 GCA_030068025.1 Parauchenoglanis punctatus | reverse complement strand
CTAACAAATGCCTAACCAGTATTTCAGATACAACCCAACAACATAGATTCACCTACACGCTCTCCCTTCTCTCTCTCCCTTTCTCTCTCTCTCACACACACACACAGTTACAGTTACATTAGTGAGCTTGTTGTTTGCAGCATTCTGTCAGTGAGCAGCTGTGAACGGAGCAGGTTTCTGGGTGGGAAAACTATGTATTTGTGTGTTAACCCCTGCAGCTATGACCCGACCGGCTGGGCTCGGGAATACAGCGAGAAAACTGCTCAGCCAAGAGACTCCTGACTCAAGGCCTGAATTTAAAGATACAGTCATCCTCCAAGCTCAAACAACCTTACAAGCTCATACAAAATACATAACACTCACTTTTCTCTGTATTTTAGAAAGAAATTGCATATGATCTCGTAGCATTAAACTGTACATAACAATACATTATGGCTAACTAGGAGACGTCAGCACAGATGATATTATCAGTAGCCAGAAGACCGAATCATGTTAATCAGTGCATGCAAATGTGTCATTTGTTGTTTTATATTTGTAACGAAGCTTAATATCACTGGAGCCAAACTGCAGATTCAAAACAAAATGTTAGCACTGAAGAAAAGCGTAAACTAAATCATGTTTTTAAATGCAGCATAACTGGGACATTAATATTTTAAATATCTTAATGAGCAAATTCAATGCACATGTGTGTCGTCTATTATAGCAAAGATGTAAATGATGTGGTTGCAGTTTTGTGTTGCATTGCTGAATATAAATACAAATGCAATATAAATAACTGCAATATAAATTGATTATTATGGTAAAGATATTAAAAATGTAACCATTTTGTGCACTTTAATGGCGTATCATTTAAATGTGTTATTGTTTTACCCATTTCGAATGGTTGACAATTTTTTTTTTTTTAAAAACAATGATTTTGTGTGGAATGTAAAGATGATTTCAAGCACGCTAGGCCGAAAGAGAGACAGAAAACAAAAATGTCATGCATGAATAGAGTTCACCACAGATTTTGTGCACTTTGAACAGATTATGATCGTACACGCTTTAATGCTGCAACCATTTTGTGCATTTGAATGGTTGATAAAGATTAATATATCACTGTATATCATTTTGTGCTCTGAATGCATTGTCTGGTGGGTTCAGATCAAGTCAATCCTGATCTGTGTAGATTTACACATGTTCTTCCTGTGTTCGTGTGGGTTCTCTTCAGGTTCTTCGGGTTTCCTCCAACCTCCCAGAAACATGCCAGTAGGTGGGTTAGCTATGCAAATGAACCCCTATGTGTGGATGAGTGTGTGAATGTGTGTCTGGAGCTCTGTGATGGATCGGCATCTTATCCGGAGTGTATTCCTGCCTCACCGGCTAGACTCCAGATCCACCACAATCCAGGATAAAGCAATTACTCAAGATGAATAAATGACTGAATAATGCATTGCGATGATAAAAAATATATTAATCAAAACTGATATGGCCATTTCATTTACATCACGTCTAATGTGCAAAATGTAAATAATGATAAATGTATATAAAAGTGACAAAAACTTTTTTTTTTACCAAGAGACTTGTTTTGCATTTATTATGTCTTAAACTAAGTGATTTAAACATGTTAAGGTCTAAGCCTTTAAATTACCTATAAACTAATAATCAATAGTGATACATTTTTAGACAGTTGTTCCTGATGGTTTAGCATTTTGATTACCTAATTATTCTAAACATATTAATGCATGTTATCATTATATTATTTTGAAAAATAAAATATATTGATTAACATTCTGATTGAATGCTAAAAATTAGTCCAAAAAAAATATCAATGTATATAATTGTTTTGTGCTCTTTGAATGCATTGTACTGTTAAATGTGTTAATAATAACCCATTTAGTTTTCTGTAAGGTTGATTATGATAAAGATATTTATGAATAATATATTCCATATAGGTGTTAGTTGAGCAACATCGCGCATGCAAGAGTGGGGTTATTCTGCACGACTGTGAATGCGGTATTGCTTTTATACAACGGCTCTATAAACTATAAAAAGAAATTAGTATTGAGTAAGTGATATTCCAGACAGAGGACAGCCAAATGTCCTGTTTATTTTTGCTCCACTAGAGGAAATAGATCCTGATGAAGCTACACTCACTTTGTAGCACGTCGGCTAGCTGGCTAGCTAGCTCACATTGATTTGCTTCTAGTAAAATTGGTGTCCCTTTTTGCTTTTCATCGTCACCTGATGAGCTTTCATATAAGTTATATTTCTGAAAAGTACCATTTGCCATATCAGCTGATTATCTCCATAACTATACTGTAGTAACAGTTTTATAACTAGGATGTGCAATTGTACATGGCAAACACAGAGGAGCGGAGTGATACACACAGTGAAATGCCCCAGTGCCATTATAGGAAATATAAACACCTAAACACTCTTGGAACGGCACTTGACCAATCAGATTAGTGGTACTAACTGTTGTATAATAGTTGGTTTAATATATGAGTGGATATAAATTCTGTGCACTTTTGTAGAGTTTGATTCTATGCATACATACATACATTATATATATATATATATATATATATATATATATATATACTCTATATATATATATATATATAGAGAGAGAGAGAGAGAGAGAGAGAGAGTGAGAGAGAGAGAGATTTTAAATTGGTAAATATTCTGGTGCAAACTATAAGAAATGACCTATTGCAGTGAAACCGTGCGTAATTAAACTAGAATGCCCTACTTCTCTCGGGCGCGCGTGCGCACTCCTTTCCTCCTGCCCTCCCTCAGGCGCGCGCGGCAGGTAGGCGGGCCCGTCGTGTGGACGCGCGCGCGCACGGGCTATGACGTCGGCACTCAGCAAGTCCGCGCGAGTCCTTCTCAGTTCTGCGCTCGGTTTTTCTTTCCCCAGCTTGTCAGTCGTCTTCTTCATCTCCTCCTTCGGTTCCTTTTGTAGCCATGTGCACGGAACGTGAAAAGTGTTGACCTTAACGAAAAAGTAATCATTTCCAGTCTTTTTGTTTGTTTGTTTGTTTGTTTGTTTTTATTTTTAATCGGACCCGGCGCGCGCTTGTCGCTTGGGGATTTAACGCGCGCGCGAGCTGTCAGAACTGGAAGTAGAGAGCGCGCGGCGACCGCAAACAACACCGGGGACACACGCGCACGCAGAATTTAAAGCAAAAAAAAAAAAAGAAAGAAGCATAAAGAAAGATAGAACTGTTTCTTTTTTGGTGTGTGGGTTTTTTTTGTTCTCTCTCTTTCTCTCTCTGTCTTTTTTATTGGATTACCGGTTGCACAGCAACGGAGACCCGTGATAAATCTGGATGTCGTAGTTAAGGTAAGGTCAACATCAATGTCCTAAATAAAAACAGATTAAGGTGAGATCGGCATTATCAAAATAGGTTTAGTGTGTGGATGTGCATCTTCTGCCTGTAGGCTATAGTGCATATATAAAAGCCTATATGTATACAGTGCATTGCCCTAGTAGCCTGAAATCAATAGCTTATATAATTTAATAGGGGGGAAATTTTCATCTGAAGTTTGCAACTTGTCTTGTTATGAAAGCAAAGTGTTTTACGTCACTTTAAAGTGATATAACAACAGAACCAACATCATTGCCTTGACTGTTATTAACATTAATAACGAGACAACATGGAAATAGTTTATGAATCATTTTTCCGCAACTCGAAATGGCCAAAAATTCCATCTCCAGACTTCCAACTTTAGAGCAATGCTCTATTTATGTAGACTTGAAATAAAAGATTTGCAGCGCCAGATCGCGACTTGATGACAGCGCTGATGTCTGCACTGCTTTAGGCTATGTTCTGCGTGAAATCGCGCGCAGATGCAACGCTTAAAGATATGACGAGGCACAATAAAGCGCGCGCGGTGTCATCCTGCCGATATTAGGGCTATCTGGTTAAATATGTTTATAGAATAAAGAACTGCGTCACTGTCCTGATTGTGGTGGATGGAGGAACATCAGAGAGCTGTGCGTGGTACAAACTGTGTGATCAACGTTTGAGGAAAAGTTTGACGTGTGGCGTGTTGTTTAGTTTGAAGTCTCCAGTTAATCTGTTAATAAATAACGGAATAACACACCATCCCAGCGTGTGTGTGTGTGGGTGTGTGTGTGTGTGTGAAAGTTCTGGTGTGTGTCTGTGTGTGCGTATGTGTGTTGTTCTTCAGTCCAATGGTCGCATGCCAAAAAGAAAGAAAAAAAATATTAAAAGTCGCATATCCCTCCCTTACTGAACCGTGTGCTTTAAAAGCGCCGTGTTGGTGTGCATGCATGCAGAGATTTTCCTTTTCTGATTTTTTTTTTCTTTGGCTTTGGACCGCATTTTTTTTCATGCAGCAGCTGTTTTAAACCCATGTGGATAGACAGAGCCCGTGCACGCCACTGTTGCGCAAAAGGAAAAAAAAAAAAAAAAAAATTTGGCTCGCGCGTTTTGTTGCGCACATGATGAATAGCGCTCACGGACAGAAGTCTGATCGCGCTTTAAAAGCTCATTTGTGTCCAGAAGAAGAATGGAGTCTTCAACTCTGCCTTCGTTTGGAGCAGTGGACGAGTTAAGAGGACTAAAAAGCAAAAAAAAAAAAAAAAAGTTTCCTTGGAGTTTTTTATTTTTATTATTTTTTTAATTATATCTTTGCATAAGATTGCAAAGGTTCTTATCTGCCTAAATATTCCTTAAGACATGATCTGTTGTGTAGAACTACAGCTCTCAAAGTGGGATGCTTTTTGTTTGTTTTTTTTCCTGTACTGCAATTCATAACCCATCAATATATTATTTTTTTTATTATTTAATTGTATTTATTATTAATTTCTTATAGTTATTAGCTGGGTTGGCTTGTAAATTAAATGTAATATTTACATTAACCACTGAGCCACCACTGCCACAAATGGCTGTTTAATCCAACCTCAAAGCTCAAAAAGTAATAAATCTACAACTGTTGTCAAGTTGGACTTAATGTGTTATGTTGCTGTAATTTCTATAACTTATATAATAATATTTTATTAATCGACATATATAATAATATTTGAATAGTTAGAATTTGTTTAGGAGAGGCCCATGGAATGTATTTTACAGTTAAAACAGTTGCAAAAAAGTTTGAGAACCCCTGCTCTAGAATGATCAAAGGTGTATTGTATTTTGCATAGAGATGCACAATATAATACTTTTTTCAATATGACATCATGCAGTATCCTAGCTTGGAGTACCCAGTCTGCTTATCTGAGTGATTCTCTATAATCTTTTGTTGTCAAATTCTGTGACACACCACGGGTGTGATGACAGACTAAGTAAAAACAATTTGTTTTGCAATTTGTATTGCATTCAGGTGCATGATCTGTGTCA
The DNA here is from genome assembly GCA_030068025.1 of Parauchenoglanis punctatus. Lineage (NCBI taxonomy): Eukaryota > Metazoa > Chordata > Actinopteri > Siluriformes > Auchenoglanididae > Parauchenoglanis > Parauchenoglanis punctatus. The sequence continues at coordinate 2,241,533 of JAQQZU010000038.1, read as the reverse complement.
TGTCTGTCAACATAACATGCATCCAGGGCATAAAATATATATAATCGAAAAGGATACAGATCCAGTGTTTCAGGCCATTATATTTATGTCCTGATATTTATGCTCAGGATCTGAGCTGTACATGCCTGACAGTACATAATATCACTGTTCAGAATAGTTCAGACATATAGTTCATTTAGTGCTTTGGACAAACTGTATTTCAGACAAGGGAACAAAATAGGTACAAATATTACAGTATAACCTAAACTTATTTTCCCCCCACTCATCTGGTGACAATATCCATTTGAAAACTGATGTTTCTTTCAAGGAAGACCTTACTAGACTTTAAAATGTATATATTATTATTTATAATGTATAAAAATGTTAAACAAGCTAAAATGTATCGAGTACAAGATTACACTGTGTGACAGGCTACAGTGTCAGCTACTTTTTTGCGTGCGCTTTGAGTGCATTTTATTTGTGATGACCTTTCAAACATGTTACTGTATAATATCACTGACTATAAAAAGGAAGTCACATCCACCAAAAGTGATTATCTCTTCTTCACCTTTCTGAAACCCACCAGGTTTATCAAATGATCCAGGCATGGAGTCCAAAAGATACCAAAGTATTTATGAAGGTACAGACAGAGAAAACAGATGGGCTCAGATGCCAGGATCTATGAAGCAGTGCTGCACGACACAGGAGGAGGGAGCTCTGATGAACAGTGAGGTCCTGATGGACATTGTAAATGCGAGTGATGCATCCGGTGTCCCAGCTCCAAATCGCAAGGAGAGTGGAGGAAAGAAGGCTGAGATGCCGATGCCTCACATCCATCCTGACCAGCAGCTCAGCTTCCATGCATATAAGAACTCCATCCATGGCCGCAAACTGGAAGACTCTAAAGAGCTCTCCAAGACTGTTGCTGAGTCTATGGGCTTGTATATGAATGCTGCCAGGGAGGCTGAATTTGCGTTTGGCCAGCAGGGACCACCTGCTAGATGCCAGGGCAGCCCTGGAAAACTGTACCCTCTGTGTGGCAGAGGGATTGAGGACAATCAGTCAGGGACTACTAGGAGCCCCAACATGAAAGCTCCTCCAACATCATTCCCAACCATGTCCCAGTTACCGAATGGTAGTCTTGGAGAGTGTGGTATAGGCACTGCACCAACACCCTCCACCTTGGCCACAGTTCTGTCCAGCCCTGTCAAAGCCTCCAGCATTTCCAGCCCAAGTGGAAACAACATTGTGACTTCCACCACCAGTCCCACCTACTTTGGCACTAGCTGTCCTTCCCTAGGCAGTCCAGCCAGTCTTGGTCCAGTTGGTCCAGGCCAGGCGCCGACTCACCGTGTCAACTCCAGCACCTGTAGCCCAGCAGAGTCCAGCACTATGGGTACTCCACCACTAGCAAGCCCCTTTAATGTAATGAAGTCACCCATCTCAAGTCCCCAGAGCATGGGAAGCGTGAGGACACCCCCGTCCTGCAGCACCAACATGAGGTCATCTGTGTCCAGTCCCACAGGAAGTGGTGGCAACTTGAGGCCTTCTGGGTCTAGTCCACCCACAGTTGGTTCCATGGCCATGTCCAGTCCCAGGAACCCTTCCAGGACCTTTTCTGTGTCAAGCCCTCCCAGCAGCCTTGGCTTGGTTCAGAATGACATGCACAGCCCCGATGGCCAAGAGCATGACTTTAAAGGCTTCAAGTTCCCCAAAGTGGAGAACTTGGATGGTGAGATATTTAATGTTGGCCTGGATGCTGTGGGGATGGTCAAGTACATCAAAAATGAGCCCGACACTGATTACAGAAGTATTTGTCTGGGTAACAGCAATGGCAATGTGCTGCCTTCCCCATTTGTATCTCATGTGAAGACTGAGCCCAACAGGGAAGCGACTTGCACAAATGCACACTATGGGGATCCGCAGCAGCCCATGGGACTCTTCCCAGCTACAGAGACTACATACTTGTCCTTGAGGGATAATATTGATGAATACAGTCTCTCCGGGATCCTGGGACCTCCTATTTCTTCTCTTAATGGCAACTATGAATTTGGTGTGTTTCCAAACAATGACATGCCCAAAGGGATTAAACAGGAGACCAATGATGGCAGCTATTACCAAGAGAATAATAATGTGCCCACATCAGCTATTGTCGGTGTTAATTCAGGTGGACATTCATTTCATTACCAGATCGGAGCGCAAGGAACAATGTCGTTTTCGCGACATGACATGCGGGACCAGACAAACTCCTTGTTGAATCTAATTTCTCCAGTTACAGCGCTAATGGAGACATGGAAAACACGCCCAGGCCTGTCTCAGGCTCCACTGTCCGCCTGCGGGGAGGGCTACCCAGCTCCAGGCTGCATCTCCGACACCATGGCAAGGTAGGAGGAAGACATTATCTACCTGTTTTTTGTTTTTTTTTAAATCGTGTGTTTCTGGCAAACAAGCTAGATGAACTGTCAATGATTAGTTTTATGGCAACTTTACTGATTGCAAAATAGTTCATACAGTAATTTTCTGACACCATTTTTATTGGTTAAACTATTTCCTGCAGATTAACGTTAATAAGTGCAAACTATTTTTAACTGGTATGTCTAATTTATTGTTGCATTTCAGTAATGAAATAGTTTTAAATTATATAATAGGTTTTAAATGAATGAATTTAAAGTGGTTTGATAAGATAATGATTTCACTGGAAACAGCAAGGATTTCTGATGTTGTGAAAGAGCAAGAGAAGAAAACCTGAAAAATGAGTCACAATGAACTTCCGGTGAAAATAAGTCAGAGGAATGTTAGTGTTACAGTAGATTGTAGCTGGGATCAGATTTCTTATTTAGCTCAATATAGCACCTGAGTGTGACACGTTAATTTGTTTTTAATACTAAATTATTGATAAGCACAAGGCAGTTTGATTCACTGACTTCTTGTTAAACACTATAATTTGATGTCATCTTTATACTCACAGGCTGTAAATATAAATGAGGAGGCAAAGTTTGGTTCTTATCTATTTTCCATTTGTGCACCAAAATGCATTCAGTGTGCTGTTATCAGACTTTTTTTCCCAGAAACCCTGCGCCACGGAAATGACTTCCTTTAGGAGTTGACGGGGGTTCTGCTATTATGTATCTACATTGTAAATAATTAACATTGGGTTGCATGGGTTTTTATGCTATACAGGGACAATGGCATAAACAGTCAGGGTGGAGTGACCTAATAAAAACAAACAATGGAGGGGAGGGAGCAAGTTAAATATGTGTGTCAACAAACTTCAGTAGAAGCTTAATGTTACACACCTCTTATACTGGCACAGCTGTTAATCCAACTTCAGAGGTCAGTGGTTATGAAATGCTGGACGAGAATTCAGGAAAATAAAACAAAATAGTGCAGCTGCAAAGAAGCTTGCATCTGGGCCTCCTGGCTTTATTTACACTGAATCCAAAGATAAGTCACTGCGTGCCAGTTTGAGACCTACTGGACTGGCTGCACTGCTTTATGCATTAAGCTGACCTGCTACAATATGTGCTGATTATTGGAGTCGTAAACATATGGGCAGAAGATATCTGGTTGCATAATTTTTTTACGAGCTTGCAAATAGCAGGAAATCTAGACAATGCTATACACTTAGATATTAACAGCTCTGGTGTTTGTAGAGAGTAGTCTTGTACTTAAAGCAAAGCTCCACCCTAAAAACATATTCATTTTGAAATATTTGTGACGGGTTTTGAGTTTCTAGTGCTAATCTGTTGGTTAGTTCTGTATTTTCAGTATTCCTGTGAGAAGTTAGTGGGTGGGTGGCATATTGATGTCACAGTAAGACATTGTTATTGCTAGGGCAGTTACAGTGGCATTTAATATGGGGGGGAAAAAAATCAAATCTCAAACATCATGGATAATGGACTTGTTTTAAAAGAAATTTAGCAAGAGCTTCTTTTCTCCCTAATCCAACATAGAACTAGTGGAGATGTTTTTGCAGAAAACTGGATTCAAAGTCCCAGAATGCAATGTAGCAACCCAACGCAAATGATTATGGTAGAGACTTGGCTTGGCCAGTTAGCAATCCGCGAGATAACGATGAGCGTGATGGGATTAGCATGAAAGGTGACGCTTTTTAAGCTGATCTGTTTGAGCAGAATGTCCAAATGAGGAGATGAGAGAGCTGAACAGACTACAGGACTAAAGTGCCACTACATCAGTCTCTTTATATAGAGATGAAGCGATGGCTATATCCTTCTCATTCTCATACATTTTGCTGTGATTATACACAGTGATACTTTGTCAGCTTTGGCTAGTCAAGGTGTCAGCTACATGTCAAAATGACATTAGCCATTAAATCAATGTTAAGCAGCAAATTTCAGCTCTGGCACAAAAACAAACCTGAACTTTCAGCTTTTATGTCTGCAGGGCTAACCAAGGACTAAACTGAGCATGTGATAGGTTTAGTGACTTCTGGAATGTGTTCCTGCTCTGTAATGCTATTGTGCCAAAAGGTCCACTACGTTTAAACTAGCCTGCTAGCTCAAATACTTCAAAAACATTTAGTAGGGCATTTGTGTAAAATAACACCAATGTAAGTCCATCAAATCTGTTTTAAAAAAATAGTAGCACAACAGTACTTCTAAAGTTCAGCTGGCTATAAAGGTCATAGTTAGGTTAGTTTGAATACATTCTCAGGAAGAAAAAAAAAAGCCTTTCATTGTTGCAGGGGTGGTACACTTATGGGTACACTTTGCACCTTTCTTATGTAAAGTGTCAAAGTAACATTGCGTCATATTTGTATAAATGAGTAAAAGAGTTAAACTAAGCCTTTGGATGGCTACTTCAGTGAAGTAATACATTTACATAGCTGTGCCAGGCCTCACAGAGTACCTAATTTGATCTGAGCTTGTGTCCATGTTTCCTCTGGGTTCTCCAGTTTTCTCCCAAAAGTATGATAATTAGCGGATTGACAGCTATGCATTTTCATCTCTAGTTGTGAATGAGTTTGTTAATCTGTGTATGCATGGGGCCCTGGGATGAACTGGTGTCCCATCCAGGGTGTATTCCCGTTTCATGTTCCATGTTCCACGGACCTACAGCGACCCTGAGCAGGATAAAGTGCTTCCTGAAGATGAGTGACATAGCTGTCCCAATGCTACTTAGATGATTTTACCCAATGACAGTTTTTGCATCTAAATGAAAGTAGAGTATAGGTGTCATGTAAATTATATGAACCCATTCAAATTAGGTCTTTGCAATGACCTTGGATTCCACTTTCTCCTAAACAATCCCAGTTTTCTCTTTCACCTTCTAAGGGAAGAAATATTGCTAATGTGTGATAAAACAAAATCCATTGACAATGAGAATAATTAGCCACAGAGTGTAGAATATAATGAATTCGATGGTAGCATGACCTTAAAGAGTTTAAATGAATAACCACCACAACATGAGCAAAATGTAACAGTAGAAAAGGTATGCCAGAGGTAAAACCGGAGATAAGCACTGTGTTTGTGGTCTGAATCTTGACAGATATTGCTACTTTCTCCTATTCTGCTCTGAAGCGAGTTTTGTGCAGCTCCTCTGTGCTTGACCAGAATGTAGCAGAATGTAGGTCACTGTAGCTGATCCCAGATCAGCATTAAATATCCAATCACGAACGGCTGCATCAGACACATGAAGGGCCTTCAAACAACACTACAGCACTGCCAAATGACTACAGCTGATAAAGCCTGGCCATGTGTAACTGCTTTAACCATGCAAATTGTTGGAATAGGACTGAGGGTTGGACTAGTGCTGGAGCGGCTGTGGCATTGATTCAGCAATTCCTGAGGTTTAAAGGAATACTGCAATGTTAAACCTCAATACGTTTGCCCTATATTCAGAGTTGTTCAAAATGGTGTTAGAGTGCTTATTTTTGCAATCCTCAAGGTGCTCTTGGAGTTAGAGGTGGCACAAAATGACCTTCTGTTGATTTCCTGAGGGCATGTTGTGGTTCGAGAATTAGCCAACATTTAAACAGCTTTCCAGTACCATGAGGTTAAACTGTTTTTTGAACGAATGATTGATATATGTTTTAACACCCTTGCTTAAACAATATACATTATATGGCCAGAAGCATGTGAACACCTGACCATCACACAAATATGTGCCCATTCCAAAGCCATGGGCATTAACACGGATTTTGCCCTTCCCTTTGCTGTCATAACAGCCTCCACTCTTCTGGGAAGGCTTTCCACAAGATTTTGAAACTTGGCTGTGGGGATTTGTGCTTATTCAGCCAGAAGAGCATTAGTAAGGTCATGCACGTAAGGTCATGCAAGTAAGAAGTTCAGCAGTTCAGGGCTTGGGCCAATTGAGTTGCTCCACATCAACCTTGGCAAACTATATCTTCATGGAGCTTGCTTTGTGCACAGTGGCATGGTTATGATGAACTAGGCTTGAGCTCTTTAGTTCCAGTGAAGGGCAATGTAAATGATACAGCATACACAAACATTCTAGACAATTGTGCACTTCCACCTTTGTGGCAATAGTTTGGGGAAGAACCACATATGGGTATGAAGGTCAGGTGTCCACATTATTTTAACCATATAGTGTAACTATTAATCATAGTACAAAGGTAGTAGTCTAGCTGTAGTGCTTAGCTAGTAGCTCCAGTTATCTCACACCAAGTTGTTGTTCATAATAGCTCCAACTTCCTTAATTTAGGATCAGCTTCTGCTGCATATCTGACCATGATGGAGAAAAAAAATCCTAGGCGCTATTTCATGTTAATTTGAATGGAAGTATATGGATGAAGAGTCAGCATAGATGGAGGACAAACATCTAAAGTTAAGACTTAGGGAATATGGGAGTCAGCTGAGAGACAGGGTCCTGGTGGTGCAAGAAATGGAAAGTGCCAATCAATGCTTTTGGACATTGAATGCATTTGTTGTCAAGTTCATGTCTTCCTCCTTAGTAGAAAGGTTTCATCACGGTTGTGGGCTTTGCATGCTTAAAAGCTTCTCGGTGGTTTTACTTTACTAATATATATATATATATATATATTTTGCTTTTTTGCTTGGAATCTTAGTAGTCCAAGTTTTCTCTATTCCTGTGCCAAGAATTGTTTAAGCCCTTAGTATTAGCATCAGCTTCCTTAGTTGGAAAAATAGCCTCTGCTCCATATCTGACCAAAGTGTTGAATTGTTCCTATCTGCCATTGTTTCATGTTAATTTGAATCTGTATATGGATGACGAGTTGGTGTACACGGAGGCCAAAAGCCTAAGGCAAGATACAGAGGGTAAGACTACCAGTGTGGGAGTCAGTTGAGTCGGTTGAGTCAGTTGACTGACAGGGTTTGGTGGTGTAAGGTGTGGAAAGCACCAGACAGTGCTTTCTGAAAGCAAACGTATTCGTTGCCAAGAGCATGTCCTCATCCTTTGAAGTTTTAAAACGTAAAGGGGTTGAAGGGTGTTGGTTGTTAGATTGTTAATTGTTCCTCAAGGGGTTTTTGAAAGGGAAACGCACCGTTGTAGGGTCCTGCATGGAATCTTTAACCAGAAGGACAACCCTTAAGGTTCTGTCTGGGAACAGAGAACATTATAAAACTTTGGTCAGAATTTAACATTTTTTTTAAATGTTAAAGTATTAACATTTAACCAAGAGGTTGCAGGGCCATGCGATATTTTACACTGTGTCAAGGTCGTATTTAACTGCTACAGACTTTTTTTTCCTTTTTTTTTTTTAAGCAAAAGTTGCTCAGGAGGTTCTGTCACAACAGAAAAGTTTCCCTATCAGATATGGTTCCATTCATTTAGGAAGCCAAGTGTTCTTAATTATCTAAAGCGATCTCTCTTGAGCAAAATGGTACTACAGATATTGCAAAGTTTATACCACTGTTCACCAACCCTGTTCCTGGAGATCTATGTTCCTCGTTCCTCTATGATCTTGTTAAGCTGATCAAGAACTTGTTACTTGACCTGTTACTATAGAAACGATAACGTATTACTACGAGCTCATTAATATAAACCTGTGATTCACATCCCAGAAATAAACTTCTGACCAATGAGAATTTACAGTTGGGTCAAATTAATTGCTGATGAATATTATGTTGCTGCAATGAATATACATTACTGAAAGATTTTGTGGTTTTGGAATTATGTCTCATAAAACTATGTGGGAAGTAAAATGTTAAACTGCCTCTAAAACCACACCTTAAAACTCTAACCCCTGAATAAATTCTGGTTAACATTGCATCCTCATGTTAGCGGTCTCTTTGTTCTTGTCTCTTGTCTGAATGGTTGCTTTTTTCTCGCATCCAACACCCTTTAGCACTTTTCCCCTCCGAAATAAAAAACAAAAAACGATAATACTGTTCAGTCGATCTCTCCTGATTTGACCCCTTTCTTCCCTAATCTCCTCCCACATCCCCTACTCAGCAGCCATTTGATGTTTCACAGAAGCCTTTTGTTGCTTATACAGATCTCTGATATCCACATGTACACACTGGCCATTACAGAATCAGTCACAAGTTATGTAATAGCTCAGGAGGAAAAAAAAACAGGGTCAGGCAGGGACACACAGAGCGAGAGAGAGAGAGAGAGAGAGAGGCAGAGTGAGGTACAGAGAGATGGGGAGAGATAACGGAGTGCGGGAGGAGAGTAGTCATGCATTTAATCGTTTCATTTATTGTCCCACAAGTTGATTCCGAGTACGGTTTCTTCCTTTTTAAACAAGCCTAAGTTACTGTAGTAAGTCTTGTAACTAGACATTATTTATGATGTGTATATTTAGAGACTTGTAAATGTGCGGGTTTTTACATCATAAGATGTAATGGCAATTGTTTGATATTGCAGATATTTACTCTACGTGACTTCCTATAGAGAAACACAACCACGTTTTAGTCTCGGCAGTGATATTGTCAAGAGATCAGGTGTGAAGACCTTTTCTACACGTTTTTGCTTCATGTAGTGAATGTTAGTCAGTTAGTTGGGAAACCACGAAGAATATGCTTTGATATTATTTTCCATCATCAGGTTATCAAGAGAATGCTTGTAATTAAAAGTTTAAAACGTGCTCTTCAGAGGAGTGTTGATGATTCACTGTTAAAGCTTTCCTGAAAAAAAGGAATGTTTTAGAATTTATCAACCCGTAAAAGTAATAATAATAATAATAAAAATAATAAAACACTTTGAATTCCTTTCGTAACGAAACCTATCTATCCTGCTCCATGTTCTAGTTATAGGGGGAAAATATGAGCAATATTGTGATCAAGTCTGCTTAGTTAGATCCTGATTATAAGATTATGCTGCACCATTGAACAGAAACACCCAAAACAACTATCTTTCTGCTTTAATATGAAACATTACCTTTGAACTGTAATCTTTCCTCATGTTTGAACTCTACTTCCTGTCTGCATTGGCCAGTTTTCTTTGTTCAGGTTTACTGGGCATTCAGGATGTTCTGTGTAACCTACATTGCATTTTGATGACACCCTTGAAGAGGAAGTCAGCTAATACCAGACATGAAACATCATGAACCTTGTTAACTACTTAAAGAGACAGTTCCAACTGATGCACCCGTGTCATATTTGAAGCATATTTTATGTGTATTCTTGAGCACAGAGTAGGTCTGATGCAGTGCTCATTTACTCATACAGTGACATAAGCTTTTTAAAAATATCAAAAGGGGGAGGAACAGCATCTTTTTACAGTTCAAGAAACCTGATAAAATATCCACGTCCCTAATACAAACGACATCACATCATATTCTTGCAAATAACTCGGAGACGGTTCCAGGAAGAAATACCAGGTCAAAGAAGTTGAGCTTTCTAATGATAGCTACTTTATAGATATCTCGTTTTGAAAAGGATACACAATTATTTCCTTGTGTGTCTTCACATTACAAGCCTCATTGTTCAATAGGGATTTTTTTTGCTCAGGTCGGTTTGCGTATCTTAATGGTTCACATTCATAATTACATGTGACCTGTATCAACCTGTAATATGAACATATCTATCCTATGGAATATCATGCATGCGCACATTGATATGTTTTTGCATGAGTCATCTGCATCACGAACAACAAAAAAACATATTTGTGAGATGACTCAGGGTATTATAACCGACAAAATGGACGCGCTAGTAGCTAATTTGTGCGTCACATTTTGTATGTGTATGCGAAAATGTCTAAACTGAGGTATTATAAAGAACAAACCAAGCATGTGTATGGCCTCTTTTTATACCTGGGAAATAAAACAGAGCTAAATATCACACTCCATGGCATCCCCGATTGATTGAATGCTAAGAACGTTACTCATTTTCGTAGAAATCGTGGTATCCGTATTGACAGACCGAAAAACATTTACTTTTTCTCTGTCTGGAAAAAAAAAAGTATTAATGCATCCCTATAACAAAGCAACAGGTTAAAATCTACTTAACCCCTCTGATAAGTACAGCCTTGTATTTATATAAACAGCCTTTCAGATGCTATAGCTACAGCAATTATAGCTCTTCACAAATCACTTCCTGTTAGATATGTTTCAAATCAGTCTTAGTGAACGAGTCACGTGAATATGATAGAATGTCGACATTGGTCACTGGTCACATGTGCTGAGTCATTCGTATTCTTCAGTTGCTGTTGATAGGCTTATTGTTTATCAGACCTAGGTTTTAAGTAAGTTTACTTTATATCCTTATCTGTTGCTATCTTTTGAGTATTTGTTAATTGCTTAAATAATATTTGCCATTGCGTGTATGCTGAACCTGATTCATGCACCTTGAGTCAGTGAAACCTTTCATTCATGACCAAGATTCGTTCATCTGTTGTTCAGCCATTTGACTCAGTGAATCTTTCAGTTGTGACCAGGTTTCGCTCCTCGCTCATTCAGTGAATCAGTTAAATCTGCACATTTTCAGTGCTTCAGTTCATGAAAGTAAAGAAAATTTTCTGTATTGGGCATGATGTGAAAAATAATTCTTATTCTAAGCATGGACAAAGAAGTATATTATAAAATAATGATTATTTAACTAGTTTTACATTGCTCAAGCTGTGTTTTTTTTTTGTTTTTGCCAACAATGCCGCATGATTAGGCTTGCAGATTTGGCAAACCATGCAGCGAATCAGTGAACGAATCAATCTGAAAGAATCATTTGACCGGACTGATTCAAATGACTCGAGTCAGTGAAATATCTCAAAAACTTTGACACAAGTTTTAGCACACTGGAGCTCCAGCATGGTATAAATTTACATTTATTCATTTTGGAAATGATTTTTATATAAAGTGAGGTGGAATACGGTTTAAGGACAGAGCTGTGCAGTTAAAGGTTAGGGGTCTTGATCAGGGGATTTAACCTCACAACCTTATGATAAATAGCACAGAATTGTAACCTCTGCGGTTTAGAAAGTCCACGTCCAAGTATTGTTTTATTTAATCACGTATTCAAATGCAATTTCTTCTCAAATGGTGCCTGCTCTCCAAAAAATACTATATTATTTAATACTGAAACAAATCCATTTCAGCTGTTTGAGAAATACTTGTATGAAACAATACATCTAAGTATATCAAAATGTCCTGTTCATGCACTGTTTTTTTAAACCCCACCTTGTAACAAGTAATACCTGATATCTGGTGCTCTTCGGTGAAGTGTACGCAGGGGAGTTTGAGTGCTCTAGGCAGATATTTGTAAGGCTATTCCAAAGTGAAGTGCTGAAAAACAATCGCTTCAAATTGCCAATTTATTACAATGATCATTATTAAAAGGACAAACTGATAGACACTTTGCTCTCAGGCTTCACTGTGCTGTAGCTAAATGTGGGAAAAAAATGCAGCATTTGGCAATCACAAACAATCCCCGCTAAATTGTCACTAAAAGGAATAACACAACCAAAGTTAATGCCAACGGTGGATGAATCAGTAGCCTGTACACCCAGGACAAGCAGCTTTTATATCTAAACGATTAGTTTTTTAATTCACAGTTGGCTGTCTGACAAGTAGCTTCAACATTCCTACAGTTTATATATTTAAATTTAAAGTGTAAAGCAAATAAATTGCAGTGTAAAGTCGTCATATAAATCTCCTGCTAGCCAGACACTGATCATTTTTGCTTGTGATGAGAGGACAAATCTAGCTGACTCGCTAGCTATAGTGTATACTTTTAGCCTAAGCAGTAAGGCTTCCGAGGTACCAAAACATAGCTTTTCTAGAGCTTGCTTTGTAGGCTAGCTAATATATCTAATAAATAAATATAATATAATTTCTAGCGCTTGTCAACCCCGAGTGCTGCAGCGCCATGATATTCTCTGTCTTTTTGGGTTTTTTTAATCACTACCTTATTTAACAGTTCACTGACTGGATGTTTATATATTCTAAGTTTCAAAATGACTTAATGAACTGTAACTGCAAAAGTAAAACTGGTCAGAATGTCCAGTACGTTTCTGAACAACGGCTTCTCCTTCCAAAAAAATGTCACTGATGTAAAATGTTGTTACCTTCGTCCCTTACATAAAGGAAAGACGTATGTAGGAGAGGTTAGAGGAAAGTTCAGAATGGACCGCTGCCATTGATTCAATTAGCATGCACCATCCGTCATAGCATATTTCATTGTTTTTCTTGTTCTAGAGCATTTGATCCAACCAATCAGCTGATTAACAGACCCCGAATCAATGTCAGAGCTGAGAAATCATTAAAGTATGCAGGACCTGGGTCCTCAAAAACACATATACCTTTTGTTGATGCAAACTTGCGTCAGGTTTTAGACTATGGAATTACAGGAGTCTTTCAAGACTATTACTTGCCACATGGTATAAAATGATCCCAAGAACATCATGCTTGAATTTTATAACAGACTGTGTGATTTCAGAGTATATGATGAACATCCTCTTATCGAGCTGCGATACGGAGAAAATTAGTACGTTTTGTTTAAGTCATCAATAGTGGCGATCCAGCCTTGTTCAGAAAATGGACCAGATCTTTGTCATTGGCTGTCTTTGGTTGCAGTGACACTAAATCAGCACCGCATTATTTGTTCTAAGATCATCACTGTCAGCAAATTACTCCTTCTTAAAATTATGTTAAAATCCACTTAAAGGTTAAAGGTCAGTTAAAGGGCCACTGTGTAGGATTCTGATGTTATCTATTAGCAGACACAGGAATATAGTATTCATAAATATGTTGTATTAAGGAAGTAAGCATTAGTGTATAATTACCTGTAACTATGAATCATTGTGTTTTCATAAGCTTAGAATGAGCCCTGATATCTACATAGGGAGCGGGTCCACCTCTACGGAGCCGCCACTGTGTGCCGCTACAGTAGCCCAGAACGGACAAACGTCTAGATAGCGCCTTCTGCATTTCGTGCTTTAGCAGCATAAATCCAGAAGGAACACAAAGAAGACGAAAGAAGAGGAATCAGTGTTTGCTGGTGCTGGTTAACAAGTTTGAGAACCCGAATTTTGAACAATGGAGGATCGTAGTTATTACTGATCATGGAAAAAGCAAGGGAGTGTGAACGTAAGTACTTGGAAGTACGCTATGGGCACCTGACAGTCACTGTACGCGCTAATACCTTGGAAAAGGAGGTGTAAGGTAGGAGCATTCAGGTGCTTGAATCTACATATTGGACCTTTAATGTGAGCTTGTCGGGAAAATTCTACGACACTATTCATTTTTTTTTTTTTTTTTTATAACCAAGTGAATGCGTGACCTCAGATTTTGTACTTTGCTGTATTCCATATTTATAGACTTTGATGCATGGCATCGAAGTCTATAAATGGCTGTAATGTATCAGTCTATATAAATAGTTCTTCGAATACTGCAGCTGCAGCTGTGAGCTGTGCACTTGGCTCTGACGCACACGGTTCCGTATGCATTCTGTGCATTGCGTGGCACTGTGGGCTTCATGAGCCAGAACAGGTTCTGCTCTCCAGGCGAGAGCTGCCCTGGTGTGAGGAAACAGTGCTGAGGAAGCAGCGAGGCAGGAGGGAAGGGAACAGTTTGCACTGGAACCAGGCCAAATTTCAATGTTCCTCAGTCAGATGAAAGGGCATATCCCTGTGAGAGCACTAATCACCACTTAATTGTATGTTCTTCTACAAAATTAATGGACGGCATTGATTTGATTAATACAGACACGGCAGGATGCTAATATCCAATTAAATCCCAACCTTGCAAAAGCTGCCCCGGTACATGATGGTTACGGGCTGGGCTTGTACTGCAGCACATACCACACACACACACACACACACACACACACACACACACACACACTGGGCAGATTTAGTTACTGAAATCCAAATGGTGTGGTTTAAACCCCTGAGTCCATTTCATTAGTTATAAATAATTTCTCGAACAAGATTCTAGCATTCCCTAATAATTCAAGTTAAGCAGTGTATTATTATTGAGTGAAACCATGGTGATGATATTGCAACAAAAAAAGCATAAACGTGTGTCCCAACTGAGAACTCAGGTGGTCCTCATTAAGAGATGACAGCAATGAATGACTGTGCGAATGACATATATGGTGTCACGACATTTTTAATTTAAATGGAGCACTTGCTACGTAGATAGAATTTCTCCACCACCCTCTAAAACAATCCGTTTCCATTTTAAACATGTTCTTGATGTACCAGCCGAGTGAAAGTTCGCCTTAGTAATGGCGTCTGGCTTTTGGACCCCATACAGGATGGCGCAGTTTACAAGTGCATGCCGTTTTCTGTAGATGACGCTCCGTTACCACCGCCATCATCAAAGGCTTTTCCCAGGCCAAACTCATCAATCTCGGAGAGACTGTGTTAAGCATGTGGGCTGAGTTGAGTTTGTCATGGCGAGATCAAAATGTCCTGCAGCGTCAAGCGAGGGAAGATTTACAAGCTGGGAAAGTACTATTTGAGGAACGCCAGTTGATGAGCCACTTGCAGTTTGTTTGTTTTGCAGCAGAAAGTCCCTTTTAGTGATGACAGCGATAGTGGAGTTAAAAAAAAAATTTTTTTTAAAAAAGGTACACCGCAGCTACATTAATCCTTTTTGTTAGGCATGCCATTTGGCATTCAACCTGAAACACAAGTATAAATAGCAGGGTATCATCATTGTCAATTATGATATTACACCATAGAGTACAAACTCATGTCAGACAAATGTTGCCTGTTTTGGAAATCAAGTGCACCTGTGAAAAATTACTCTTGCCTTAAATTACTACCCTCGACCTAACAATGACGCAGTGTCACATTCTCTTGGTAAACAGTGCGCATGCGTGCACACACACACACACACACACTCACACCGAAACAGCACTGGGCTGGCACACTAATAAAGTGTAGTTCCTGCACGCTAGGGATTCTGTGCTCAGAATGGCTGTCCTCATTTGAACTTTCCCTCGATGAAGCAGCGCCAGGTTTCTGCTTGCCTCGGTGCCTGCGCTGCCTGCGCTGCCTATGTCGCATGCAGGCCGCGCTTCTCACCTATGAGATAGCTGAAAAGTTTTTTCTCAGGGAACGTTTTCTTTTGCCGTTTTCTTTTTCTTATTTCTAATGTAAGCTTTGGAAATGTGTGCGCATTGTCTTCCCCAGTAACAAGCCGGAATCTCAGTTTAGCACTAGTCTTACATAATGCATTACATAACACCAGTTTAATAAGCCAGGGCCTTGTCTGTTTATCTGTCTGTCTGTCTGTGGCCATTACGGTCATAAAAACCATGATAGAAAGAATTTGTTCATCCAGATCGCTACATGTGTATGTCAGCTACGGTTAAAAGAAAAAGGAAGCTTGACAGACACGATCGCCTTCTATGCATGAATGCGCAAACAAAGCATAACTCAATCATTCATGTTTAATTGCAGGTTTGCTTAAGTGTTCACGATGAAATGTTTCCCGTCTTCCCGCGAAACGTATTTTATTTGTCTGTAGATGAGGCTCGGTTAAGCAACCAGGCAAACTCACCCACGCGGTCGGAAACGGCAGCCGTTAATGAAGGCTCTCAAAAAAAAAAAAAAAAGTTAATTGTTCCGCATGGGTTGTTGGCAAAGTAGGTCAGACTCAGTATATCTCAATTAAACGAGGGGGAAGGAGGAGGGAGTGCAGAAATCAAGCAAAATTTGCCGGGCGCATTTTACATGCATGCACATGCAGAAATGCACACATGTCAACTAAACTCCCAGTTTAATAAGAAAGTGGCCGGTGCTGCAATGCTGAAATTACCGTGACCCAGAAAATGAGCAATGTGTATCCCAATCCCCATGATGGTGTGACGGCAAGACACACACACTCATTAGGCCATTAAAGTGAAGAAAATCTTAACATGCTTGTTCATCTTGCTATATCCGGGATATAGGGCACTGAGGTCATAAATCAGTGCTGCCTGTGACCTAGAGTGAGAGCTACCGTCTCACCGAACATGCAGGTAAAAAGACATAGGCAGGTGTTGGACAGTGATTCGTAGAAAAAACACTATATCATGTTTACACGTCAAAAGAGCAGCCTCAAAGAGAAGAAGCCAAAGAGGAAACGCTAGCCGGATGTCGGTGTATGAATGCCACCAGCATGAGAACAGTGTGGAGTAACAGCAGTAAATGGGATGCAAATGCAATGAGTGGATTTCGGATTGATGGCAGGTTTGTGGTTTTAGCCGTAGCACAATTTAATCAGACTTGAATTCATACGTGAGACCACGTTCAGCAAAGAGTTACATTCTTGGGTTCGCTGTCTGTGAAAGCCGGATGTTGAATAATGTGATTGGTCACTGTACTTCCTTCCTTCACCATGGCAGGAAAGGCATTGTTGTGGTGTGCAGAGATATACAGAGTGAAGAAGGCATTGAAACGTAAATGGCTGCAATGTTAAAAAGGTGTTTTTGCTAGACTGTCATGTGAGCTGGTGATGTTATTTAAATGTACAGATGCAGCAGTTGCTCTAGACGTCCATACACTAGGTGGCAGTGGACCTGAACTGATAAACTCGGAGCAGTGGACTCCGCTACCAAGTTTGTTTCTGTCATCCTTCACACGCGTAATCCAACAAATCTTACAGATAGAGGGAAAGAAATTTTGTTGGAACACCACTGAGGGAAAAATGCATCTCTGATGCTTCTCAAATTCCACTGTTTTTCAGCAGTTTTGTTGACCTAAACAATTTGTCAAACGTCTGATTGATAGGATTTGGTTCAGCAAAACTAGGCATGCATGAGCTTGTTGGTTACAACCAGGCAACGTTGAAGGAAAGACCTCATTTGGACCACTGTCAAGAAAAAGTAAAGAAACATTGTCCAATTGGAGCAAGGAAGCGCTTAATAGGCCTAAATCAATAATACATTAAGTAAGCAAACAATAAATAGGAGAATAAAGAGGCAGCAACAGGTAATGCTGTTCAAGGGTTCAATCCTGAGCTTGGGCTGCTGTCTGTGTGGAGATCTGCATGATCTTCCTGTGTCCCTGTAGTCTTCCTCCTGGTACACTGAGTTCCTCCAACTTTTCAAATAGCTGCTTTTATATGACTTGGCTACTCTAAACTGTGTGGGTGTGTGTGTTTGTAAAATGTCCTGTCATGGAATGTCCCATTCAGTGTGTATCTCTGACTTGCATCTAGTGTTCCTGGGACAGGCTCCGGATCGGATCAACCACAATCCTGACCAGTTACTGAGGAAGGGATTAAAGAAACAATAAATGTTTGTAGCTATTATGCCACATATTGTGGTGCAGCTCCTGTGTATGATCTCCAGCATTAAGGCCAGGTGTAAAGACAATGCTTTCCATGAACTTTGGGAAACCACAGCTGTGCTGCTTTGTTCCGTCTACCTGATACGTAGCCGTGAGACTAGTTCGGATTGGACATCCCACTTCTACTATGTACCATCTGCTACTCTCTGTCCTAATGATTTCTGAGCCATACTCAGGGAAGGTAGAGTAGGAGATAAATTTAGCATGAGATAAATAGCATAGGAAAGAGAGAATGTGTGAGAGAGGCAGGGTTTGTTTGGTCTGAAACTATCAAGCAGCAAGTTCTGCACTTCCAGTTGGAATGTTCTAGGTAGAAATTCTCCTTTGGCTGAGGTAAGACTGGAAAGAAAAACAAAAAGGAAGAGAGGTACTGAGTAATTGACCACATTTGCAAGTCTCTAAACAGCAGTATAAAAGGAGCTGACCTTTTGACTACTAGTGACGGCATACTAGTGGAAAATAGGAAATGGCCTGCAAGGCACTACAGAAATATGTATCTCAAAAGATATGAAAATCATGGGTTTAGCAAATGTGAATTTTCTCATGTATGTTTCATGTTAGAAAGGTACTTCAGGGCCTCTCGAGTGGTGCAACAAAAAAGCATTTGCCCTGTCAAAGGGATATTGCAAGTTTGAATCCCGGCAATGCCATAGCTATCCAAGACCGAGTGCTTTGGATTTGAGAAATGGAATTATTAGCCATTCTTGGGCATCTGACTTCATGTGGATGTGGAACAGTTTGTGCATTCCTCAGGATTGTGTTCAGTTGCTCTGTGACGTAAGATGAACAGCAGAGTGATTAGATGGGGTAAAAATAAAAAAAAGGAAGCTATTTTGAAAAATGAATAACTGCTCAGCTGAAATAGAGGACTTAATGCAATAAACCTCCACACCGCATAAATCTTACTAATGCAAATGAGCGTTTAATCCATGCTTCAGGCATAGCTCAAGCTTACATCTGGTGTGCTAATTTGTTACATTATGGCTGACGTGAATAGCTCCAGTAGAGCTTGCGAAGCCAGCAAGCTCATTCGTGAAAACACTACAGAGAGCTGAAAGCCCAGGGAAATGGACCAGGTCAGGAAAGATTGGGGTTATCCGTGCCTTAGTGTGGGCATTTGGATGACTGCACAGTCTATCTGACCCTGTTTCTGTGATGCTTCACTTAAATCTTCCTGATGTTTATTAGATCCTCTAAGAAGTATGAAAAATGGCTACTTTGACATAGCCAGCCTGGCCATTAACCCACTTTAGCGATGCTATAAGTCAGAGCAGTGCTAATGTCTTTACACTCCAGAAATGAAGTTTGGGATGTTGCCAGCATGCTGCACATCACATGTTTCTGAACTGCACTTGCCACTTTGAGGTGAATAAGAAAAAGGTCTTCCTGACCTCTATCATTGCTTTTCAGGTGCGTTGATTCAACCACACATGCAATTTTTCTGCGTGTGGGAATCTGAGGCTGCCAATGACCTCAGTCAGGAAGGGTTTGGAAAATGGGATTTAGGGGAAATGGGAAAGGTGGAGAAACATTGGCACTGAGGGAGTAGGCTAGGCTCTGTCAATGTCAGGGAACTAGTTGAAGTTCATCCCTCCACTCTGGTGTCCCCCCAGTGTGAACCTGATATCCCATCCAACGCCCACTTAGTCCATTCATTATACACACCCACCCACACACACACATGAAGCCATCAAGACATGCGAATCTCTTCTCACGTGATTCACAGAAGGCCTTTTAAAAAAGGAGCGAGCATAAGAGTGTTAATGCCTGTCATGAACATCCCCAGCCTACCGTGTATACCATTTTGGACGGAGGCCCTTGTTCCAGTGGCTGGTTCCTAATTGGCGAGTACAGACTGTGAACGGTGAATGGAGCCTACATCAAGGCCAAAAATTTCACTGTATTTTCCACGGAAACTTTTATCTACCTCAGAGAAATGTTACTGCGTAGTATAAGAATAGCATGTGGTTAAGTCAGCATCATGCATCTGCTGTCACCACAAAGGGTGCTACAATTAATACACTGTAGCGATGTTCATTTCCATCATCACTGCATAAAAAATGGACAGCACATCATCTTTAAAAAAGTGAAGCCACCGCAGTCTAGTGCCCCTGCTGGCTGGCTGCAGTACAGTATTTTTAGCACCATGAGTTTCAATGACAAAACAGCCTATTTTCTATTTTCTAAAATGTCTTTCCATCTGCAGTATCTAAGTCAAACAGTTAGTTTTCCCTATGCTGATATCTGCACATGTTGTATTTTCCCTCGGAAAATTAATTTTTTTTAAATATTATTCTCCTATATTGTAAGAAGGCTACACTTGGAAATGAATGGCTTGACAGCTTTCGTGGAATAGACCAGCTTTAGCCACTAGCCTGCTAACTTCAGCACAGAATATACCTACTTATTCAAATTTTCCTGCACACATGCACTAGTACAAATAGTTAGCTATTTATCTTGAAAAACATTTAAAACAGCGAGAGATTTCATAGGAAAAGGCTAGTTTAATCCTGCTAGCTTAATTGTGCTAGCGCATACAGCCACAATGATAGCAGTATTAACAACATCCAGCCAGCCAGCTATCAAAATTTGCATAAAGGTTTTTTGTTTTTCAGTGAACATATACACTACCAATAATATTAGGATGGATGAAGTAGGTGTCCTTAATAATGAGTTTTTAAGTCACTGTGCTGCAGTTTAAACCAGCTGCTGGTCTTGTCACGGCAGTTAATCTGTCAGAGAATTTCCAGTTCACTTCCAAGTGATAAATGTCTTTATTAGACGCATCTGTATTAATGAAATGTCTCCAGCTGAAACTATTTAAGCTGCCCACATTGACGCAATAAGGAGAATTTGAGAATGTGACCGTATTCTTGGGTCCAGTTCTAGCGGAGAACGGCAGGTCTGCTGAAGTTGTGACCTCTACTGCGCAGAATCTGGCTGCAAATTTGACATCATGGCGGTATTTTAGCTTCATTTCCATGGAATGAGTGTGAACGGGAGCATGGCGTCCATTTTTTATACAGTTGATCATTTATTCCTTACGTACTTAAGTCGCGTGCTGTTCAAGCTTTCTGTAGCGGTGGTGTCTTCATTTCCTGATGTTTTGTAGATTTCACCCACACTGTACACCGGGCAATATTTGAATATTAACGATTTGCCAACCAGATATAATGCACTTAAAACCCACTGGAACCATCATGTATTGCCTCCAGCAGTCATAAATGGCTATAAACCTATTAATAAGTTCATTACAATCACAGACAATCCAAACCCTTGTGCAAGAGTTATTTGATAGCTGCTACTAAAAATCATTATTACTAATTACAATTTTTTTGTTGTTGTTGTTCAGTCATACCAGGCAAGTACTTTCAACATTCCTAGCTCTTTTTTAAGTCACTTGGATGACAGGATGCTGTTAATTCCAAGCTCTGTTTGCTTCTCAAACAAAGGAGCCCTTAAATAAAGCAAATCTCTCCAGCTAAAAATATGATGAGGGCCTGTCCTGTCTTTGTCGTGCCTTAAATTTTGAAAGATTCTTGTGGGTTTATTAGACATGCATGAATGCAGTTGTGGCATCGTCTCCGGCAGGAGCCAGATGTTCATTTCTCTTCATGAAGCAAAAAAAAAGGTATCGTGTGAACTAGAGGTGTTTCCCCCAAAGAGATCTCACCAGCGGCTCACCACGATCCAACATGCCAGGGACGGCCAGCGTGAGGGAGAGAACAGGAACTTGTGAGAAGAGGGATCTCTTTTTTTTTCCACAGTGTGTATTCAGCTGTTATTCCCGCGAGCAGGCGCAGACTGAAAAAAAGAGATGTGCTAAAATAAGAGAGGTTGAGAAAGAAAAGAAGAGTTGTAGTATCTGCCTTTATCGACAGCACTGGGAAAATTAGATGAACCACTTGCTGCCTTGAAAGGGGGACTGATTTGAACAACTTTATCCGACTTATTGTTTAGTGATTCAAGTAAATCAAGCTATTCTTTGGTCCTGGAGATCAAAAAGAAAGCGTTCAGGTATGAAGGCCCGACTTCCTGTGCCGTTATGGAATCCGTGGTGACAGTCACATGTTGGAAAGTATGCACTTGCGATTACCACCAGGGCAACTGAGGACATGCTGAGTCACTGTTTGTGTCATGGGAGACGTTTTTCGGCGCAGTAGTGACTCCCTCGCTCATGCACTCCTCCTTCGATTCCAACTCCACAGGCAGTGTCGGAGCCATTCAGGAGGGACGACGGTCCCTCGAGAGCCCTTGAGAACTCTCCGAGGCGCTTTGTGCTGCACGCGAGACTTAGCTGCGGCCGCAGTCATTCCCTATTCCACCTCACCGTGTTTACGGTTTCAGTAATTGTTTTGCAGTCATGTTGTTCCACTCAGGCTCCTGGTGGTTCTGCTTTCACCCCCACCAATGCTGAGCATTTTTTCAGATATTCTAGTAATCCATGTGCAGCTGCTTATTTTTCTTTCTTTCTTTTTTTTTTTTTTTGCAGCTTTGTTTTTATAGAAAACATCTGGAGAGCTAAAAAAGTAGTGACTCTTCAAATCCCAGTACTCTCGAAACTATTTCGTGAGACAGGCTTAGAATATATGCTAGCTGAAGTCATTGCTGAAGATGAATGATGATAAACTACTAAAAATGAAGCATGATGATATACCAGTACAGCACTAAATGGCGATTAAAAAAAAACGAAAATAAATTTTGACTTGCTTCACATTGCATTTGAAGAATTTTATTTCTATTTAAGAATTCTGATTATGGAGTTGACATGTATCTAACAGTCAATTTTTATCATCCCTAGGGGGATGAATGACTTTCCTGTTACCCTGCTGATCCGAGTTACTAGGCAACGCTAGGCGCTTCTAAGCTCATGCATATTGAATGGCATGTTTAACTCACCTGTGACTTTCCAGGAACTGCAGTTTGAAAAGATGTAATGGCTTCTTGTTTCTCAGCGGACACACATTTGAGGGCTCCAAGACTGCAAGCTGTTGTGTGATTGGGGAGTCAACTAGGGTCAGTCAGTCAGAAGGTCAGTCCAGGCCTTTCTATCCCTGTCCTTAGTGGGATCCCTAGAAGTTCCCAAACTAACTGTGAGATCTAATCTTTCCAATGCATCCTGGATCTTCTCTGGAGTCTTGGTCCAGTAGGATGTGCCTGATACATCTCTAGGGCATTATTGCAAGGTACCCAAACACCTCGCCTCAATTTGAAGGCTCTGAGGTTCTCCTGGATTGTTGAGCTCCTCACTCTATTATAAAGAATATGCAACTTCCCAGCAATCCTGTGGAGGAACCTCACATAGATTGATCAGTACACAACAATCCTCGTCTGCAAACTAAGGTCCTATTTCACAATCACAACTGACTCTAACACTGCTGCGGTTGACCGGGAAACCATTTGACGCTGTCTTTTCCCATCACTTGTGCATAAGATCCCGAGAGACTTAAATGTCTCTACCAGGGGCAAGGTTTCTTCTGTACCTAAATGGAGCATCCCACCCTTTTCCAGGAAAGAGTCATGGCTTTGAGCTTGGATGTGCTGATTTGCATTTTCACACTTTAAGAAAAGAATTGGTTGAACACCAGATAAAAACATGCTAATGTCAATTCCCCCCCCACCCCCAATGTTTTCTAGCTGACATTGTAATAAGTCAGAACTTGGTTTATTACATCTTTTTTTCCCACCGGAATGCTGCAAAACCAGTGGAATCAAACGAAATAGTGGTGAGAATTTGTGTTGAATGTGTTCTGATCCTGTCACTTCTCTTTATCCTTCTGCATGCTCGGCAAAATGGTCTATCTTTGTGTGTGTGTGTGTGTGTGTGTATTAGAAAGCCTTCCAGCTAAATGAAGGTCAGGTTGCACTTGGGCAGGACGGTGTGCTTGGTTTCTCTGTTTTCAGGAGGCAGGTGTGATTAATTGCCAGAGTGGCTCCGACTGTACAGAATTGAATCGTGTCCCCTTTGGGCCGACCATTAAAGTAATTGGCCTTTAGTTTTGCAAAGACCATTGAGAGGCATTTATTCTTGCCACTCAGCCCATAACCTTATATTACAGCTTGCATCCCAGAGTCTTGGGACAGGGGAGATAGCGGCTAAGCTAATTCGGTAAGGAGTACAGCAGGGGTGCTTAGCATGTACTGAGAATAGATATGAGAAGGATGAGTGAGACGGGATAGGAAGGTGTGTATGCATTTCTCTGCCATCATCACTGCAAAAAAATATCCTGTCTGCAAAAAGAGTAACCGTTGGGGAAAGAAGAGAGCCATCTGCATTTTTTTTTACTATGTCAACCTAATTATCACAAATTTTCAAGGTGTTTGGAGCTGACGGATTTGCTGACGGAGTGGTGAATCGCCCAGGGGCCAAAAATGGGAGCACTTATTCTCCATTTTCTATTGTGTGATTCCTGTAAATGCAGGAAAGGGTTTTTAAATGTAATACCATACATATATTTCTACATTATTTATGCCAGTGGTTCTCAAAGCGGAGTCCATGGACAGACAACCAGGGACGCATGAAGCATAGCCAGCGGGTCTGCGCCGATTTTAAAATGTAGTTACGGAGTGACGGAAATCACAATGGGTTTAATCCAAACCTCAAGCATGTCTGTAAATGATCTAGTGACAATTTTTAATTAAGAAATGTTCTTTCGGTGGAGACTTGACCAACAAAAAGATCTATGGCTACAAGAATTAGCCAGAAATATTACACAGGGTCAGGGTTACACACCTCATACTTCACTTTGCTGATTTCTTTTTTTTCTTTGCTAGAAGGATTTTGTAGACCTTAACTCTCAGACAGTCCATGATTTATGTAGTAAACTATAAAAAAAGCTGTCCTGTTATAGGAAATGTGATGCCTAGTCCACAGGTAAATAATTATTTTTAAAAGCATAGCTTTCTCTATGCATTGCAAACGCAAACAGCGTTTTAGGACACTGAAAATGGACCTTTTGCAAAACTCCTTCCAGAATGAAGATTTTCAGAAACTCTGTTTTTACGTATAGAGAGGGAAAACGAAGATTTTGGCTTGTAACATCAGCGTGAGCAGTATTATCTCCTTGGTTAAATGTCCGAGTGCCCTCCGTTACCATCCATCCATCCAGTATCTATACCGCTTTATCCATCTGGGTCGCGGGGAAGCTGGAGCCAATCCCAGCATCTTCGGG
>JAQQZU010000038.1:2208945-2216618 GCA_030068025.1 Parauchenoglanis punctatus | reverse complement strand
AATCCCAGCATCTTCGGGTGAGAGGCGGGGTACACCCTGGGCAGGTCGCCAGTCCACCACAGGGCAAACACAGACAAGCAGCCACACACGCTCGCATTCACACCTATGGGCAATTTAGAGTAGCCAGTTGACCTAATCTGCATATTTTTGGCCTGTGGGAGGAAACCGGAGCACCCGGAGGAAACCCGCACATGCACGGGGAGAACATGCAACCTTTGCACAGAAAGGCTCCCTGGGTGACCCGGGGATCGAACCCAGGACCTTCTTGCTGTGAGGCGACAGTGCTAACCACCGCACCGTTACCTTCTTTGTTTATATGAGGCGACAGCGTGTTTTTGCGATTTCATGCCGAGTGCTCGTATGGACGATCGTTTTTCTTTAAGAACAAAAGATATATGTGTATAGAAAAAATATATATATGTGTACATGTAGACTAGGCCTTACTGCATGCATCCCGTTAGCAATTTGTGATACTGACAAATAGTTTTTTTCTTTTAATGATTATTTATTCTGACTAGTTTTTTGCTGTTAAATAAATCACCGATGCTAATCGAGAATTCCTCTTGTGTTTACCTGTGACTAGGGCTAGCATTGTATATAGAACAGTGCAGTTGTACAGTGTGCAGTGTCAGGAAGTGAGGATAGAACTGTAACGTGCAGTATAGTACTGTATAATATTGATGTGAAAGAAGGAAATAATCTGTGTTTTGATAGAGTACATACAATCTGCAGCCCTATAGTTATTTCACGGCGTCTCAGAGTGGTATTGAGTTTAAAAAATGGAAATGGCTAATTTAGGGCTGTAGTATGAATTTATGACTGTTTGAGTCAAACCTTTGGCAACTGATAGAACCCAGAGCGCTAAGACAGCAGTTTAGGCTTTTGTAATAAGTGAATATATGATTTATGGCAGGAGCCTTCCGGCACCGATTTAACCTACATCTACATGCAATCTGTTTTTCCCGTCGTGCCATTTAAGTTCATTTCTGTCCCCCAGTGTTTTACAGTTCCCACACAAGTATACTGAAACTAGCGTTTGTGAGACAGCAGGAGATTTGAGAGGGGGGATATGAGAGATTGAAGAGTACAAGAAAGTCTGTGGATGGAATGGAGCAGGTAGGATGAGAGATGAAAGGAAGAAATGATGGAAAAAGAGAAGAGGTATGAGGGGAAGATTGGGAGATTTTGGGAGGAAGAAAGAGTGAGAAAGCAACAGAGAGAGAAAACAAGATATGGAGAGGGATGGAGACAGAAAGGGAGGAAGCGAGAGGGGTGTAGAGAGAGAAGAAAGAGGGATGGAGAGAGAGGGCGGGAATAGAGAAAGAGAGAGAAGATAGAGGGATGGAGAGAGAAGAAAGGGATAGAGGGGGCAGAGAGAGAGAAGAAAGTCTGATGGTGAGAGGGAGGAAACAGAGAAAGAGAGAGAAGACAGAGGGATGGAGAAAAGAAAGAGGGATGGGGCAGAGAGAGAAGAAAGTGGGATGGAAAAGAGGGGGAACAGAGAGAAAGAGGAAGAGAGAGGGATGGAGAGAAAGCGGAAAGCATGGCAGAAGTGTATATACAGAGAGAGATAGTGAGACAGGAAGAAAGGAATGGAGAGGGAGGCAGAGAGAGATAGAGAGGATAGACAGAGAGAGGGGGGATGGTGAGAAAGAAAGAAAGAAAGAAAGAAAGAAAGAGAGAGGGGGATGGAGGGAGAGAGGAAGAGAGGGATGATCATTTAACAAGAGTGAGAAAAGGGATGGAGGGAGACCTAGGGGTAGAGAGATGGAGAAGGTAGAAAGGAAGAAAGGTAAGAAGTGATGGAGGAGAGAGCATAGAGAGGGATGGGTGGAGGGAGACTGAGATTGGGGGAACAAACAGAGATAAACAGATGGAGAGAGAAAAAGAGTTAGAGAGGTATGAATGGAGAGCAGTAGAGAGAGAGATGGAGAGTGAAACAAAGAGAGAATGATTGAGAGGAAGTTGTAGAGAGAGACAGAGAAGTGGGTGGAGGAAAAAAGAGATGACTGAGGTTCAGGGGAAGAGAGACTAACAGAGAGAGAGGGAGAGAGAGAGTCAATGTGACAGAAAGAGGAAGTCTGCACTTATCAGACTTCATATGCGGTGTTGAATGTAAACAAAGACATCTCTGTGAACTCCCTGTGACTTTTTCTGACCTCTCCGTGACCTCTCCCTGACCTCTCTGACTTCTTTTTGCCCTTCCTCTGACCTCTGTCCTGATCCTCACATCTATTTGTAGACACAGTCAGACGGCTTACACAGGAAATGAGGAGTACAGCCGTCTATCTGTGCCTTACGTGAGCAAATCACACCATATTCATTTCTCCTTAGCAGCCGTCTGGGACTCGCAGTTCATTAAAGCTGCGCTAACGAGATTAGATGGAGTGCAAATGTTCTGGAGTAGGAACAGTACGGAAACGTGTGTCTGGACGTCTGGCGAAGTCAAAGCGAGCATGAAACTGACGAGACACTCGAGCATTTCTTAATATAACATCGTAACTGTGGATGGAATAAGCAGCTGTGTTAAAAGTGGTAAATGAAGTGAAATGTAATGGTGGCTATAGAAAGTTGAGACTGGTGGATGTTGCTGAGGTCAACGGTTCTGACCCTTCTCCTCCTGCTGCTGCTGCTGTGTAATGACCAGGAACACCGTGGCACGACGCTTCTCGCTTTTCCCTTCATTAGCACCCCGAGACAATCTAGTCATTAGTGAGGGAGACGGTTTTTACAAATGATTAGCAAGATTGCGATGTCTGAAATTTACAGCGACTGAGACTGAGGTGAGTTGTGGCGAGACGTGGACGGGAACAACTTAAATCGGAGTTAGGATCCAATACCAAAAGATTGATGTTCCGGCCTCGGATAAAAGTATTCTAATTAAGCACAAGTTACGAGAAAGTTACATCTGGTTCGGAGTTTGGCTAAAACCGAGGCGCTTTTCAGAACTTGGACTTACAGGCGCGTATTTCTTGCGTGCTTTTTTGATATTGCGGTATTAAGTCCAGCATATCAACGTATCATGCTGAAATGTATATATAAATACACATCACACACACACACACACACACACACACAACCTACTAGACCATGACCTCAATTTAGCATCTCATTAAATTGTGCAGCCAATTCATTGTCGAGGCGTGATATAAAATAAATAAATAAATAACTTAAAGGCAAAATAACAGAATGTGCCGGATGTATAAGAGGCTGAAGAACGATGGTGGCATCTCAACACACTTCAACGCTCAGTTCACCCGCCGTCATTGTTTTGGAAGCAATGCCGGAAGTATGCTCAGGGTATTTGTGTTTCCGACGTGTGGTGTGTTATACGTCACGCTAGATGCGGATGCTCCGTGTCACGTCACCCGGCAGTCTGGCTCGCTCACACACTGGGATGAATAAAATTGCGGGATCTCTGAGTAAAAAGGGTTTATATTTCACAGCAGCTCTTTTACAGTCCGTATTTTCTATCCCGGGTTTAAAGGCAGGTGCTTGTGCTTAAAGGTGGCGTTCTAGAGAGTATTGAAAAATGCCATGTTGGAGGATTCTACTCAAGAAAAATCTGGCAACCTCAGAGTCGTGAACTACATGTAATTTGTATAATCTGAACGTTGCAAGCGGAAAATTGACTTATGTAGGTGAGTAACCAGTCTCTGAATACACATAACTTTCTTCACATGATTATCGACGTGATTTTTTATTGCAAACTCTTAATATCTTGGTATGCATGTTTGTTAGAGAAACCTTTTTTTTTTTTTTCCAAATATGCTAGAACATGAGTGTTAACTGCCTTTGTATATGGTGTGTAAAGTAGACATGTTCTAAAGTATCAACTTGGCTTAATTTGACAAAAGGAATGGTCAACGGCCACCAGATCTCTCTCACACGTGCCATCTCCTGCCCGAACGACAAAACAATGACCGAAAAAGAAGAGAATGATTCAAGCACGTTAATGCTTTTAACTCTAAATGACACCTTTTCATGTTTATAATGGGAAGTATGTTTATATATTTACGTTTAAAGCCTAATATGAAAATTTCCTTGGTCATTGTTTGGATAGGAATTTTATTCTGCTGAATAAAGTGAGAGAAATGTGGAGCTTCGAGCTCAGAGTTTAAAGCCGTGTTTCCTTATGATGGCTTTTAAAACATGGCAATGTTAAAATGTATTCTTTTTCGATTAGTGTTTTGTCCTCTGGCCAGCAGATAATGTTTCTGACAAGGTAGTAAGTGTGTGAAAGATTCGGTGTGAGTTGGTCACTGTTGTTTCACGTTAAGTGTTTTAGAATGTCCCGTGAATTAGAGACGACACATCTATAAAGGCCTCGTAATGAAGACCATACAGAGACGAGCTGTTCGCGCGTGTCCACCTGCGCTCCTGTACATGCCTCGACAGAGCCAAGATACTCCGTTTCACAATATAGATACCGCTGGGCAAGGCTCCAGACACACCGAGCCCAGACAAATAGCTCCCGCATGCCGCTTGCCTGTGGGGACTGATTGTTACTTACACACGTATAAAACATTATTGGAAAGGGAGAGGGGGGAAAAAATTCCCAGCTGAAATTCCGTGAGACTGAATTCCTTCCAGCTAATGGGATTGAATGAGGCCTACTCATTGCCCTACATGCGCTGTTGCATTCGGGACGTCATTGCGAATGACATTGATCTGATGAGACATTTAAGCCCTCCATAGAGGCTTTATACAGCATAGCGAGGCTGATAGCATAGCATAGCACAAGCACATTAGCAGCTCGTTGTCAGGAAGAATGTTGACGTGTCAATCCCGACGTGTCTTTTTTTTTTTTATATTCAAGTCAGCACTTTGGTACCTTTTTCTCAGCTCTGTACGATACTGGTTATTTTTTGCCTCGATGAAACAGGTTCCTTGGCAACTTTGTTACGGAGAAAAAAGTTTCCCCTCACTTTCTCACTTGTACTCTCTCCCTCCCTCTCGCCCTCTCTCTCCCTCTCTTTCTCTGTCTCGTCTCGTGTGAAGGTACGCTTGACAGTGCCAATGTTTATTCACTTGACCTAGAAACTGTGCATAGCTGCAGCTTCGGAGAGACTGCACAATCTCTCGTCTGGCGCTCAAAGAAGTCATATTTAATTTCCTCTCGGTCTAAATTTGGATAGCCATAAATGGGTTACGTTAGCAGCTAATGCTGTGGAAGAGCGCAGGTGCCTGTCACATGAAAGGTTCTGAGTTTCCGGCAATGTTTTTCAGGATCGCTGACATTAGGATGAGGTACAACACTGAATATGTACAATAATAATAATAATAATAATAATAATAATAATAATAATAATAATACCACTGCTAATTTCTTTCTTAATTATTATTTCTTATTTGTTTCTTATTAGCATTTTAAATTCTATCACACAGGAATTAAAATGCTATGATGTGACACAATAATAATAATAATAATAATAATAATAATAATAATAATAATAATAAGGAAGCAACATGAAAAAAAATAGAAACCCAGTAAATAAAACTTTGAAATAGAAAAGTTTATAAAAAATACTTAATAATACTGAATTAATACTAATACGTTATTTTCTCAGCCTTTTAATATATGTATTAATCTACAAATTGGATGCATATTTATAAAAAAAATGTGTGACTTAAAAAAAAATCAAAGTGGAAATATTGGAGTTTTTTAATTTATTTTAATTGTATATAATTTAAAATTCTTATTTATTTATTTGGTGTTTTGGTGGGCATAAAGTGCACTACACAGGGTCTATAACCCCATTATGTCATTCATTTTGTAGTGAGCGTGTTTAGGTAATTGGAATCCATTTGCAATCTAATTGATACGTACAGTATATTCATAAAAGGTTATGATGATATGATGATGAAGATGTTTATGTGGATTCTGTGTCGTCGAAGAAATGTAATCCGTTTAATCCATTATAAAGAATTTGAGAGCCCTGCTAAGTAGTGAACACAAATAGAGGATTAAGGTTTTGTGTGTGTGTGTGTGTGTGTGTGTGTGTGTGTGTGTGTGTGTGTGTGTGTGTGTTATAATATGCTAGGAGGAGCTAAACTGGAGCCATTGGTTTGCAAGGTGCCATTACATTCAACATGCAAAACAGTGTCTAGACTGAAACTGAAGCATATTCTGTAGCCCTGATCACCTGATCTTCAAATCCCAGAACTTCCTCATCAGTTTGAACCCTGAGCTGAATTTACACTCTCTCAGAGCACAAGTCAACATTACGTCAGGTTATGTCAGTATACTGGTTTACACTAGGGCTGGGCAAAACGACAATAACATATTGATAGTGTGATAAATTGGGTTAGAATACACTTTTCTGAGGTATTGTGAATCTAATAGGGCCATTATTTCTCATGAATGCTCCTATTTCTGCTCCAGGGCAGTGGTAGCTCAGTGGTTAAGATGTTGGACTAGTGATCGGAAGGTTGTGAGTTCAAATCCCAGCACTGCAAAGCTATCTCTGCTGGGCCCTTGAGCAAGGCCCTTAACGCTCAATTGTATAAATGTCAATGTAAGTCACTCTGGATAAGGGCGTCTGCTAAATGACATAAATGGATTTCAGAGTATTTCCATGTCACACTCAGAAGCATTCGGGATGTAGAGAGACCTGATTATACATTTACTAATACTTATTTCTTCATTGTCGACGATGTAAGTGAGGAACTTGCATATTGCAGTATCACAGATGGCACCCATCTGGTCACTAACAGGCTACATACGAAGCCAGAGAAAGCACCATTTTACTATTAACCTATTGCAAAAGTGTTTTGACCTTTATAATTATTGCCTCCATGACACCATAGGTTTGATTAACTAATTAAGCCTTAGAAATGAAATAACCAGCAACCTCATTGTACTAAATAACAAATACAGGCTGTTTCTCAAGTCACGGCTTTTTTGTCAGGCAAATTAAAAGCTCTGTAAAAAGACGTTGAGGAAGCAAACTGAAAGTGAAGCACACTGGTTTAGGAAGATGCTGGAAAATCCTACATCCTGAAACACGATCTATCGTTGGACAAATGACGACAACGCAATTTAACAGGAGAACGCTTTAAAAAAAATATCGATCTTTAGATCTATAAAGAATATGATACAGTATGAATGTACGGTATTTGTGAGCATCCCATGCTGCACGTCTGTCCAGACACTTATCATGCGTCTTATTCATTTTGTCCAGAGAACCCAGTGATGCAATTACAGATCTTAGACTTGGTGAGATTTGCAGCTGTAACAACACTTCATGTGCATGAAGAAATATATAAAGAAGGGAAGAAAGGCAGACAAAGAATAAAGAATAAAACACTTAGACCCTGTATACACCTGGTATTAAAATGCGTCATCGCCGTTTACGCCTGCTTTTAACATGCGTCTCCAAAGTGTCCAGCTGGCCACGTTTGTTCAAATTTCATTACTGCCTTCATCACTTCCGCTAGAAGGTCAAAATTATATTAAAACATTAAACCTGCATACCTTCATTATTTTCTTGCACTTGAACCACGTACATCGGCGCTCCTCTCCATTTTTTTCTAGTGTGTTGCACTGTTACCATAACAACCTCCGCATCCAGCATTAATGACATATTTTCCTGTTACGTCCGTGTCGGGGACGCATCAGGACGCATTAGCGTTTACACTACAGAAGGTATGTGGTTAAATGCATCCCAGAC
>JAQQZU010000038.1:2191445-2203945 GCA_030068025.1 Parauchenoglanis punctatus | reverse complement strand
ATGTAAACGTACTGATACTTCCGAGCTAACGCGATATCCAGACTAGGTAGCTACAGAACATATACAAAACTATAATCTTCCCTCTAAAAATAAATATTCTGATGGAAACTGTTTGTTCAGTTCAATTGAAGTTATTAAAAATATAGCACGTTTATCAATGGACATTGTATAAAATATAAACATGGATAGTATACCTCTACCTGTAGAGTCAGAATAAATAAAACGTCCTTGCATTTTAGGATTTCTGCCATCTATCTGACCAACGTAAACAGCGCCGTGTAGTAAGACATTTTTGTTTTGAGGAAATCGAACACTTTTCTCTGATTGGCTCTGGAGTTGGAGGATGGAATGGAACAAAAAAAAAATTATTATTTCACTGTCGGTTGGAAAAAAAATGCAACTCATCGCCTTCCTTTACTCCTGTTGATCGCCAAATCGCTTTGCATCACATTTGTATAAAGTTTAACTTCACTGAACTTTATCCCACTGCTTGTCCCGCCCACATGAACAGTCATTTTGTCTACTTTTGCTGGAAATTTCCAGCTGTCATTGAAAATGACTGGCGAAATGTGGATTTTCGGTTTTTACATGTTTACTCATGTAAAGAAAAAATAGAACAATATTCAACTCGTAAAATTTCCACCGATGCCTCGGATGAATGTGGTCACTAATTTTGTTGCACAGTTTTTATGATTTTATAATTCTGTATAACTCATATAACTCATTCATATAACTCATGACTGGCTCTCACTTGAGATTGGTCTTTAGGTTTTAGGTTTGCGTTACAGTATCTGATTTAGTTGCAGGTTATTTTTCTTCCGGACTTCATACAGTGGAGAGTTGTGACACGTTTGAACCGAAACACTGAATACTGAACACTGCTCTGCCGCTTCAGTGTAGCGTATAAAGTTTTATTGATATCACGAGGTACTAGCATTGTGGGTCCTGCATTCTTGCATCGGGAGTCATCTCATAGCTGTGATGAACCTAGTCATTAATATACCTGAGGAATTTACGACAAGCATGATGCGACGTGCACCCAGAGGAACGTTTGCGCATTTAGTCGCACCCCTGCTTTTTGCATGTAAAGGAAACGTATTGCTGTGTGAATAAAATTGAAGCATCTCTCGAGAGACTAAATTCGAGCCCACAGAAAAGTAATTAAAGCAGCCGATTAAAAAAAACGAGGAGCCCACAGTGCTGGACTGCCAGAGTGAATTGCTTTCCAGGAAGCTTTCCATATCCAATCAGAAGTTGGCTAGCACTCTACACCTTTCCCCTTTCTTTTTCAGTCTCTAAAAGCTCGGTAATAGCTCTGGAAGCTGATGAATCCTGCACCCGCACTTACGCCATGGCTTTATTTTTCCTCTTCACTGTTAAAGCACAGAGCGCCTGAATAAAGCTCAGCCTTCATGCCGAAATATTTACAAGAGGGTACGGACGGTGAGGGTGCACCTTCATCGGCAGGCTTTAATATCCCCGGAACAATGGAGAGCAGTGTTAGTGGAAGACGGCGGATCGGGGAGGGAGAGAGGTGATTTCTCTGCGCCGGAGATCTCGGAGAAAGAGCACAGCTTTATTTATACAGGATGTCTGAATCGACCGCGCTGCCGTGTTATGATTCATTACAAGTGTGACGTGATAGGAATGATTATGCGGCCACAGCATTTAGCAGCAGCCAGACAGAGAGAGGGCTGAATTCAGGACGGACTACAGTTTCTCAGTTTCTCTACAGCTCCTCCTCACTTTCTCTTTCTCTCGGTTGCTGTTATGCAAGCAGGTCTCCTGTGGTTTCCTTCTTTTCTCTAACTTGCTCTCTGTAGTGTCCAGACTCCACATAAGAGCTCTGCCCGCTTCATTTATCTCTCTTCATATTGGCAGATACGGAGCAGCAGCTATCAGACGGAGTTAATAAAACAGCACAATTACAGATTGATAGCCTGTTTGCACAACAGCTTGGTGTACTCCGTTATTTTCGCTTATCCATCATGACGCTGATGTTTTTCATCCATTACTAACATTTTTTAATTACACCACAGCACGACTGTTGAGTTTTGGATTCTGACTTGTCAGAAGGTGCTGATTAGTTCATTTGTTTGTTGGTGATTTATGGAAGGAGTCTCCAGTGTCAGCTGAAGCTGCAGCTTTAAGCTTTCTGACCTTTCTGGAGGCCTGTGCAGTTTCTTTGTTCTCGGTAATACGACAAGCTGCATTTTTTTTTGTTTTATACATTTTAAAGGTCCACTATGTAGGTTTCAACCATACCAATTCTCCTCACTTACCCCTCCCATTCCAAGCGTGTGGCCATCAGGTGCTCATAGCGTACTTCCAAGTACTTACATTTACACTCCCTTGTTTTTTTTGTGATTAAATAATAAGTATGATCCTCCATTTGCAAAATTTTGGTTCTCAAACTTGTTATCCGGCACCAGCAAACACTGCTTTCTCTTATATTGCCTCCTTGCCATCCTTTCTTCTTCTTTGTCATCCTTCCCATGCTTCCTTCCCGATTCCCAATGCCACTTGTAAAAACATGAAACGTGGAAGCTGCCCTCTAGAGGTTTGTCCATTCTGGGCTACTGCAGCGATGCAGCATGGCTGCTCTGTAGAGGTAGACCTGCTCCCTATGTACATATAAAGGGCTCATTCTAAGCTCAGGAAAACACAACGATTCATAGGTACAGGTGATTATACACTAATGAACACATACTTATGAATTCCCTAAGTATATTACAGAGTATATACTCCATTTCTGCTAATAGATACCCTCAAAATCCTACATAGTGGCCCTTTAAGTGAGAGGAAAATGACAGGGTGGTAAAGGAATGAGTGTTTATTGAGCTGTACATATCAATTTCACCATCCTGTTCTAGATCTTTTTTTTAAATAATAGCTAGATATATTCAGTTTGATTTTGCCACCTGTTACAACTGAGGAGACTCCCTACAACCTTCAAGTTTAATTCAGGGAAAAATGTTTCCGCCTTAATCCCTGCCTAAGTGGCCAATTTAAAAGTGATTTTCCCGCTTCCCCCCTGCTTATGCTTATGCAGATTCATTTTCTCCAGTAATACTGATATTTGCATGAATTGGCCTCCTATATACTGTACACACATATACATATAACACCAAGCTAACTAAGAAACTGACATTTATAGTGCCACACTAATGCAGTTCATTATAACATATCCAGAGACCCGTGTGCCGAGTCCAGATTTACTGAACAGCTCCGTTCATCGGCACGAACATCACCTGGAAATCTCTTACCCAAAGTGACAGGGCCGGCTAGCGAAAGGGCAGCGCCGACAAGAGCTGCTGCAAATATTTCTCCTTATTAAAAATGCATGCGGGGGTCGTGATTTGTAAAGGAGGCTCACCTGAGTGAACGCTGCACTTGCTGGTTTTTATTTAAATCATTTCAGCTGTGTAAAAATGCGCATAAATATGCGAGATGGAGAGCTCGATAGAGAGAGCGAGAGAGAGAGAGAGGGCGAATCGAGTGCGAGCGAGAGAATGTTCCTGGAAAGCTTCCTGAATCTGGCTTAGGCACATGGCATACACATGTGCTGCGGGGGTGTGACGCAGCGTGCGGACGCCGTGCCCGTTCTCCGGGTGGAGTCGGTGCCCGCCGAGCTCACCGCGCTGGGTGGCATGGCTGCTGCGAGCCTTTGATGGGTGACTGAATTGAGTCATTCAGCTTCGCTTTCCATTTGTATGACATCTAAGACCCTGTGTATGGTGTAATCATATGCCTGCTGTGATATTACATTATTTTTTCAAAGCAAATTAAGGAGTGATTTATAACAGGCCTGGGTGATGGGTGATGTTTAATATGAAACAGCTGTCAGTCAGCGTATTAAATATCACCTTTGTGCTTTTATAATTCATCATTCTTTTTTTTTTTTTTATCTTCCCCCCGCGAAATATTCCTTCCTGATTAAATCTTGACGACCTGAAGCTCGGCGTTATATTTGGAGCAGCAGGCTCGCCGTTACACCGTGTTCTATTTTCAGCTTTTCAGCCCGCGTTGTTTGGTGTGTCTATGCGGACGCCTCGGACAGGTGAGGCATTGTTCCCCAATAACCGCCATATGGTGTGGTAATCCTCTAACGTGCACACACCAAATTTGAAAAAGGTCATGAGACAAGGACGCTGATAGTCCTGGGAGATGTACGCACGTGCATTTGTGTGTGCGCGTGTACTCAGCTGATGTTCTTTTACATTTTGTACTGAATCTCTGAGCTTTTTTTTTTTTTTTGGATGTAAACCTGACCTTCTCTAAGGCTGGGGCATCATCGCACATCGAGTCTTTCTAATAAGACTGTTCTGTATGGGGAAGCTGTAAACATCTTCATGACCAGCATCAAATAAACTTTAATTTGATTTATTTAAACTGCAATGGCAAATATAGTGTACGTACAACGGTCTATAGCTCAGCACTTAGTCATAAATGAATACATATTGGTTGAAATATATATAATTAATGGATGGAATGGATTACTTAAACATCAAACCCACAGACTGAAAGTTCAAAAGTGCTCAATTCCCGTGGGAAAGACGCAAATCTGGCAACGCTGCTTGCGCCGTTGCTCGTGTATTTGATGTATGAAGCAAAGCATGAGTCAGAGCGTAGTGAAGTATTCAGAGAATATAATTATCCACTGAGAATTCGGACGTCCAAATAGCGTGCGAATAGCGTTACGAGACGTGGCTAGTAAGAGGCTGAAAAGAAAAACGGGAAGAAAAAGTGCAGTGAACTTTTTTTTAAGAAGTCTAGCGTCACTTTGTCTATCAAACACGGATTGTTTCCATTTCTTGTTAGTTTCATGTCACTATAATGTATATCCTGGCTAAATGGGAAAGTTGGAGCGTTCAGGACCAAACTCTATCTTATAAGCTCTGCAGTCGTGCTAGATATTTATAAGCTATAGACAAAATTAAGTAAACATTACGGCTATGTGAAAGAGAATGATCGATCATTTAATTATGAAATTATTTAGGCCAAATGTTTTTCTCGTTATTCTTTTTTAATGCCTGTTTATTACCAAAGTTAGTTTTCCGAATACATACTTAATGATTGTCCATTCTGGATCCTGATTGGTCAGAAGGTGTCGGTTAATTAAGCAGTATCGCAGTCGAGGTCCTGCTGTTGTACTGAATATTGTCACGGCTGTGATTCGGTCGTAGGCACGAGGCGGCAGGTCATAGCTAATGACACTAGCTAGCACAGTCATAGCTAGCATAGCAACAGCATGACCTCGAGTGTGACGTTGCTGTTCTACGACAATTCTACAAACAAGAAATTAATATCGATTAAATGACATTTCAGACACAATATGTCCAAATGTTCTGTTTATTTTTGCTTCGCTGGCAGAAATAGATCCCGAAGAATCCACACTCACTTTTTAGCACAACAGCTAACTGGCTAGCTGATTTGTAAATTCCCATTAAAGGTGCTTCTTGTAAAATTGGTGTCCCAGTCTTCATCTGGTGAGCTTTCATATTTTAAGTCTATTGAAGGGTATCAGCCGCCATGTCCGCCGATGATCTCGCTAACTCTACCGTAGGAACCGTTTCGAACCAGGAAGTGGAAATATCAGCATTCTTTGAATGCTGCTCGACCAATCAGATTAGTGGCCTGGAAGTAACTGTTGTTTCTATAACTTTCTAAGTCGTTCTAACAGTAATGGCTGATACGCTCATATGAATAACTTAGACAGGGAGATCTACGGTGGACGATCAACATAAACTGATTAAAAACGTGTCGACATGCTGAAGTTTTCAATGACAAGATGTGTATTTATGGAAGAGTCTCCGGTGTCAGCACTCCTGTGTCTCGGTATCAGTACAGAAATTTGCTGACCTCAGAGCGATTATCCAGCAAACAAATGTGTTTTTTTCTCTAAAAATCTCGACCTCCATCCTGTAGTGTTGACGTGTTGAGAGCTCAGGCCTGTTTAATGTGTCTGGTAACCAAACCTCGTACTTCCTATCTGATGGAGACAGGTGGTTATCTGAGCCGCCGCTTTTCACCTGAGTTTAACCTCTTGACCCACGAGTGAATTTAACCTCCATCTCATTTTTCCTCACCTCTGGTGAACGGATGCACATGCACACAACTTGTCCCGCAAGTGTTTCACTGCAGTTCGGGATAGCACATTAGCTTCATACGTGATTTTAGACGCTTCGCATGTTGTCTTTCATACGTTTTGGACTTTTCTCATCTGGCGTATGTCGTTTATTTTCACATACAGTCTACAGCGTATGAGCTTCTTACATAATGAATTGAACTTCATGCGTACAGGATGTGGTTATATTCTTCCCATGTGATTATTTCCTCATGATTCTTTTCACATGGTTTTAGGTTTCACATCATTATTTCCACGCGTTTTATTTTCGTATTTAATCAAAATGATTCACTTTGAATTGATTTATTTCACATGTAGTGTTTAGTGGCTTGTAATGTTCACACCTGATTTTATCCCGCTGTTCATAAATTTGCACGTCGTTATTTCACGTGCAGGTCATGTGGTCTTATATTTCACAATTCACATGACTCGTTTAATTTCAAAAATCTTTTTTTTTCCACATGCTTTTTTTATGTGCATTTTTCTTGATGTTTCATTTTTCACATGCAGGTCGTGTGGTTTTGCTCTTTCACGTGATTGCGTATTATTCATACGGTGTCATGCAGCTTGGATGTCGAAATGCACCTTTATGTTTTTTTCCCATGATCACGTTACGCACATCAACAAAAATGAGTGTGGGAAAACAAAAATCCTATGATCACTTGATATAATTTTGTGGTATATTAAATGGCTTCTAATCTATAAGAAGTGTGCAGGATGTTAATAATATTTTTTTAAAGCTTGTACTTTGAGAAGGGTCCTAGGCTCAGTCGGCTTCCTGGAGTCGGCGTCTTTGTCTGAGAGAGAGAGAGAGAGAGAGACTCGGCGAGTGGCCTTGTATGAGAGTGTTGAAGAGGGGCGTGTGCTGTGATATTTTAACACTACATGTCAAATAAAGTCCGAGTGAAAACCGAATACGGGCCTGAGGGTCACGTGCTGAGGTTGCTGGACGAGGGTATTTGGATAGTTGGCTCCTATCCAGCTGAGCGCTCTGTCTTTCTGTGTGTGTGTGTGCGTGTGCACATGTGTGTGTGTGTGTGTGTGCGTGTGTTTTGGAAAAGGGGTATGCTGTTTCTTGTGGTTGTGGTTTCATACCCTCTGACTTTTGCAAGCCACTCGGTCATTAACTATATATTCGGTAAGCAAACTTGGCAGCGTGGTTTGGCACAGGCAGTGTATATAGGAATATATTCCACACTGTCACACAGCTACAGGAGACACTTCAGTCACACGTTCTACTGATTCTTCCTTACAAAAAACACTCTGTGGCTTTTTTATTTCTTTTTTTTGTTTGTTTACTTCTCTTTCCATTTGATAGCACTTTACATCGTAGTGCTTTTGAGTTCTCATTCCTGATTGGTCGGAATCATTTTCCATAACAGCAGCTCTGACAATAAGCCCTTTTAACTCGTTCCCATACATTATCATTTTTATAACTTGTTTACAGACGCATGTACGGTGGAAGCCCCACGAATGCTTCAAAAAAGGCGTGCAATTGTTGTTATGGGGACATTTTACCTTTAAGGAAGGAGTCTCCAGTGCGAGCGCTTTGTTACTTAGTAACATGACATGACAGTTTTTAATCTTTTTAACTTCATAATAAGAGAGAGGGGGGAAAAAAAAGAAAAAGAAAGGCTTGTGTGACTGTTTATAGCTGCTATAACCCGATCTAACATCCACGTCATTAAATGTAACTACAAACGGATAAAAAGCATCACATTTTGTTCTTTATTATAAATTAGAAAGTGTAATTCCGAGTAAATCATTGTGGCAAAAGAGGAAGATGTAGGTAACAGTAACGGTGTTTCACGTCGAGCCTCAACACAACAGCCTGTCGTTGATTATTTTCCTATAACTGCACAACTCAAGTGTTTTATTCCTTACTCAGCTGTTTGGTATATTATATAATCTATCATCTTTTTAGTGCTCATTAATATAAACATATGAATGCTGACAGATATGGATACAAAAGTCCTTTCCTTTGCTTCTAAATCACTTGATCTTAGTGTGAGGGAGTAAATAGAAAGATAGACATTTCTTTTTTTCACCTTCTTACTTCTATCAGGGTTTTAATGGTTACTTGGATAATTAAAGGCTCTTTACTGCCATCCTCTTTCAATCTCATCAAATAAGTCACAGCCTCTTTTATTTATTTGCATTCAAATGTAGTGTCTTCCTCCTCAAGTCGCCACCCTGAGAAACTCCTGCATCTTCATGTGTAGAGATACGTGATGGGAAAAACGACACACACGTGCAGGGTACAGATGGCCAGATAGGCTGAGATTTTACTGAGAGTTTTCAGAAGTCTTGTAGTGACACTCGCTGGGTTTCCAGCACAAAATAGTAGCAATATTTTAAAAATTTCAACAAAACACATTTACGAGCGGTCTGTGTTTCCACTGTGTGATGTTACGCGATTAAAGCTGGGTTTTCTCCTCTCGCGACAGCTCTTACAGAGTGCTCTTTTTTCCGAAAGGCAGCGTTTCCATTTGCTCTTCATATCGTGTCATGTGACTTAAATGCGAAAAATATGTTTCCATTTCAATTTCGCAAAATATTGCTTTATCGAATTGTCTGAAAAAGCCACCTCATGCAAGCGTAAAATCTTTCTTGTGATATTTTAGAGTTTTTACAGAATTCCACAGAACTCGTTTTTTAGTTCCCAATTTGCATTAAACAGGTTAATGGAAACGTGGCGACTGTGTAAAACTTCTACTGGTCTACATTCATTAGCCAAGGAGTCTAGCACGGTAGTTTCTGTACTAGTACAAGCCACGGGATTTACTCAATCTGATCAACCTGATCCTGAGGAACGCTCTTGTTCTGGTTTGAGATGCTTTCATTGTGTGGTCTGAGAAGAACAAGAAGAAGAAGGTGGAGATGAAATGGATCTCTGAATATAAAGACCCAGTTAGAGTCCCACTGTGTATTGCTCTACAGCATTAACGTCCTATCCGCAAAGCTTTACTGTGGAATACGGGCGGCTGTGCAATTCATTAGCTGCATGAAGAGGTCACTGAGTGCACAAAAACAAACTGGAACCCAAGCACAGATTGACAGATTAAGCCGTTTTTCCCACATCTCATTTCTGTGTTGACCCGAACGATTATCAGAAATCTGTAGCAGCCCGGGCTGCCGCTGTTTATACATGATATATAGTTGACTTCCTGTCTGGGCAGGAAGTTCAGCTTGATCGTTGTTTAAAAACAGTACCGAGTGCTGACTTCCTGGGCTGAGAGGACCGGGCTGGCCCTGCGTGATCCTCCCCCCAGATAATCCCTCACTCTTTGGGGATTTGTTTTTCCTGTTTGTCCTTGCTGGGATAACGCGAGCATGGAGGTCACCTGCAAATCAGGGCCGTGTCGTTCGCACAGTGCATGTAGATGGCGGAGGAGGAGAAGCGAGGGACGAGGTGAACGCTGGGTCACAGGTTTGCCTAAAGCAAGGGATTTAATGAAGAAGCTTTCTGTGCTTTGAGTCTGCACTGTTTGGATCTTCGGGCTTGCCGCTAAGCCAGATTAGTGTAAATAGTGAGGCGTATTACGGCAAAGGTGCCGAATACACAGGGAGGCTCTGTGTAGCACTAGCATCGGACCGCCACGGGGGGCAGTTACGGTTTGTTCTCAAAAGGCCCTGCTGTTTCCAAGAAAAAGTGATTAGGTTTTAGTGCTGGGGAATGTTGGAGATTTTAACAGTTAGCCTTTTTTGCATTCAGCGCAAACTGTTAGCGCTAGTGAGGGGGCGGGAATTGGCAAATGAACAGTTTGGGAGAAAATGTGTCTAAGGTATTACATGGATACAGTGTTATCTAGCATCGTAAGAGAGAAATAAAATAAAAAAATTAAAAATAATTAAAAAAAATTTCTTTACCAACTGGACTCAATATGTCCATCATTTTCCTATGAGTGAAATCATTTGGATTCGTTCTTCCTGGCTCAAATGCATAATGCTTGTTAAAAAGATAAAAATAATAATAACTTATATAAATTAACCCTATGATGCTGGAGCTTATGCCTCAAGACTGAGCCAAAGAGAATATAATCTTAAAGACAAAGGCTTACAGTATGAACTACTATATGCTACTTTGAGTTTTGACACTTTTTTCTAGAAATGGTGAAATGAACCATAATTAAAGTAATATTCCAAACCTTGTTTCAGCATATGTGCAATTACTACCAGGGGTTTTGACATTTATATGTGCTGAGCAAAGAATAGATAATTATTCAGGTTTTCATATCGTTATATTTTATCTGTAATGGGACACTAAAAGCGGTTGTCGCACCACATCAAAGAGCACACACACACACACACATATATGAATTATTAAGGGTTCCACATGGTTACCCTAAAGGTTGGTTTCCCAACAATGTAAAATGTTTATGCATAAAATGCTGCACATCTGGATACTGTAGATTTGTATCTCAGTGCTGCTGCTGTAATCGTCAACACTGTCGTGTTGCTCATCCCAGGACTCGTCCTCAAACCTGCTCATACTGAACGTCCTGTAAACACACTTAGTATTGTTTGATTTAGATTTTTCTGTAGACTGTAATAATTTATAATGCCACGTTCTGAGAAGAGGCTCCATTTTGAGTCAACGTTTCTTCCTCATATCATAC
This sequence comes from Parauchenoglanis punctatus, assembly GCA_030068025.1. Taxonomy (NCBI): domain Eukaryota; kingdom Metazoa; phylum Chordata; class Actinopteri; order Siluriformes; family Auchenoglanididae; genus Parauchenoglanis; species Parauchenoglanis punctatus. Next base: position 2,193,199 of record JAQQZU010000038.1, on the reverse strand, counting down.
CAGAGCATTTTTCCTGGTTACTATCACCTTAATAAAGATACCACAGAGCCTTAAAGATATTGAGTTTTGCTGAAAGGAGTTTTTGCCATTAAAATCAAGTAATCCTGAATTACTTTTTCTGAGCGTTTGTTGGTACCCAGAAAACTACATTAAACAAACTGCTTAAATTTGGCATCAAAGGTCAAATTTCTAATTTCTAAGGAAAATCCAAGGAATTTTTTTTAAAGGAAAATCTAGTTAAAAATGTAAGGAAGCTAAAAATGTCCATTTTACAGCCAATTAATACAGCTTTCTGAAGTTCATGCAAAGAATTCATAAGATGACATAATGTAATTAAACCACATATAGACTTTTCAGATGAATTAAATCATTAATCCTTTGTAAAAGGTTTGGGGAATGTATTTGTCTTCTATCACAAGCGCTTGTACCTTTTGCCCATTTTACAGTAAGACCAACTTCATTGTTCACAGGATGCTTCAGTTTTGATCTGGCATCTTCTGAAATGTAAACCTTCATCCCCCGCACATCCTGTTACAGCTATCAGCTCACTGATTTTCCAGGAAATACAGTATGCCCTATAGCATACACGAGCTTTGCACCAATTTCGAACAAAAACAAATTCTTTTTTGCTAACTAAAAAAATTTTTTGCTAACGTCGTGAAAAACAAGTTTCTCAAAATAGCCTCGAGAGAAAAACAGATTCTCCTGCAGGATACTAGTACTTTAACTTCTTGTGAGTGTGTGTGTGTGTGTGTGTGCTTTTATGGCTGTGGTTAATTAAGATGCCTGGTTTGTCATAGTTAACAAATTCATGGTCAAATAGCACAGAGTCAGGCCGGAAAATCAGCAACGACCACAAGAGATCATTATCGCTTATTAAAAGAAAGGAAGTGAACTCCAAAATAAGCAGGAGAACAGAAAACACCTGGGTTCACTATCGATGACCTGAATACCATGAAGATTGAGGTGTTCGGTGTTTCAGCGTTCCGTTGTGTTGCTTTTGTTTTGATGATTCAGAGTACAGTTGATTGATTTAATGAGGACAATACAGATAAACATTGTTACATGCTGTGCAACAGATGTATTGTACATGCGGCTTCTAGCAGTAGCTGATTAGCAGTCTCGGTCCCGCGCCATGCTTTTATGACAGGAAGTAATAATCGATAAAGTGTCATGCACAATAAGCCGTACATACAGTTATAGCTGATGATATGAAGCAATAAATGAATGGATTTAAAACATATGTATGAAATAAAACACTCGGGTGTGTGCTGTTATAGTAAAATAATCAACAGCAGGTTGGTGTGATGGTGGTAAGTTCCTGTAATTAATCTTTTTTTTTGCTGTGATAGCACGCCTGGAAGTGTTTCATTCCTCATATGACAGCAATTTTCCACGATTGCATTTTTTAATTGATTAAAGAATGGCTCATTGTAATTTTTATCCTACTATTTATAGTTGTATGATTCTGTAGTTTCATGCTATGGAATGTCTGTGAGCCAGTTCCGGTTGTCACTCACGTTACAGTAGCCATAAATAGTCAAAGACTGTTATCATGGTAACATCCTGGTTCCTGAAGATTTTCCCATGGCAGAGACCTTACTGACCGCTACACAGGAGACACTGACACTGGAGACTCCTTCTGCAAACGTGAAATAAATAAACAGCGACTTACAGAACATCCATCCATTATCTATAGCGCTTTATCCGTCTGGGTCGCGGGGAAGCTGGAGCCAATCCCAGCATCTTCGGGC
>JAQQZU010000038.1:2177519-2191345 GCA_030068025.1 Parauchenoglanis punctatus | reverse complement strand
GGGTGACCCGGGGATCGAACCCAGGACCTTCTTGCTGTGAGGCGACAGTGCTAACCACCGCACCACCATGCCGCCCCACAATCATATCTTGTTGTTGTTAAATTCCAGCATTTATTTTTCAGTATGGTTATTTATAAACCATGGCGCGTCCACCAGACAAGTCTCCCCGAAGTAGCTGTGAATATAGAAGCGATTTAAGTTACAGCGAGCACTTTCTCAACACTTTCTGACCAATCAGAATCAAGAATTCAACAGGACAGTGGTATACTTGCTGGTGCAGTGGTTAGCACAGACAGAAGGTTCTGGGTTCTAACCTGTCGGCCGACTGGGCTCTTTCTGTGTGGAGTTTGCATGTTCTCCGCGTGCCTGCCATTGTGGGTTTCCTCCGGGTGCTCTGGTTTCCTCCCACAGCCCAAAAGACATGCAGGTTACGCCGACTGGCTACTCTAACTTATCCATAGGTGTGAGTGTGAATGGTTGTTGATTTCTGTGTGATAGACTGGTGACCTGTCCAGGGTGTACCTAGCCTCTCGCCCTCAATGGATAAGCGGTATAGAAAATGGACAGATGTTGTATACGTTTATATTTGTAAGGTATGCGTCAGTTCATCGTTACGTATCTGTGTCAATTAGTTTTTGCTCCAGCCATTACATTTCATACCTGTATTTAAAACTTTACTATGCATCCTTGTATTGAATACATTTAAGGACTGAATCAGGGCTAGTCATCATTCCTGCTAATTAATATCACTGAGATAAGGTACAAATTCTTCAAATCACATGTGATTAAATATGAAGGTCCTGAGATAACACTGAAGGTCATGACGATTTCATCCACAAAGTCTTCTATGATGCTTCAGTCCATTAAAGAAACAAGAGCTACGCAAACCCTATCATTATAATTCATTATAATGCTCAAAATATAATGCTTATAATAATCATTATAAGCTCAACCAAACAGCAACTTTCTGTCAGTCAGGCTTTCGCTACAGTTCCTGAAGTGATACTTTCAGCTCGGATCTCAGATCCGGTAGCCAGCCCAGGCGAAGAGTAAAGGGACCAGTCTGTCTGGTTCTACTGCAAATTTGCTTTTCTTCTTTCTCTCCATGCAGAGGTGTGTGCAGGTGGGATGCAGGTGAGAGGAGATGCGTGAAGGTGATAGAGTGAAGTGTGCATTTGTTTTTTTTTAAGTTTCGCTGTTTTTGTATACCTGCAGGCCCTTATTCTTCCCCCTCCGAACATGTCTCACTTACTTGGCTCAGTGCCTCGCAGAGAAGAATAGAAATATGCGAAAGAGTCAGGTGGAGTCTGTAGGCACAAAGTCAAGAGAAGCGAAGGAGTGAAAAGATCGATAACTGTAGGCTTAGCGGAAGCTTAACTTTTTGTTTGTTGGGATAAAAGCTCCGCGTTGTTGGACGTTTACGACTAAACAGCAGGGATTGAAGTAAATTGTAACGTAATACACCTAGGTGCATAGATTATTGTTGTTTAGTTTTGTTTTTTTATTTCAGTGCATGACACTGTCATGTTTATGTCATATATGTAATCTGTTCGAGTGTGATGTAAGTATCACTTATTATGAGCATTTTTCAAAGCCAGGAATTATAAAAAAGCACTACATATTTATAATACGTTATAAAAACAGGATTTCTCAATAGGGTGAAACTTTTCAAAATCGCACACGGCACCTTTAATGTTACATAAGCGTGCTTAAATGAGCATAAGGGAACTTCTTTAATGCAGCATCATAAGTGGACAGACAATTATCATGCCGGCTTGCACAGGCTGACAGAAAGCCTCTAAGTGGCTGAGAATCCTGAACTAATCAGGGAAAATGGCTCCCCGGTCAGCTGTAGAGAGAGAAACTCGGTGAAGCGGTGAAACAGCGGCCACCTATTTTTTCTCCCTCAGAAGTGGCCTCTTCAGTATGAAGTATTTATATAACATTCATCTTGGAATGTAGTGCAAGCCGAAGGTGGATTAGGTAAAACAAACAAGGAAGCAGACAAAACGACTGTACAAAGCCGCAGCGAGACAAACGTCTAAACGTAACGAGCGCACCTCACGCAGAGTGGCCTGCAGCACAGGATTGTGGGTAACCCCGTGTTTCTCTGTCGTGGACCGCAGGCTGCCCCAGCGACAGGATTGAGCTGAAAACCGAGTGAAGTGTGCAGAACCGACAGCATGTCCCTGGAATTATAAATGTGTATTATACGCCTGCAGACCAATTATGAAACAGCTGTTTAAGAGGCAGGGATGTGGAATAGGTTACGGAAGCGGGTCCTTGTTTTGACAGGCTCTTGAAAACAGTCCCTGTGTGCTCAGTGCAAAAAAAAAAAAAAAGATATTTGAAAAATAAAAAATAGAAAGAAGAAATATTTTATACAATGAACAAGAAGTCATGCAAAGTCACCTGACTCAGAGTCTCTGTCCTCTAGAGACGGCCATGATCGTGTACGCTAAATAAGCACTCGAGTGTTACGTTTGTGTAGGACAGGACTTTATAGCGCAGTGTTACTGAATACTTGGTTCTGATTGGTTAGAAGCTGTTGATTCATTTTCTAGAACAGCAGCTCTGACAGGAGTTCCAGCTACAAGCCAAATCACAGGTTTATATGCGAATATACTCATTCTAATATGTTATCGTTTCTTGTATATAATCTAAAGCACAGTCTTTCATATCGCAAAGCTTTCTGTCTGTTTACTTAGCATTTCTGGGAGGAGTCGGTCCTTTCCAACAATCACTACCTTTTTCAACACAGGAAAAGGGATGTTTTTTTTTTGTTTTTAAGTTTCTCATGACAATTATAAGATATAACAAGATATATTTACGAAGTGTGATTGTATTGAAATGATATCATTTACTTCCAGAAAGAGGAAAAAAGAGGCTGGTGAGATAAGCACCGTTTATAGCTGCTATAATATCACTGAAGGCAGGAACTTTATGTTTCATAAACATTAATGGATAAATGGTTATAATGGATATAATGTATATATATATAATATATATATGTATGTGTGTGTATATATATATATATATATATATATATATATATATATATAATATAATGTATCCATATATATAATGGATATAATGTAATAACAAATGGATAAAAAGTACGATTCTCTAATATATAAAACACAAAATGTAAGCAGTTGCGACTTGCTGTGTTATAAAAGGAATACAGGATGTGTTATCAGGCTGCTTACAGTAACGCTTCTTCACGTCGCACCACATCACACCACCATTATTTGTACTATAACAGCGTGTTTTTTATTCCTTACACCTAACGCGTGCCTTCGGCTTCTTAAAGTTACTCGGCTCCAAAGTTTATGAACGCGTCCACCACGTGCTAAGACTCCGATAAGAATTTCAAATGTGAAATTTCCTTGAGATTAGCCCCGCCCCCAGAAAGAACATATCTGCTCAACTTAGAGTTTCAGCAGAGTTGCGCATGAAAAGGAAAACTTGCCAACGCGTTTATTCCAAGTTCATGCAGAGAGCTTAAAAATTACAAACTGCCCCTTTAAGCATCACATTTCCTACAGCTCCAGCAGAGTTCCTGGAGCAGCGTACAGTTCAACAGTTCACTCGACAAGAGGGTTTTTATTCTAGGCACCAGGCCAAAAACTGTCGAAACTCTTTACTCAGCCACAGAAAAAGCTAGATGCTGAAGATTGGCACCTGACAACTCCAACATGCATCGTGTGAACAGGGTTATCTCGTAGGTCGTGTCTTTTTGCAGCCGTTCTGTCAGTCTCTCGTCGGTCGTCAAGCTTGGCGCCGAGTTACTGCGGATCTCAGCTGACTCGGGACTCCTTAAAACGCCGTAAAGTATGCAGAATCCAAACAATCCGGAGAATGCTCGCGCCGCCGTGTCTAACGCAGTCTCCTATCAGTTCCCATCAGTTCCACATTCAGCTTCAACATCTGCTGCGTAGCGGAACGGATTTACATTTACATAAAGCGTCTTTTACACTTGTGTACTGAAGCCTTGACACTTTCGGTGTGCTTGTGATGGATATAGCTTGCTTTATTGTGCAAGAACATGTTTGAAACCAGGCTGTTCTTGGATATATTGTCTTAAGTATGGTATGGTATAGAGTATGGGTAGTAAAATAGCTGAGAACTTGAGTAAAAATACTGCTAATTAAAAGAAAAAAAGAAAAGAATGTTCAAATATGTATGTGATAAATATAAAAACATATTTAAAAAAGTACAGTTATGTTTCAGAAAAAAAGATAGAAAAAGAAAAATAGAACCTAAATACTAGCTATATGTTATAAAAAATATTTATACATTATATACATATATATACTTAATAAAGTTACACCTCTCATCAGTCCTAGATCAATTATCACCTTGTCATAATTACACGCCTTTAATAACTATAATTACTGAATAATATGTTTTGAGTTCAATTGAATAATCGCATGGCACGCATGCATCATGCTCTGATTGCTAGTTAGGTGAGAAAGATCATTTTAGCAGTTAAAGTTATCACGAACATCTCCGGCTGAAATGTTCTTTTTTTTTTTTAACTAGGCGATGTGATATATATGACAGTTTAAAGAGAAAGGCTTTATTATTTATTCATTTATTTTGCCTATCCAACATTAATTCCTCGCTCTGTCAGCGTCTGAGTGGTGAAAAGAAGGAGAACTCGTCATGACTTCACTTAGCTGTAATGAAGTGTAATGAAAAATGAAGAAAAGCCTAAAGAGCCTGTAGTGAACAAGAATGTGCACTGAATAAAATGTACTCAAATGTACTTAAAGCAATTTTTACAGGTACACCTTATTCAGAAAACAGTGTCAGTACCCACCTCTGTTTATGCAATCAGTTATATTACACAGAGTACATTATTTACTGCAGCAGTGTAGTCATTTTATAGTGTGTAATTTTTAGTGATGTCATACTTCTGATTGTTTTAAACATCAAAGGTGTTTCTGTTCTCAATTCTGATTGGTCAGAAGGTCTTGATTAACTCTCTGTAACAGCAGCTCTGTCTTTAGGTCCAACTGTAAGGTTTACATTAATGGGGTTATCGTTTCCATGGTAACAGCTCATTCACAAGGACTCGTATGGTGGATGCTGTACATAAACTGGATAAAAAAACATGTCGGTTAATTAAAAAAAAAGGCTTAATTGTTGTTTCTGTAAAGAGATGTTTATTTCGCAATTATGGAAGGAGTCTCGAGCTTTGTACCAAATTTTAACGCTACGAGAAAGTCTTCAAGCTGATGAGGGGAGGACTATTTATAGCTGCTATAACGTAAATGAAAACAGGAACTAGTTTGGTTCGTGGATGCTCCACAATGTTAAATGTAACTAAAGATGTTCCTTAATAAGTAAAAGACGTAACAATCCAAGATAGATGTAAGTAACCTGTAATTACACAAACCCAGCACCTAGTGTTTTATTACTTATGTAAACATTTGCTCTGCTGCATTAAGCTTGTTTTTTTCACCATAATCTGTGATATTTGGCTTCCCAAGTGCGCAATGCTTCAGGAGGTAGAGAATCCAGGTGAAAGTGTTTTCATTTTTTCCTGTCTGCATTATGGGAAAAAAATAAAAACCCACCTGCGGTTTCTTGTCCACAGACACAAATATGGTACAATTAACAATTGCTACAAATAGACATTTCAGCCTGTTTGCAGCCCCTTTCAGGCCACATTTCTGAACATTGCCGCTAATTCAGCTAATCTGCGCTTGTTGTTCATCACGTCATATTGCATTAGTTTAATGGAGTGTTATTATCTCAAATTTAGCACACGGCCTGATGTTTCTCTCGCAGCGCTGCCACACTTTTGCTTTACACACGTCAGCGGTTTTGGAACAGCAGATACTGACCCACTGCCTTTCACAGGAGGAGTCACCTTGTCTCACATCACTGTTATTTTCCTGCTCTCATTTCACCACAAGGCTTTCAGGAGCACACAAAAAAAAAGATTTATGAAATTTGTCTATAGAGCAGCCAGGATTCTTTTAATCACGCGTGCCAAGTGCCCATGGTGATCGGCTCTTCGGGGCCTTCCAATCGTCTGCCTCGCCAGGGGCGCGCTAAAGCCGCTAACAAATTGAATGCGTGTTTAGACTGGCGCGATAGAATTAGATCAGCTCCCCTGATTGTGTCAGGGAGCTGCTGCAAGTTCTCGCTCGAAGCAGAGTGTGCCTCCGAGAGCAGACGGCTCGTTAGGATGCGATGATGTTGTCAGAATGTTAAGCGGACAATTACCATGCACTATTGATTGTGATGGGAGGGAGCTCGTTAGCAAATGGAAAGGAGAGAGAGTGAGAGAAAGGGAGGAATAGGTTCTCTGTCAATACCATGAAATTAACTACATTGCATGAAATGTGAAAAAAAATAATAATCAGTTCTGGAAACTCGTATCAGTAAGGAATAAACAGCTTAGAGGAAAACAAGTGGGACGACGAAGCCGAGTTGTTGTTCCCAGCCGGGAGTTGATTATTTTCCAATAACGGCACTTCCCGAAGTGTTTTATTCCTCTTCTACCACAGCAATTTTCCAGTGATTATATTATTTCCATAATAACAAAAAAACATACTTTTTATCCGTTTATAGTTATATTTAATGATGTGGAAGTTAGGTCCTCTAGTCACTTACATTATAGCAGTTAGAACTTGTCTTTCCCTCTGTTTTATCTCTCTCAAAGTTAATAAGACACAAAATGCAGCCCGCCGTGTTACTGAGAAACAGGAAGTCTTTTCCGTGTTGGAGTTACCGCTTCACCGACGCACCGACGCTGGAGAATCCTTCCCTAAATGTTAAATAGACAGAGAGTTTAATGAAGTATATTTAAATCTGTTGATTATTAACGGTTCAATGCACATTAATATGAACCAACGATCTGCCTTGAACTACTGCCAGAGCTGCTGTTATAGAAAATGAATCAAGACCTCTTCTGACCAATCAGAATCGAGAACTGAACAGTGCTGTGGTATGAAATCTATTCATAGTTTATCTATTAATAAAGCTTTTGATTAATAGTAGCAGAGCTGCGATAGAGGAATAGAAATCTCCCATTAGTCATGTCCGTGAGACGAGAGTTGATTAGCTTGGCGTGTTTGAGAGGGTGACTTTGAGCTCGGAGGCGATGCCACACTTCTGCGCGCTCACGCTATGTCAGGTTTCTCTGCCCGACTTAATCGGATTTCTGCCGAGTCAGCCCGACTATTTGGAGTGCACGCCTCAGGTTTTTTTTCTCCTTTTGACTGTTTCGATTGCATTTGGAGGGCACAGGATGAAAACCTTCCCCTCTCCTTTCTCTTTCTTCTCTCTCTCTGTAGTTGGTTTGTTATTCTGCGTTACTCTCTATGCGCCGGTCCCAAAGGGCTGGAGGTTTGTCGTTTGTTGGGGGCGTTACTTGACTGTTTTGTACGCGGAGGGTAGCGGTGGGAGCTGTTATTTGGTTTGGAGCTCGTCTCAGGGGACCACCTCTGAAAAGCTCATGATCTGGAGCAAAATGACAAAGCACACGTTGTGAGTCACTGACATATGCTGCACTCTTTTGGGTGCCTAGGAACAGTGAGAGGAACACATTATATCCACGTACACACTTCACATCACACAGATCAGGGCACGCACGCTCCACGGGGGGGACTCGAAGAGTATGCAATAAATAATAAATAAAGCTGCTTACTTTGTTTGCGCTCTAGTCAGTCCTGAGGTTAACCAGAAAGCATCGGTTAAGTCGTTGTGATTAAACCTACATTATTACTTCACATATCACAGTTAGTCTGTAATCGCTGATTTCCTTTTAATATTTAATTAAGAAAAATACAATTTGCATCTATCCTTGTTCCACCTAAGCTTGTGACAATTCATATTTCAGAGTTTCAATTAAGGTCAAACCCAAAGTGTTACCATCCAGCATAAAGGAATAAAACACTTGGGGTTGTGCTGTTGTAGAAAAACTGTCTATGACCCAAATTATTGGGTCATGTGACCAAGCATAGTCACCATTACCACCCTAAAGATCATTTTTCAGCAACAGCATAGAAAATAATCACCTGTAATATTCATTAAAGACTAACACTTTTTATCCATTTATAGTTACATTAGTCTGTGAAAAAAAGTTTATTCTCATTTTTGTTTCTGTTATAGCAGCTGTAAACAATCATGCTCTGCTTTTTCCTCTCTGAAGTTATTATTGAAGACGAAAAAAAAAACAATGTGAAAACAATTATATTATTAAACGTGACCCGTCATATCAAGTCAGGTGTTAAGTTGCACAGGTTAGGTTGCGCCATGGCCAAATAAGGTGAAATTGTTCAATTTTGGCGAAAATGGGTTGATAAATATCCTATCTTCCTGATCCTTCAACAGAAGGTTTTAATCTTGAAGATTGTTTTAAAGCACTTTAAAGCACTATCCAATCTGGTTACTCCGATTTGAACAGAGAAACGTGCATTTTTTCCCCGAATTTTCCGAGGCCCTCCTCGTAAACAAGCTCGCACTGTTGCTATGGTTACATATGGACATGATACAGTAATAAAAAACTTGGTATCAAAATAGAGCCAGGAATATGAAAATGTGCATAATTCAAATCACCCAAAATGTGACTGAATACCTGATTGGATGTGATGGTTCATGTATTTTGTCACTGTTTTCTAACAGCGCATTTTATTTTCAATCTCTTTGAATGAGCTGTTACTATAGCGAATTAATAAGCGAATTAATATAAACCTGTGATTTGTAGCCATCACCTTGTAGCCAATCAGATTTGAGATCAGTAGTATAAAGAAGTGATGATGCCGGTATTGGTTTATTAGGACTAAATGAAGTGTTTTATGTGTGTGTTCTCATCACAGCGCTCCTCTAAGACACTCATCCTCCACGGCTAAAGTGTGCTTGGTGTGCGGGGACGAGGCGTCCGGGTGCCACTACGGCGTCGTCACCTGCGGGAGCTGCAAAGTCTTCTTCAAGAGAGCGGTGGAAGGTATGACACACATGATCAACACTCTAGCTCATATTGACTTTACATCATTTTCCTCATTAACTGCTTTAATTCAGTAATTGATTATGTATGATTTTTGGCAAGGATTTGTAGTAATGCTGCCAGGTGGTGTGTTTACATATGAAACCAGGGTGGCATGAAGAAGTAGCGTTGACACCACAAACAGCTCTGTCTCAATTAGCAGCGTCTAATTAAAAAGTCTGTGCAGTCAAACTCAGTATTTTCCCAGTTTGATCCAAGCTCCTGTTAAGATGTTGAAATCGGTCTCAGTAGGAAGACTAACTCGAATCTAATGGCTCGATTTTACACTGAGGACTTTTTACCAGCTGTCCTAAATAAATGCCTGGTCCAGATGAGTGTTTTATTTTCCCCTGAAACACAGTTTTGGGATTCCCTGATAGTTACATTGTAGTCTTGACAGTTAGGTACAAATACTTTCACGCTATAAAAATAAGTTCTTTATAAAAAGAGCATTCATTCTTTCATCTTCAGTAAGCTCGTCGTCCTTTTTCAATTTTTTTTTTTTTGTCACATGCCAGAAGCTATATGTTGGATATACTGTATTATGTAGTGAAATGTTTGGAAAAGTTCCTGGTTGTGGTGGATCCGGAACATATCCCTGGAACATACTCTGAATTCCCGTCCATTGGATTCTCGTAAATTGCTAAATTCACACTAGCAAGGGACAAAGCGAAAGACAATTATTTGTCATCTATATATCCATTTCTATACAAATTAGGTATGATGCGGTAAAAGACAAATCCAAACAACTACTTGAAATGATTCCTCAGACCTGTGGCACACGTGGTCCGACATTTCTTCAGTTCCACAATTTAGTTCCTACCTGCAGTTAGATCTGTTTACTATTTAACGTGCAAAAATGGACTCATAACTGTGGTTCCATTTTACCCTATCATATACCAACTCTCATTAAATATGTTTTAAAGCATTATGAAGAAAAAATTAAGCGCGGAAAGAAGACGCATGCACGTGGCTAATACCATTTGTTTGTTTTTGCTAATTTGCTAATCAATGTCGTATGAAGCCTATCACTTAACATGTAACCCAAACTGATTAGACTTAGAAGCATTTCCACCTTGGCTACAAGCGGTGAAGTAGACATGGAAATGTAATTTATAGCAAAATGGCGTTTACTGTATGGGGTTACAAATGTTTCTTCAAAATGTACAAAATGGCAGTTCAAAAGTTTGTGTCCCCTAAGAAAGTTGCAGTCATTGATTCTAATCTAATAAACTTTTTGTTAAATTCAGCAGATATCGACTAACGGTTCGCTAGCTGTCCGTTCCGTGTGTGCGCTGCAAAAAAACAAACAAACAAACAAAAAAAACAGTGCTCATACACAACCCTGGCTTTCAGCCAATCACAGGATGGGGAAATGGGGGTGTGGCTCTTAGTGCTGTTGCCTTGGCAACGCACATCCATGAATTTGGGGGGCGGAGCTTCTGAAGGAGCACTGAAGCTATTTGTTTAGCTGTTGAGTTCAAACAGCAACAGTCTTTCTGCAGCACATATTAAATTATTTTAACTATTTATTTATTAGCAAATTAATTGTAATACAAGGCTGCATTTTCATTTTTCTCCCTTTAAAAATCCATAGGGGACACAAACTTCTGCATTCAGGTGTAAGCGGAACAGGATTACATGCTGAGAGACCTTTACCTCAAACTACACCAGAGAAAAATCACTGGACTGTTTCAGCCTCCGGTGGACAAAAAAAAAAAAAAAATCCAAACAAAAGGCTGACTCAGCATTCAGACCGGCCCAAGCTGCACGGAGCAGAAATTCACAGCTTGAGAGCAAAAGAGCTTCGAAATCTTTTTGGAAAAAAAAAACAAACAATATTTTTATAGACATAAAGACACGTCCAAGAAAACGAGTCCATGTCTTCATGAGAGCATCAGAAAGTAGCTAGAATGTAATGTGTGTGTTTGCTAAATTGAAATTCAGTGCAGGTAGCGATCCTCACAGCTTTGCTTTTTCACCCATTGTTCCTAACAAACATGTCCCACGGCTTGACACATTTGTTTATTCTGTTCGGTTTTCATCTTTTTTTCCCTGTGTAGCAAATTTACAGTAACTACATTAGCTCTTAAACCATGGGAGATGTGTCACAGCAGCCTGCTATCGCAGCTCTCGGCTCGACGCGAATGTTTCACTTTGCTCTTTTCAGTTTCCGTGGTGTTGCCTGGGGTACTGGATCATCACTGTGGTTTTGGTGCACGTTGCAGTGTTTTCCTCACTCGTGTCAACGCAGGACGAGCCTGTTAATGAGCTGATTAGCTGGATTATGTTAGTTGCTTGCCGCAAGGAATTAATATGCATCGTTCCAAATTAGGCTAATTTAATAGGAGAAATCGCGATATAGTCCCAAGCTTAGCAGCAGAAGGTAATACTCAGACACATGAATGTGCAAAACTGTGGTTTTATTTCTCAACCCTTTTTTTTCTTCCAAGACCTAATTCAATCACAGATGCGCGGTGTTAATGTAGAGCCTGTAGCTGACTCCATGCTAAGGCCATTTCTCTTCTCTCCTGTTTCTATTTTAAACATTGAGGTTAGCACCGCTTTAGGCTCTGTATCATGACTCTACACTATCATGTAGGCCACATTACATTATAACAGAGTTAATCACAATAGAAGTACTTTTACTAGCTATAAAGAAATAAAAAAAACACTGCATAGATGCCTAAATCTGTCTCAGTAGGGAGGCTAAGTCGAATCTAATGGCTTGACTGTACACTAATGACACTTTACCAGACATCCTAAGCAAATGCCAGGTCTAGAATAATGAGATACAGTATATATATATATATATATATATATTTCCCTGAAACAGAGTTTGCTGTCACAGTTTGAGGAATTCCTAAAAAAAAGCTTGTTTTTTTTCCTCAATTGCTATACCCAAGCATTTCTCACTGCACACTCAGGCAACATTATGACTCTGACATACACAATACGATCAAACATATGTTGCGCCTGGGCGTCACACCCACTTGACACTCAATTTGGAAGCATGCAATTGTATGGAATGTCTTCGTATGCTGTAGCATTCCAGTTTCCCTTCACCGGAACTCAAACCTGTTCCAGCATGACAATGCCGATGTGCACAAAGCCAGCTCCATGAAGACATGGTGTGCCGAGGTTGGCGTCCAAGAACTCGAGTGTGCTGCACAGATCCCTGACCTCAACCTCAACATCTCTGGGATGTACTGGAACACCGACTGCACATCAGACCTCCTCACCCAACATCAGTGCCTTCCAGCGACACTCCAAAGTCTAGTGGAAAGTCTTCCCAGAAGATTGGAGAGCAAAGCTGGAATGAGATGTTCAAAAAGCACATATGGATCTGATGGTCAGGTGTCCACAAACTTTTGGCCGTGTAGTGTAGTTTTATACCTTGTGTAGGAATTTGGACATTTGGCTTGTCCTCTTGATGAAAAAAAAAAGTTAAGGGTTAGGTGTAGCATAGCATTAATTAACTGTGCTGTAATGTATATGTGAGAAATAAAGGCTTCTTTGTTTCTTCTTAGCTGCATTAATAATTATGTCAGTGGCCTGTGTGTGTGTGTGTGTGTGTGTGTGTGTGTGTGTGAAGACTGAAGAAGGTTCACAATGCGTGAGAAAGCTCTGCAACGTGTTACGCTGACGTTCCCCAACATTAAATATAACTCTGAATGGATAAAATGTGCTTTGTTTTTTTTTTAATAATAGAGAAAAAAAATGAAATTGTTGGCAAATTGCTGTGGAATATAAGTGATAAAACACTTCAGGGTGTGCTGTTATAGGCACTCCGGTGTGGTAACAGTCCGGCCACGTCTTATCACCTTTATTTTCCTATAACAGTACAACATTAAGTCTGCTTAATAAACACAAATATGTCCAGAAATGTATAGCCGGCCTGTTTTAGCCTCCTTTTCACTGAGGCACAGATCTACCCTCCAACTCCACATGCACTTTACTCCTGAGAGATAAGCCTGCACAACCTGGATTTTAGCAACACGCCCCTAAGCCACCAGCAGCACAGGGAAGCATTTTGTTACACCACATTGTGATGTACCGTAACACGGCTAATACAGGTGCCCATGCTGTCAGTAAGTGTTAGCAGGGTGTACGTTAGGGTTATTTTGGTTGAAGTATTTCTTTAAGAGTAAGCGCAGAGACCGTCACATGCTGTAGTGTAGGCGGGGGAGATACAGTTCAGAGTATGTGTGTGTGTGTGTTTGTGTGTGTGTGTGTATGTTTCCCTACCTTACCTGACCCTAGCCTAGTTACAGAAAGATAGAGCAAGAGAGAGAGGGGGGGACAGAGCTAAAAGCAGAAGGGAGGAGACAGCGAAAGGGAAAGGAAGTAAGAGATGTGGAGGAAGGACGAAGCAGATGATAGATTGAAAGATCCAAAGAAATAGAGACGAGAGAGGAAAAGAGAGGAGAATGCTTGAGTGTGAGAAGCTCAGTGCAGAACAAGGGACACGGGGATGGTAGAGAAACAGAACACAAGCATTAATACAGCAGGGAAATAACACAGCACGGCACTTCATTTGTGTCTGACGTGGCCTCGTTCCACAGTGAGAGAGAGAGAGAGAGAGAGAGAGCGAAAGAGAGTGCGAGAGAGAGAGCGGGAGAGAGAGAGAGAGAGGGAGAGAGAGAGAGAGAGAGTAAATGAGAGTGGGAGAGAGAGCAAGAGAGAGTGCGAGAGAGGGAGAGAGAGGGAGAGAGAGGGAGAGAGAAAATGAGAGCGGGAGAGAGAGCAAGAGAGAGGGAGAGAGAGAGAGAGAGAGAGAGAGAGAGAGAGACTGAGAGTGTGAGAGAGAGCACGAGAGAGG
>JAQQZU010000038.1:2165909-2177419 GCA_030068025.1 Parauchenoglanis punctatus | reverse complement strand
GAGAGTGTGAGAGAGAGCAAGAGAGAGGGAGAGAGAGTGCGAGAGAGAGAGAGAGCGGGAGAAAGGGCGAGAGAGAGAGAGAGAGAGAATGAGAGTGTGAGAGAGAGCAAGAGAGAGGGAGAGAGAGTGCGAGAGAGAGAGAGAGAGCGGGAGAGACGGAGAGAGTGAGAGAGAGGGAGAGAGAGACTGTGAGAGAGAGAGAGGGAGAGCGAGAATGGGAGAGACAGGGAGAGAGAGAGAGAGAGTGTGAGAGAGAGAGGGGGAGAGAGTTTTTTGCTGCCCCAGAGGCAAAAGCGACTCTCCTCATTAAGCACTTCTGGCCTAGACACAGTGGAAAAGCAGACATTGAAAAAGATCTGTTCCTTTTTGTTTATGTACATTTAATGCAATTACACCCAGGGGAGGAAATAGCAGCTCGCTGGATTTCTGAATCTCTACCTGGAGAGAATAAGACGCAGTTGTTCAACTGCTGAGTAAGATTATTTCAAACGACTCAGAGCTATGACAAAGTTTCAAGCACTTTGAAACACAGAAACTAAATGGGAAAAGGGGATTGCTACTTGTTGTGTTAGCTGCAGAATTCAGAGCCCCGTGTCATGGCGTTAGATACGCATTTTTCACATTATCATGTTATTATTCATTTCATTCTATCTACCATTTGGTACTACAGCTGACAGCTCCCTGTTACCAACATAGTGGCTTCATGGATAGCTCCATATGATCTAGGTTGTGGCATTATGGACAGGCCAGTGCTGTTTACGTTACAGTATTATGGATTGCTCCGATTTACGTTGCGGCAGTGTAGAGAGCTCGATGTTAAGGGTGTTAATGTTATGGGCAAGTCTATGACATTGCTGCTATGGCATAAAGGGAAGCTGGATGTTATCTAAGTTGTGTATATTATGTCCTTATGGACAGCTCTACATTATGGCATATTAGGCACGGCACTGGATAGCTCTATGTAATCCATGTTATGGCATAATGGAAAGGTCTGTATCATCCACATTCGTGCATTATGCTTAGGTCTACATCATCCAGGTTACGACAGGGTATTCAGCTCTATGTCATGCATGTTATGGCATTATGCTTAGCTCTATGCATTCACATTATACCACTATGCTTCACTCTATCATCCATAGTATGTCATTAGGTTTCACTTTATATCGTTCATGTTATGTCATTATGCTTATGGGGTTATACTTAGCTCTGTCATTCACGTCATTTCGTTATGCTTAGCACAATGTCATTCATGTTTTGAGGTTGTGTCATCCACATCATTGCAATATGATTTACACCATGTCATCCTTGTCGTAGGGTTATGCTTACCTCTGCGTCATTGCATTATGCTTAGCACTATGTCATTCATGTTATAGGGTTATTCTTAGCTCTGTGTCATCCACGTCATTGCAATATGATTTACACCATGTCATCCTTGTCGTAGGGTTATGCTTACCTCTGCATCATTGCATTATGCATAGCATTATGTCATTCATGTTATAGGGTTATGCTTAGCTCTGTGTCATCCACGTCATTGCATTATGCTTAGCACAATGTCATTCATGCTATAGGGTTATGCTTAGACCTGTGTCATCCACGTCATTGCATTATGCTTAGCGCTGTCATTCATGATATAGGGTTATGCTTAGACCTGTGTCATCCACGTCATTGCATTATGCTGAGCGCTGTCATTCATGCTATAGGGTTATGCTTAGACCTGTGTCATCCACGTCATTGCATCATGCTTAGCACTATGTCATTCATGTTATAGGGTTATGCTTAGCTCTGTGTCATCCACGTCATTGCATTATGCTTAGCACTATGTCATTCATGTTATAGGGTTATGCTTAGCTCTGTGTCATCCACGTCGTTGCATCATGCTTAGCACTATGTCATTCATGTTATTGGGTTATGCTTAGCTCTGTGTCATCCATGTTATGGTATTATGCTAAGTGCCACATTATGGGACAAACATTATGGGTTTGTTGATAGCTGTTGTTACATTATATTGTAGGATATTAGACCAAACTCCTCACAGTTGAATCTCTAGTGGGGTGGTTGCTAGTACACTACAGTTCCTACACTGTGTGTGTGTGTGTGTATGTGTGTGTATGTGTGTGTGTGTGTGGGGAATGGGATGTTCGTGCTTTAGTGAAGTGTATACTGAATGGTCTTTCTGTGCTGCTGTTCAGCTGTGGACCAAAATAGCATCCGTTCCTTCATAATGACAAAGCTTTATGGAATTTGGCTGCTGGTGTAGACAAGGCATTTCAAACTGAGCAAGCTTTAGCTGTAGGGCTTTAGCTCTTATTAGGATTTATTGAGCGAATGAGGAAGGAAATGTCAGAAAATTTTGTACATTTTAGGTTACAAATCACTATTCGCTGAAGCGCACAGTCAAGTTTGGAGTTGGCCATTTTTTAGTTTGACTTTGTTACTGTTTAACACTGCGATGTGTGTGTTAAGTCAGACAGTGGTACGCGGTAGGAACTTTACAAGCCGCGAGGTTCGCTGTGGGCGGGATAAGACAAAGCCGTTAAGCCTTTTCACAGTTTTCCCGGCATCAACACACTTTTGAATCATCGGCTGGCTCTGTCTCCAGCCCAACTCCCTAACCACAGATAGGCAGTTTGTTGATACAGTACAGCTTGGCCATGTAAACATCTCAATACGGATTACAGGGGAGATTTTTCTTTTCCTTTTTTTTTTAAGTGCTTGTTGCGTGCATATTATTGAAATTGTTATCAGCAGTTTGGCATGGCACAGCACTTAATGATATTCATGTCAGTTTTAATGTGTGCTTATTCAAAAGGGGTTTTACTGAGCGTTCAGCGGCAGCAACGAAAGCCTGTTTTACCGGAGGTGTGCTAGTGCTGACACATAGCCGAGGGAAAGGTAACCAAAATACTGATGGAAATCACTTTGCTCCAGCGGAGTCGTTTAAGGACAAAGGCTTCTCTATTTCAGCATGATGGGCAGATTTTTCCACCAATCAGGCACTGGTTCTGAAAGAACGGTTCAGTGTGGGAATGGATTTGTCACTAAAAGGAATTATTTAGTTAACAGTATAATCCAAAACTCTTTAACCAAGTGGATTTCTCCCTGAACTCACTTTACACAAGCTAATGATTTGTGCATATCAGGAAGGTAAAGATGACGTGCAACACAACACGCAACGTGACCGACCCTCTCCTCATCTGACCTCCGCATGTTTGCTCTCGGCACCGGCGCTTTAAATATCTGCCATCTCTTCCGCCTTCTGGGTGATGCCTTTGTTCTTTGACACTAATGCAAAAATGCGAGCGCTCGGAGGATACAACGTTTGTGGGTAAGCAAATGGCGCAGACGAGTATCAGATCTTGCGGATCTGCGCTTTCACCGTTAATATGTTTTCTGGGACATGGGCAGGCCGCCCCGACGTGTTTATGGTGTCGATAAAATGCCTTTTGTCTGGGCTTGTTGATAGACTGTCCTGAAGCCATATCATTTCATCTGAGTAACCACAGCAACCCATTTTGGGATATCGAGCTGGAAGATCAAGCCCAGTTACGGCGAGAAGAAGCGGTCTATGAGGGAGCTGCTGATTTTGCAACACGTCCACATGAAAAATCAGCAAGGGACTGTGCCCATGTGCATGTAAAAGTGGGTTAGCCTTCAAAAGTGGTGTTTATGAGACGGGGGGAAAATGTACAACACAGTACATGCGCCAGAAAGTGTTTAGTAGTCTTCAGATAGTTTTCAGTCTAAAAATCTTTTGCTAATGTAAATACGTACACATGCACTTGTAGAATGCCATTCAAAGGGAGGACAATATTAAATATGTAAAGATAACGTGAAATAATTAATCCTATAAATCATTCTAAGAAACCCTGGAGAGGCCAAGAAAAGATTTCTCTGTATCTTAACTGGAGGGAATATCTCCAGAGGACTGAATTTTGCAGCGGGTTTTTTTTTCCCTCCCTCTCCAAACGTTACGCTTTCTGCCGCTGTCAGAGATAAAAAGTGCAATTTTATAGCCAATTAATATGGGTGGAACCCCAAATAGTTAAAAACAACTTTGGAAATTACCCTGATGACTAGAAATATACACAAATACCAATCTATGTAGCGTGATTGCGAATACGGATAACTTGCAGTATTTTATGTTTGGAACTGAAGCTGTACAGAGATACACAGCTACTCCTGCTGCCTGATGGGACGCCGCTGCCTGATCCTGACACACTTCTACTGCTGTGGCTCCTCTTGCCCTCCGGACCTCCCTGATTCATCCTGATACTGTTTTTCAGCTTGGAGCTTCTGACTCACTTTCTGCTGTTTGGAAGCTCCCACATGAATGCCCTAAAGATTTGCAGAAAAACAATTTATACCCAGGACTCACACTTTAGTAGATAATCTTACTGTGGGTTTGCTGCTGCTGTGAACATAAAGACTGTCCTGTAGCTACTTATCCCAGGACTCTTACTTAACATGGGCCGCATTCAGAGTTGAGTTAAAGGTCCATTATGTAGGATTCAGGGGGATCTATTAGCAATAATGGAATATAATATCCATACACATGTTTTCATTAGTGTATAATTACCTGTAACTACAAATCGTCGTGTTTTCGTACCTACATATTTCGTATCTACATAGCGAGCGGGTCCACTTCTATGGAGCCGCCATGCTGCACCGCTACAGTAGCCCAGAACGGACAAACCTCTAGAGAGCGGCTTCCGAAGTGGCAGCGTGAATCCGGAAGGAGGCACCAGAAGAATGACAAAGATGAAGAAAGGATGACAAGGAAGAAGGAAGAAGAGGAATCAATGTTTGAGTTGAAAGAGACAGCAACTTAATCAGACACATTGTGCATCTCGAGGATCAAATGTTTTATGGTTAAAAGACTCTAAGCTCTAAGTATAGCATGTGAGTGCTTGGCCCGCTCTAGTTTACACAAGAATGATAAATAACATATGGCGTTATGGTATTTTATAAAAGTGAACAACTTCACAAATTCCGTTTAGTATCACATGACTTCATTAAGTAGTGTGTATTAACTCATGCTCATACTGAACGTCCTTTCAACACTCGGTGCTGTTTGTCTTTACTCTTTTACATACTGTAATGTTTTATAATTTCACTATCTGTGGTTATCCAAAAGATGACAGGCTCCCTTTAGAGTCCTAAGGTTTTTTCCTCGTTAGGAGTCTATGATAAACCTACTCCAGGATTTCTGTAAAGTGACAATGTCTATTGTTAAACAGCGCTATACAAATAAAATCGAATTGAACTGTAGCTGCTAATGTAGGTAAGTTAAGATGAGCGAAATGGGCAAGAAGGGAAAAATGATCCGCAGGAAGTCGAAAAAAGGGGCTGCTGGAAATTCGGGGAGTTCACTTTCAACTTCTAGTGTATCATCAATGACAGAAATATCCTGTACACTGATGACTGTAGACAAGTGAATGAGTAATGGGCTCCGTTCTAGAGAGTCTAAATGAAGTGAAGTGGTGTTGAATTTGTGATTCAGATAAAATGGGCTTCTAGGAGCTTGCGAATGCTTATTCTTTTCAGACGAGGCTTCATGTGAAAGTCGTTACGGAGCCACCATGGGAGCCTCTGCGGCTCGGTCCAGCAACAACATCGATTAGAGTGAGCCGCCATGACTCAGCTGGAAGTTCACTGAATGGATTTACCATATGCAGTTAAGGAAATAACCATGCGCTGTTTCACATGCCCTCGCGGTCCAACTGCTGCGTTGTCATGTCGATGCGGCACGCCACTGCTAATGGCTAATGCTAATCCAGGGACGGCTGCACGCTTGCCAATTTAATGTAGGTCAGAAATACAGCACTGCTAGCATGAAAACAGTCCTGAAGCACTGAATTTGATGAAGAATATTGATGAAAATGGTGTCCCAAAAGATTCCCCTAAGCCTCTGATTAAGCTGAAGCTCCAGACTGGATACAGCTGTGAACAGATAATAATGATTTAATGACATAAGATGTTTTCCTAACTATATGTCTTAGTTTAGATGGATTACATACATTCTTATAGATTCCTTCAATGATTGTAAGAAGTTTTATAGTCCTTTGCTATTTTGGTTCATTCAAATAAGCTAGTTAACCTGGCTAACGTCACCTCAGGGGCTAGCTTACTTAGATAACGTTTGCTAGCTACCTAGCATTAGCTACTAGCTAATTTGCCTGTTTGCTAGCTAGATCATTAACAACTGCTAAAATAGCAACTTTTAGTTAGCTAAGTTGAGTAGGATGCTAGTACTAGTGAGGTCATTATTTGAGATGGGGTTTTTTGGCACAGTGTAATTTTTTAGGAGAAGGGAAAAAAAAGACAGGCACTTCATGTTACGATTCTACTGAAAATATGGTAATAGGCAGAGGGAAGGGAATGATGACAATGTATTGCTGTTGTTCAGGTTTTTAATACTTTTCATTTCACCTTCTTTCTGTCAGGTCTAAAAGACTTAAAAATGATCTAGAAAAAAAATTATAATCAATAAAACTAAATTAAAAATCAATTATTTAGATTGCAGTAGGATTTGATTTTATTGTTCAGGTTACTTAAAAGGTCCACTATGTAGGATTGAGGTAGAACCATTAGCATATATTCTATTTAAGAGTACGTCTTCATTAGTGTATAATTAGCTGTAACTACGAATCGTTGTGTTTTCGTAAGCTCAGAATGAGCCCTTTATATCTACATAGGGAGCGGGTCCACCTCTACGGAGCCGCCATGTTGCACCGCTACAGTAGCCCAGAACGGACAAACCGCTAGAGAGCGGCTTTTGTGTTTCACGTCTGACGGCCACCGTACGCTCTAATACACGCTTGGGGGCATTTAGTTGGTTGAAATCAATCCAGTGAAATCTACATAGTGGACCTTTAAAAAAATCAATGGAAAATGATTTTAAGTCGGTTTCGCTTTTAATAAACATAAAGCAGGTCATTTTAACTCAAACACCATATTAAGGTTTAAAAAGCTGCATACATGCGCATGTACATTCCCTGCCTCAGTAGAAGATGGAGGGACGAGCTGTTACAGGGCAGGCGGAGGTGGAAAAAACCGTGACGTTGTGCGGAGTGATGCGTGATGAGGCATGGTGCTCTGCAGTGTTGGGGGTCTCCCATGGGGATCTCTGATTAATGTCAGAGCTGACAGCCTGAGTTCTGCACCTGAGTGTGTCCCTTCATGCAGTGACATAACCGGCTAAAAGTAGCCACTGACTCGCTCAGGAATGCACACACACACACACACACACACACACACACACACACACACACACACACACACACTCACACACACTCAACCTAGTCAGAATGATGGAACACAGCAGAAGCCATGCAACAGATTATGTACCCATTTTTTGTAAGGTAACAGTAGACATAAGGCCTAAGATCACGTGTTGGTATGTGGTATGTGGTAGTGTGTGTGGATGGGTGTGTGTCTGGGCGTGGAAGAAATAGTTTTGCTGTTTTCATGACCATCGGCGCAGTCGGTCACATGAAGCAAAGCAGCTCAATTATTAAAAGGGTGGAGTTATGAAGAATGAATCCATCAGGAGACGTGTTTGGTGTGTTGCTGTGATGTGCAATCAGATTAGCTCCTCTCATTCTTTTTAAACTGAGGGTGCGACGGTATCTTAGCGCAGTGACATACTTCAGGAATTAAACACTTAAGGGCGTGCTGTTCTGGGACAATAAGCAACAAAAGTGTGAGGTGACAAAGCGGACTTACTGTTGCCACACCAGAGTTGATTTGTTTCTAATTGTAGCATGCCCTGAAGTGTTTCGCGCCTCTTATACCACACCGATCTGTAAACTGTAAATACGGATGCTTTTTTTATCGATTAAAGAATGAAATGTCATACTTTGTATCCATTTCTAGTTACATTTAATGGTGTCGTTTGTCGACAGAAATCATTACGAAAATAGAGCCCTAATGGTTTTTGGAAATGCTGCCTGTATCAGATGATTAAGGCTGCTTTCACGTGGAAAACATGCCCAGAAATTTCCAGAAAATGTGCTAGCTCACGCACACACTGTAACCCTAGCAACTCTCTTGACTTTCCTAGCTAGTGTCGGCTAGCTAACTAGCCTAGCTTGCTTTCTAGACGTTTTGTTATAAGTAATCGGTTTAGATCCGGACATAAGGAGCTTGTTCGCCGCTTCAGAGAGAGAAAATCAAGAGAAATCGTTTGCATGTGATCATGTTGCGATCTGATCAGTTGGGAGGTAAAAAAATTTTGAAAAAGGGTTTCGTGCTTTTCTAAAAACTCAAAGAGCACATCGATATCAGCACTTTTCTGTGTAAAGCGTGCGACGGTGGTTGAGTCATAAACACCAAGTGCGAAAGTAAATAAAAGCAATAATGTTAACAACGCTAATTAGATAATACGAGGCAGTAAAACCAGTTATTTAATCATTAGTATGCTTAAGAGCAGCCTGTTGTAAATATTAGACATTGTGCATTTTGCGTGTTTTCTGCTTTACATGTATGTTGCGAAGGACAGATAGGCAACATCTTCCTAACACACAAACTTCTTATTCTTCCCTGACTATGGTCTGCGCACCCACGGGCGCACACGGTAAACACACAACGTATTTGCATTCACTTCTTTAGGGCAATGATTAACAGGATTCGTGGGAGAAGCTCGGCACAGCGGGTGAAGAGGTGTGTGAACGGATTTCAGGTCTGATCTGCATCGGTGTTGGAGCAATGGAAAAGGTGGGGGAGGTTACATGAAGGAGGACAAGCAGGAGAAGGGGAGGGGGTGTTAGGGATGGAGGGGGGGTGTTGTATTTCCTGTGTCGCAGTTTACTGTTTTTTAGAGCAAGAAAAATGGGCTTATGTAACGAGTCACGTGACCGAGCCAGAAATAGTGGCGGAGCTACAGCTGCCTTTGCTCTTCCAAGCAGATCCCGGGCTTTTCTGGCAGCCTCAACTTGCACGCGTTCCTCTTGGCCAAAAAAACCCGAGCGTCACAGTGAGACCCGGCCTGAGCACGGATTTTTGGGAAGTTAGATTTGAGGAGAGCAACTAAGCAGACGCTCCGAGTGCAGGAGAGAAGGAGAGATTGAGGGAGTGGGATCTAGTGGGAAGCAGGAAAGAGCAAGCGAGAGAGTGAGAGAGGGGAAGAGCGAGTGAGACACACACACACACACACACACACACACACACACACACACACACAGAGCGGTGTGCAACCTTGCAGCGCGGCTTGAGGCCGGGAAAGCAGCATGCGGGAGATTTTAAGGCACACACTCTGGTACACATTCATGTGTACACACACTTACATAAATGGAGAATGGAGTGTATTTACAGTAACGCGCTGCAGCGTCACACACTCCATCCTGAAACACTCGGGAAAGAGGCTTTCACCTTCAGGTCACTCCATTAATTGATGTTTGCATATAGAATTATTGATTAAAAATAGTACAGAACAGCATAAAACACGGATTCCTGACTACAAAACTCATTTAGCTGTAACATTGTTAGTGAATTTTATATACATACTCAAGCTGCTTAACTGCTGTGATGTGATGAAAGTCCTTACAGACACGTCTGTTCTCTTGGTAATGCCATCGGGCCGTTGTTAATAGTCACACGACACTTAAACAAAAGTGTAGATGAACTCCAAACTGGTCTGAAAAAAAATGTGAGTTTCACTTAACAAAAATCTCCGCCGAAGTCTTAGCTGAGCTAATTTAGCTTTTTATTTATCATATTTTATGAATGTTGCGGTAATTATAGCTGACCCACAATAAGTTGTACAGCCTCGTCATCATATCGAGGTGATTCAGAAATGATGGCTTCTGTATGAGGATTTCTGTAACATTATAGATCCGATCAGTCTGGATTTTACCAAGAAAGGCGGGACTTCCTGTAATACAGCTGCCACGTTGAGTGTACCACATTTCTACCAGCGAACTGAATTAGGCTTGTGATAGTAATGCATTTTTACTGTATGTCATGGTAATTATCCCTCCATAAAGCAGGATTCATGATATATGATACACTTGGGAGCATGCTGTTATAGGAAAATAACAGTGATGTGGCCTGACATGAAGCGCTGTTACTGTTATCATTCCAAACTTTAGTATCTTCTAATACCAGCACATCACGAAGTGTTTTATTCCTCTTTCGCCACAGCAATTTGCCAACAGATACATTTTGGAAAGTCAAATGAAAAGCTTGGACATTTTTTATTATTATTTTGTGTTGTTACACCTATTGAAATTTTTTTCATTTTTCTTTCTAACCTCCATTTTCCATCTAACCACAACCGCTAGTCTGGATTCCTTTAGAGAAAAAAAATGATTCAATTCTTTTCAATTCATTTGACTCACCCTTGTAAAACATGACACATCATACCTTTTGTCCGTTTATAGGTACATATATAGGTGGAACGTCTGCAAAACAAGTTAGTTCCTGTTGTCACTTATCTTATAGCAGATAAAAACTTGTTTTCTTCACCAGCCTGTCTTTTCTTAAGCTAAGAAGACAAAATCGCAGCAGAGAAACCATACAGCCGAAACTGATCCGTCTTTCCCATCCCTGAAATCTATAGTGGCGTAAAAACTGTGGTTAGGTTGAACAAATAATTTTCTATTCTTCTTTTAGGTTTGCATTAAGTTAAGTCATTAGTTCCATATACAAATATGCAAAAAAACACCACACACACTGCTTTCCAAGTTTACCTACAACCAAAGCAATTTTTTTAGCGTGCATGACTGAAATACTAAGGGTTTTTAAATCCTGGCTTCCTCTCCGTCTCTGTCCACAGGTCAGCACAACTACCTGTGCGCTGGAAGGAACGACTGCATCATCGACAAAATCCGACGGAAGAACTGTCCGGCTTGCCGAGTACGAAAGTGTCTGCAGGCAGGGATGAATCTCGGAGGTAATCTCCAGCAACAATAAACACACAATAAAGCTATATAGCAAGCAATCACTTTAATTTTCACACGCTTATTAGAAAAGTCACATCGCACGGAGCAAAAAAGAAAGAAATCTTTCTGCAATGGCAGCAATTAAACAGAAGGATCACTTACTAATGACTGCGGCTGTGACTTAAATGATCACGCTTTACATAAACAGAAGCTTTTATGGAAAGGAAAATGAAGTGACGGTAATGTTTTGTTAACTCCGAGGTTAAACTGTTCACATTATAAAAGAGGTCCATTCACATTTACGTGTATCTCAAGAAGAAGACATTTCTTTTGTTTTTAAAGATTTCTTTCTGAATGTAGCACGGGAGCCCTGCAGACATTTTGAGAGTCAATATCAATCCATCCATCTATTATCTGTACCGCTTTATCCATCTGGGTCGCGGAGCCAATCCCACCATCTTCGGGCGAGATGCGGGGTACACCCTGGGCAGGTCGCCAGTCCACCACAGGGCAATTTAGAGTAGCCAGTTGACCTAATCTGCATGTCTTCAGCCTGTGGGAGGAAACCGGAGCACCCAGAGGAAACCCACGCATGCACGGGGAGAACATGCAAACTCCACACAGAAAGGC
>JAQQZU010000038.1:2136864-2156031 GCA_030068025.1 Parauchenoglanis punctatus | reverse complement strand
ATTTGAATATCATAGAAGAGATGAGTATTGTCCTTGGTCTTGGTGGAGGTCTGCTTAACTAGCATCCATGTTAATGGCATGAGGACATTAAGGACATTCAAACTACTTACTTAAAATAATTTTTAATGAATTATGAATTTACTTGTAATCTACTGTATAATTCAGCAAACAGCATTGTAGATTCAAAGTGGCCTCATCAGTCAGTCTTAAAAACAATCCTTCTCAAATGAGAACTGATCTTCTTCCCATAAGCTTCATGAAATTCGAATGATGCAACTTCCTGTAGGACATGTGACCTTGTCCAAATATTTCATTGGGGTGAATGTGTTGAGTGAATGTTATGGGACACTAAGATAAAATGTATGCTTTTCATAACCTATAGTTGACGACTCATGGGAAATGATGTTTTAAGTATGAGATGTTAAATGGATTTAGACATTAATCTAAAACTAATATAATTTCTGACTATTTCTTGACTATATTTGAAGGTAAAGGGTAATTACAGTGATATAGGACAGGCAAAATGAGCATTATAAGTTATTTACCTGTAACATGCACCTTTACCTTTACTTTACATCCATATTTATGAATGTAATATCAGTGGAACACCTCCAGTCCAAATCTTCTATATTGTTTGTGCAAAAGCCTTACTGGCAGTCTCGAGTTCTTTGCTCTTTGACCGTCCACTGGTAAGGTTACGCAAAACGATTCATGTTGGTGGCTATACATATGCATGAACATTGTGGAAACTGTAAACTGATGTCAGAGCTCAGGGCTTAAACCAGCTTCATTCTAAAAGTAGCCGTGGCAGCGTAGTGCCTGGGAGCTGAATGAATTGTTCTGACAGGATAGAAAGCACGTTTTCTCCATAAGCACCCCTTGATCACATCAATGGAGTCGGATAGTGAGGTCAATGGGGCATGTGATTCAGCGAGATAGACAAGAGATTACAAGAAACAGGGGAGTTGAGCAGGGGTGGTGTGCTGTTTCTGATGACAAATGTGATGAGGGAACAGAGCGGCCCCTGCAGGACGACTGCGAAACTGCACCCTGCTGTCTAATACCAGGAGGAAATGAACCAATATGAGAGGACAAAATATTTGCAATGGTTTGGGTGGCTTGTTTATTCTGTTATAGATTAAATCTGATTAAAGTCAGCACCAGGATGACATCTGGAATGTCTGATACATAGTCAAACCTTTTGCTCAGTCAGTCAGTACTTAAATTAAGAACGTTTTTTTCAGGCATAGACTAAACTCGCTGATAAATAAAGCTCCCTCAGTTTGCCTGCTTTAACCGAGGAGTGATACATCCCAGTAAAGGACACACCTCAGACAGATGGCAGCTCCTGCGTGCTCCTTAGGTAGTTCCCCCTTCAACACGTTCAAAACGTCCTCTTCATTCGCAGTGACGTCCGTTCTCAGAGCTGTACTGCTCGGAAATGTTTCCCACACATCCTGACGTGATTGAGCAGCGGAATGACGACTGTGGCCAGGGTATCTGTGTATTCCTGGCATGCTGGCACACCATCTCGAACGAGCCCGTCGGGCAATGCGGCTAATTTGCTGCCCCCTGGAATGCCCAGCAGGCTGCCAGGACAGTCACGATACCTCGCGTGGCACTTCTGTTCGAGAACAGACTCGCATATGTGTGAAGTTTAGCACGGTCCAAGGCTTAAGTGCAGGGCTTGGATACGGGATGAACAGACAGTGTGTTCATCAGTACCTCTAGAGTACACACAGATCGAACTACATACGATGTGTTATTCTGATTGGTCAGAGGGTGTTCATTAATTGTCTTTAACAGCACAACTGTTCGTGTTTATTGTAGTGTAGCAACAACTTAGACATGACAAACACGGTGTGTAGTCACTGATGTGAGGTTTTCAATTTCGGAGACGTGTATTTAACATTCATGTATCTAGCAGTCAGGGCTAGTCAGGTTTCCACTACAGGAAAATCTTAGCGTAAGTGTATGTTCTATTGTAACTATTGTAATTGGAGCTGCTCCTAGAACCTCATGCTTGCGAGTATTTTATTCCTTACCAAGTCAGTGTTATTTATATTTTTAGCTGGTTGTGATGTTTTATTCAATTGACAGCACAAGTATTATACTTAAGTGTTGAGCTCTGATTTTTGAATAGCTAACGCCTGAATTTTTCTTTCATTTTTTAAATTTTATTATATCATCATCCATACAATACAGTATACAGTATATTTAATAATGATGTCATGATGATTAATAATTAGTCTGAGCATGTTTATTTTTTGCCAGTTGAAGGTTGTATTGTGTCATGATGTTTCGACCTACAACAAAGTTTACAGTAAAAAGTAGAGCACACTGGCCTTTTTATTTATTGATTAACAGCAGAAGATGAAGTGAAGCCCTATTTCTATCAAGTGTTCGATCAAAACGAGCAAATAATTCTTTTAATAGACGTCTCCAGTATTTTTTTTAATATGCTCATGTACAGTTATGAAGTTCCACTTCTTACAGTGAAGCTCTGTTCAAAATCACAAAAGGAAGTATAATGTAATTCCTCAAGGGCTATTTGAGCGATTTAGGATTTTTGTGACTATTCAGAACCTTTTTCTAAACAGCAAAGCTTATATATGTTGTCGGCTTCGACGCAGAACTTTTAAAGGCCAAGAGTGCTTTACAGTACCTGAGTCAAATTGTTTAGTCCTTTTTTTGGTACTCTAGTTGTCGTTATCCTCAAGAATACATCTTTAAGTGTCTGTTTTTTTCCTGGGAAGGTGACTATGGAGTGTTTTTAACGTTATTTAAGAACATAATTACCTTAAGGACCTCTGATATAACTTTAAGCATAAATTTTCATCATTCGTAACTCTGGGAATTCGACAAGGAACAAACTTGAAGGCAACGTTTCAATGATTGATCCATAAAGAAAAATGGCATTGATGCATTTAAATTTAGCGTTGGACATTTTTTAAACAAATCCTGCTCATGATTTGTAGTATGATATTAATAGAAAAATGTAAAGTGGAAAAAAGGTCACTTTAGCACCTTATTGAGTTTTTGCCCTTCTGTAGAGGAACCCATAAACTTTCTGTTAGACATTATAACAGACGTTCTTCACTACAGAACGATAGAACCATTATCTATGCAAGGAACCCCTGAGTATTCACTATTTTAATGGAGTATTACACTGAGAATATTTTTTCCTATAGTTCCACCTTTAGTACCTTACGTGTGTATATTTTACCTGGGAAGGTGCATGTGGTCTACCATAAATTAGCTTTTAAGCTATAAACGTGCATCAGTGGTCCTTATGGTATTTAACTTAAATTATTTTCAAGGGATGCAGACTAAAGGTACCAAAGAGGTACTTTTACCTTGATGGTACCAGGTTAGCAAGAAGAAAAGGTACAGTTAATCCATCTTATCTTATCTTATCTTATCTTACTTTTATTTCTTCTTAGAGTGTATTAAATCACTATGCTGTAAAATCTGCATGTGTATCAGATAGATTAAATAATCTTAGGGTAAAAAAAAGGAAAGAAAGATGAAGAGAAAAAAAGAAATGGAGATGTTGGCGATGTTTGCAATTTGCGACTGTTCATTGAGAAGGTCATTGTGAATGAATGCAGCAAGTGAAGAAAATACAGTTAGAGGACTGTATTCGTGCAGCGTGACTTCAATGAGAGATCGCTCCAGCACTGTGTGTTCACATATCTGTGTGTGTGTGTGTGTGTGTGTGTGTGTGTGTGGACTGCTAAGTGTCCGCTGTCTTTCTGAGGACACCAGGTTTCACACCTCCTTCTCCTAACAACTCATTACCATTGCCTCCATAGCAACTGAGAGCCTGGTAGTGAGAAGCCGCGGTCACTGTTCCTTCCTTTCTCCCTCTCCTTTTCTCTTTT
The DNA here is from genome assembly GCA_030068025.1 of Parauchenoglanis punctatus. Classification (NCBI taxonomy): domain Eukaryota; kingdom Metazoa; phylum Chordata; class Actinopteri; order Siluriformes; family Auchenoglanididae; genus Parauchenoglanis; species Parauchenoglanis punctatus. The sequence goes on along the minus strand of JAQQZU010000038.1, from coordinate 2,152,147 downwards.
TCTCCTTCTCTCTCTCTCTCTCGCTCTCTCCTTTCGGCGCAGTGCCGGGTTTGAGCAATGAGTCTGCACAATCTGAGCTACTGCTAAACAAACTTCATGTAATCTTTCACAAACAGACGTGAGGAGAATAAACGAGGGATTGTAATTGAAGATGAAGACGCTTCTGTGACAGGAAACTGAAACGCTTTCTGCCCATCTGTAAAATCTGTCCTCTTCAGTTTCAGTTTTCAACACTTGACTATCTTTAACGTCATTGTATTCCCTCATCCGTGCCCTTGTTTACAGCCTGATTGAATGAGACACATGCTGATAGGAAGGGGAGAATAAACCGCGCTGATGGATTGACCGCACTCAGTTCGGGATCAGTGATGAAGGAGAAATACAAGTACAGAGACAGACGGAAATCTGAGCCAGTTGGCATTGCAGGTCAGAACAGAGAACTTATAAGCAGCTGGCTCTGGCTGTGAGCACTAAAGATGCTTTCAGGAGACATTAAATGTCAACCAAATGGAAGGCAAGGCATCTTGTGTTATAGTCTCAGTGGTGTTTCACGGGTCATCCAAAAGCATTAAACCCAATTTTTCATTGAAGGAAGTGGCAGAATGGAAAAGCATTTGCTATAGACTTGTAGAGAAAAAGGTTACATCTAGAATCAATAACAGTTTTTTTATATGTCCGTCAGGAGAACCCTACAATAGATGGTTTCCCTGTCAGGTGTGTACATGTTCAGGAAGCTCAGAACCTTCAACTGTCTAAACAGGGTCAGTTAACAGGTTCTCCAGTTTTCTTCCACTTCCCAAAAACATGATAGCAGGTGATTGTAGGTGTGAATGTGTGTGTATATGTCCTGTGATGGATTGGCGTCCTATCCGGGGTGTATTCCCACATCACACAGTATTCCTGGGCTAGACTACAGATCCACCGCAGCCCTGACCACGACAAAGTGATTCCTGAAGAAAGATGAATGAATTGTCCTACAGGCTCACACAGTGTTCTCACTAATGATACTGCTTTTAAAGGAAATAATCCACCCTGAATACTTTGCCTATCAGTGTTTATATTTAATGTGTGATGTTCCAGTAGCTCCATGTAGTAGTCAGCACTGTTGCTTCACAGCAAGATGGTTCTGGGTTCGAACCGGCAGCCAACTGGTGCCTTATTATGCAGAGTTTGCATGTTCTCCCCGTGCCTGTATGGTTTTCCTCCAGGCGCTCTGGTTTCCTCCCACAGCCCGAAGACATGCAGATTTGTTTAACTGGCTACTCGAAACTGCCCATAGGTGTGAATGTGAGTGTGAATGGTTGTTCATGTCTGTGTTAGCCGTGTGTAGATTGGTGACCTGTCCAGGGTGAACCCCACCTCTTACCTGAAGTCAGATGCGATTGGCTCTGGCCTCCCCGTGACCCTGACGGATAAGTGGTATAGATAATGGATGGAAATTCACATTGATTATTGGTTTTATGTAACAGGCAAGAAAAAAAGGAATTCATTGTACTGTATTGTATTTGTGACAAATAAAGGCCTTCTTCTTCTTCGGCAGTGGTTATGACTCTGGACTACTGATTGGAAGGTCGTGAGATTGAATCCCAGTACTGCCAAGCTCCCACTGTTAGTTCCTTGAGCAAAGCCTTTAACCCTGATCTGCTTGTTAATAAAGTTACTATGGATAAAAAATGTAAATGCAAACCCACAATCCCATTCGACTCCCCGCTGCTGAGTGCAGCAGGGCTTTTATCCTTTGGTCTGTTCAGCTCCTTGTCTGTATACTCTGGCTAAAACACACAGGGATAGGGTTTCACCCTGTAACGCAAAGCACATCATAAATATTTCACTATAAAACATACTTCACCTGTATCAAGTTGGACGTTTCCTTTAACCAGTGGTCTGATGAAGACATGGCAGCTCTGTGTGATTTGTTAACCCTTTCTCTTGACTGCGTATATGTTTGGTGACATGTAGAAGCCTCAGTTCTGTCAGAGTGGCTTGGGGTACGGTGGCTCAGCGGTGAAGGTTCTCGACTGCTGATCAGAAGCATGTAAATTTAAAATCCCGGCATCGCCAAGCTGCCACTGTTCAGCCCTTGAGCAAGACCCTCGACACCTCAGCGCTTAAAAGCTTTCGCAAACAAAAATAAAAGAAAGTGCTTCTTGGTTTGATGATTGACTCACTCTCAGGGTTAAAGATCTCTTTTGAATCCAAGTTCAAATCCCTCAGATCCCTCTTCGCTTTTATTATTTATTTATTTTTTTTAGGCTGTAGTAGGTTTGTTTAAGGAAACGTGACCGTGTCATTGAACAATTTCAATTCCGACCACTGGCACTGTCCTGTCTCCTGTCTCCTGTCCTTGAGCGACACCCAGAACCACCGACTCCCGGAGACGCTGATCCTGCTCCCTGACCCTGCACTTCCTTTTTCTGTGTGTGAGAATAGGGGTCAGGATATGAAGTGAAAAGATTTCCTATGTTCAGCAGCCAGATAGCTAGAAAATTCACAGGCATGTAATAAAGTTGCTGAGAGACATTAGTCATATAGAGCAGATGGGTGTAAATAACACAACACACACACACACATTTGTCATATTAGCATCGAAAGGACATTCCACGGGCATGATTAATGCTATGCTACGTGAAATCCTAACCTCAAGGAAACCTTGCGAAATGCCGCAACAAGTTTGAAACCGTCAGATATTCTCAGGACATTTGGTCCCCACCTTGATATAAAAACACACACACACACACAGTCAGAGTGTAGACTCACACATGAACTCTGGCGTTTTCAAGTCCGGCCTTTGATTATTTTTTTGTCAACATGACTCTGATTTAAAAGTTAGACCGCTTCCAAAACCCATACACTCCCTCCGGCTTCATCTGGCATGCACATTTCCTTCGCCCGCTCCTTTTTCTCGGTCTCTATTGCTTTTTTTAAAACGTATTTTCTCACACTCAAAAATGTGTTGAGCTGGCTTTGTGAGATATGATTTGTTCGGCGTGCACACAGGCATGCATGTGGTTATTAGGTCCCCAGATTGTATAGTAGAATACAGCTCGATATGCCTTTTTAAGGTGATACAGAGACGTTGTGATTTGTGTATGTGTATATCTGTATCTTGCACAGCTTCACGTGTATGACTGCAGTGATATATTGTAGTTTTTTACAAACATATTTGAAATACTAAGCTTATTGTAACAGCAAATAAATCTGTAATGGCATGTAAAAAGCACATATGAGTGTGATGATCAGGCGCACAAACTTTTGGCCATCCGAGGGTACCTTCGAGGCAGTATGCAGGGTCCTTCTAAGAGGAATAAAAAATCCAGAAATAATCATAACTACAGAACAAGTAGAACTATTAATATTTTATGATTCTAATACATTTAATAAATGACTGATAACAGTTTTATGACAGTTATCGAAGGATAGAACATAATCACGAATGAGACGAAGGAAAAACGAACTTTGAAATGAAACGAAATTCAAAATATGTTTAGAATAGTAGTTTAAAATAAGTTGGTAAATTACACGTCAGTCAGAAAGGAAATGGATGAAAAGGGATCTACATACAGAACTATAGAGCGAGCAATGCTGAGGCTTGATAGTTAGTTTTAAAAAAAAATACATTTAATAAATAAATAAAAACTGTAAAAAAATAGTAACTGAATCTCTGATTTAGGAATTTTTTTTCCAAATATCACAAGATCAGGTCTCTAAAGGTTAAATAAATGAAGTTGGATAATTTGAGCCTGCCCGTGCACACAAGGCTCCGCCCACTTTTTTTCTTTTTCTTTTTTTATTGCATTTCTTTTTGCTCGTCTTTTTTCTTTTCAAGCACAGAGGGATTTTTTTTTTGCTGAGAGGGGAATCATCTGGCTGTGCTGTGAGCTTACCAGATTGAGAAGGTGTTATAGAGTTTATTATAAAATGACTCACATGAGGCTGATTGTAAACACAAACAAGCACCATAATGCAGTTTTCCAAAGGAATTTCTCAATATAATGCACATGTGCTGAAACCATGGCTTATTTTCAGCATTATTTTTGATCCAGGTTTGTACTAATAAGACATTCTTTAAAAAATCATCTAGAAATGTAAACCAGCATTGCTCCAACCAGTGATTCAGTGTTATAATAATTCCCAGATCACAGCTTTTTCAGTCACAGCTAAAGAAGGCAGAGATTTATTGGGTACTAATGCATATTAATGTACTAGTACTAATGGTACTAACGGGTCTCTCTGTCCCGCTTCTCTGTCCTCCAGGGAGCGCATGCACCAGTCGGCCATGTACGATCTGTGTGTGAGCATGAAGCAGGTCAGTCAGGAGTTTGTCCGTCTGCAGCTCACCTACGAGGAGTTCCTGGCCATGAAAGTCCTGCTGCTCCTCAGCACAGGTGAGTGTGTGTGTGTGTGTGTGTGTGGGATGAATCACCTGAATGTGTGTATATGTATACCGTGTTCACACTGAAGGAGTGAGTAACAGCTGTTGCTGTAGTAGCATGTCAGCATGATCACTACTGCTTTACAACATCGTGATACTTTGGTTTGAGTTCAGGAAAATGTGAAACTGGGGTTATAAGTTTTTTGTTTTTTTTTCCACCAAACTTCACTAACCTGGAACGAAATGCAGGTAGGAACTGAAATAGTGTTAGTGCTTTGTTAAAGTGAGGTGTAGATCTGTTCCTTTAAGTTTTCTGACACAGGATTTTGCACTTTGCAGGTTTCTCAGTAACATGAAAAAATGCATTTTTTTTTTTCATCTGATTAACTTCAGAAGAGAGAAAAAAGAAAGGCTGATGAGGGAACAGCTATTTATATCCCTTGTAACATAAGTGATAACATGAACTAACTTGTTCCACAACATTAATTTATATAGTGTCTTTCTCACATCCACAAAAACAAAAAAAAACAACCAATCATAGAAAAAAAAACAGAAACACAGAGTCCTCTAAAAGCTGCCCTCCAGGAGCTAATTTCAGTGTCATGGCTGCTCGTAGTCCCACTGAAGCCCTACGCAGGTATGCCCTACACCGCCTGTACAGCCCCAGTGCCACCGGACAACACCGCCCGAGCAGTCCCGAGTCCACTCACACAGTCACACACACTGTCCGCTATCCACGAGAGCAACAGTCAGTTGGCCAGTGAGCAGAAAACACTTCACTCAAGATCGGGTCTGGAGCGCCACCACGAGCGCCAAATGGACGAGCAAAACCATAAAACAGAAAACAAACCCAAGCAAAAAGACAGACAGAGGCAAGAGAAAGACTAACATACAAAGACAAATGCATGCAGAGCTGAAAACCGAAAACACAAACAAAGCTAACAAAATGCGCATAGCGTAGTCTCAGACAAAACGAAACATAAAATTCTAACTATAAATAGATAAAAAGTGTCATATGACATCTTTAACAAACACAAAAGGTGCTCTCTAGAGGTTTGTCCGTTCTGGGCTACTGTAACGGCACAACATGGCGGCTCTGTAGAGGTCCACCCGCTCCCTATGCAGATATAAAGGGCTCATTCTAAGCCTACGGAGGCACAATGATTCGTAGTTACAGCTAATTATACACTAGTGAAGACATCAGTGAATTCCATACATATATTAAGGAATATATCCTCCTGCTAATAGATACCCTAGAAAAAAAATATCTGTGTAACATTTTGAAAAAACAAAATACTTTTGCATATACTGATGCAGAAGAACTGTATATGCACCTATATCTGTATATTTACATTTAGGCTAGATTAGACTTTAATCTCTAACACCGATGTAGGCTTTAAAGTTGTGAGGCAGCTGAACATGCTTGGAGGAGAGTGATAATTACCCAGTCCTGTGAAACATACTGCCAGTAATTGGCTAACATCACACTGCGTTTACAGGAAGAAGAGAAACGAGCGAAACTTCCTTCCATCTCAATAAACTCTCAGAAACCCGTCGCTGTGAATCAGAGTGTGTCATCGCCGCCCTTCATCCCTGTAATGTGCGATCGTCTGTATAGATAGTAGCTGACGGGAATGTGTTCGCTGAAACTGGTAAATCCCGTCTGCTAACATTGAGTCACGCACAAACACGAGGCCGGTCAGCGGGTTCAGGAGCCGCGCGTACCGGTTCTACAACTCCGTCATGTTGTCGCTGCATGAAAACAAAGTGCCAGCAGGTTCACTATTTTAACAAGAAATACACTGCAGGGAAATACAGTAGCTTTGTTTCAGAGTAAATGTGCTTTACTGCCAGGGTTACAGTCAGTCAGTCATGTCAGGATTCTCACGGTGCAAAGTTTATAAGGTTTTGGGAACTGCTCGTGTCCTGGAAGAAGAATGAGACTGAGGTGAGGGAGGTGTGTGTTGTGTATTCGGGTTTTTCCCAGATGCTTACACACAGGCTGGTCGGATCGGTGTTTTAAACTCCCACAACAATAAGTCATTTCTGCACAACAGAGCGCAGAAACATATCAATAACAAGCTATGATTGCATTCACAGCATAATAGAATGCATGCTAAACACAATGCGTCGTTAATAGTGTTGATAGCACTTTATATTGATCATGGGGAAGAGAAGCAGTCCCAGTTTGCATATGAATTATGTTCATATCACACACGCGCCAGCCAGCCGGAGAGGATGAAGGCTGACATGTGCTTCCACTGAGACATCTCTCGGTGTAAAGCACCATCGCCATTTTCCTCATACGTGGTCTCTCAGACACCCACGATTGGTTAGCGTCGTTGTGATTGACATGGGAGGCAGAGTAAAGCCCCGCCCACTGCTTTGCTCTCTTGGTTCCGAGCCACTGATGGCTTCAGGATTCGAATTTGCGATGTCCTGATGAGAAGGTGAAAGATATGTACGTCTCAGAAAGGAAGGACGGAATAAAGAAAGGAATGAAGCGTGTCCATGAGTAAGGAAAGACGTATGGAGGGAATGAATTGTAGAGGAAATCGAGAAAGGAGAGAAGGAAGGAAAGAAAGGAGCGAGTGTGAAAGTGAGAAGGCATGTGAGTAAGTCAGGAGGGAAGGATGCAAAGAAGGAAGCAAGCTAAACCATAAGGAAGGAAGGGAGTGACTAAGTAAGGAATGAAAGCTGGAAGGAAAGCACAAAAGTAGGTAGGACGAAGGTAAGAGAGGATGAAAGCAAGGAAGGATGAAGGACGGGGAGAAAGGAGGCAAGGCATTAAATACACAAAGTAGGAAGTGAGTGAATAAGGAAGGAAAGACTGATATATGAGCATAAGAGGGTAAATAAGGAAGGAAGTGAGAGTGAATAAGCAAGTAAATAAGGAAGAAGGGAAAGAAGGGAGTGGATGAGTAAGTAAGCAAGGAAGGAAGGAAATGTGGAAGGAGAATGTAAATAAGGAAGGAAGTGAGTGAGTGAGCAAGTAAGGAAGGAAGGAAGAAATAAGAAAGTTAATAAGGAAGGAAGGAAGTGAGTGAGGAGCAAATAAAGAAAGAAAAGAAGTAAGGAATGAAGGAAGTGGATGAGCAAGGAAGGAAGGAAGGAAACCAGACTATTTAACATGATACTGTTTCCTTGGCAGTGCTGTGATGCGCGCTGATCGTCATAATGAATGCATTATAACACATTATGGACGTGTTCCTGGTTCAGCATAGAAAATGTTGAACCCTGAACACGATTGCTTTGAAATAGTTCCTGCAGTGTGTGTGCGTGTGTGTGTGTGTGTGTGTGTGTGTGTGTGTGTGGAGTCAGGTGAATTTTGAGCTGGAGTTCTCATAGCGCTGTTATTTCTCCTGATCCTCTGAAGCTCTTCCAGAGAGCCCTGCTGTACTTAATAAAATCCAGCCGAGCTCCAGGCCACACTCCAACTGCTGCTTTTTTCTCCACTTCCCTCAAACAGGAGCATGTGGAGGGAAGGAGGGAGGAGAGCGAGAGGAGGAGAGGCTTAGGAGGTCGGAGCGAGCATGACTTGGCCTTTCAGGCTACGTGCTGTGGACGTGAATAGTTGCAGGAATCGACAGACGTCTCATTCCTGTTTGTTTGGTTTTTTTGCCGTCTATCAGGGTTCACCATCAGAAATGCAAAAAGAGATCTGGGCTGGCATTCGTAAAGCTCGTATCAGATTCTTTCACCTGAATTTTGTCAGTCATCGTGACACAAGCTAATATGAGACAAACATTCATGCAGTGAGATGGTTTGATAACAGAGGTTATGAGATGAATGTTTCCCAGGCACACACTCAGCCTCGGGATATGAAGGGTAAAATATTCGCCCCCTGGTGGCAGCCTGCCGGACTGGTGCGATCCGGCATGGTAGGAATGCCAAGTGGAGTTACTGAAGTTGATTATTTTCAGCACTACCCCAAGGGCAATTATTATAAGTTTTCATTTATTAAAGAATGATGGTTCATACCTTTTATCCATATATTTATTTTAGTTAATTTTATGTCTGCCTTTGCGTATACGTTGTCGAATGTCTGCGAAACAAGTCAACAACATCATAAACACAGTTGATTCCTCTACAGCCTCTCTCTCTTTCGCTCTCGCTCTCTTCAACTTAATATGACAAAAATGTTCTTGCCACTGATGTCTGTCTTGAAGTCTTTCCTGTGGAGGAAAACGTAACGTTTACCCCTAGCTGTTACAAAACGCTGACACTGGAGACTCGTTCCACACAGGCTAAAGAAACATTTTCACCATATTGACAATTACACTCATTCTTTTCATTGGATTATGTTAAACGTCTATCAACCGAGTCCCTGTACAAGTTGCTATAGAAACAATAAGGCATTAGAACGAGCACTTTAATGTAAACCTGATTTGCGTTGCAGCTGTTGTATAAAGAGATGTTTTTATTATTATTATTATTATTATTAGCCTTCCATATGTATATAATGAGATATTATAAGCTTTAATATACTGTATCCTGTTGCTAATGTAAAGAAAAGCATAAATGGAGTGTGAACTGGTTACACTACACTGGTTGCCAGGTCCTGTCCAGTCACACAAGGTGAACATTTTCAGCATCTCTAAAAGCCACTATTAAATTCCAAATATTCAGCATTGGCAGAGAGTCAAAAAAATAAATAATTTCCAGTCGACATGCTGTTCGGTAGAAGAAGTAAAATTAGGCTTCAGACTCATAAGAGCTTTCTGACGGAGAACTTGTAGTCAGAGTGTAGGTCAATCTGCGAGATTCGGCTCCCCCCGTCTCCGCGTTGTTAATTTAATCATTAAAACACAGTCGAGTCTCACAAGGCTGAAAGATCTGCCTCTGTTTAACGAGTTAAAAATGAATACAGCTTTATTAGATTATTTTGCATCACTTTCCAATAATAGAAGTATCTTATGTTCAGAAAGCAGTAGGAAGTGGTTGTGCATATGTGATAAAGCAGTGTATTAATTGAGATCGTATCGCGTGTTAGTCATTAACAGATGACGACAATTAACAAAGCATGTCAGGGGTGTACTTACGCCAGCGTTTCGCTTAATTATCTGTGTCAGAGATTTCAAAAATGAAGCAAATGGCTTGAACAGATGTTCAGACATATTTCCATTTCCTACAAGGATTTCTCAAACATTTAAAAAAGTCTATTTATCAGATTGAAGTAATGTATTAAGAAGTTTGATACCGCAAGTCTGTTAAGACTTTTGATTTGAGTCTGTTAAGTCGGTGTTGATTCATTTTCTATAAACGCACCTCGGATCTGTTATCGTTTCTATAGTAACAGGCAGGGACTTTTGATGACGGACGCGCCACGTGAACAGATTTAAAAACTGGTATGGTGAAGCTTTCTGTAAGATGTTTATTTCACATTCATGGAAGGAGTCTCTAGTGTCAGAGGTAAAGCTGTATTTTTTTTTCAGCACAGGCAAGTCATCGAGACAAAGAGAGGAAACCGGGGGTTTGGGGAGGAAATGACTGTTTATAGGTGTTATAATGGATGTAAGCAATAAAGGGATAAAATGTAGCTATAAAGGGATAAAAAGTATGATGTCGTTCATTAGTAAGTAGTAAAATTTTAATCGCTGGCAAATTACTGTGGTGTAAAGGAATAAAAGATGTTCGATCATGATGTTATTGGAAAATAATAAACTTAACCCTGTTTCATATCAGGCAGGATCACATTACACTGTTACTGATTATTTTCCTAGAACAGCATGCCCTAGTCTGAATTATAAAATCAGTAAAGATCGCTTTCCACGTCCCAGTTTCTATAACTGACTCCACCTATATTATTACTTTTATCTACAAAAGATACCATGTTGTGTAATTTGAGGCTTCGCCAGTTAGTCACAGGTTCCTCATGATCCTCTTTATACAGGGCTTTGCCTAATAGAGCTCTGGCAGCGCTGACAGAAAGGAGGTGTGAAAGTGAAATAAATAACCTTTTATAACTTCTTATGATGGCTACAAAGTTTAGCAGCTCGTAATCACATCACTTTCCATTCGCTGGAGCCCTAAATACCAGCTGGAGGCTAACGATGCTGCGAGATGTGGGTCAGTGGGAGAGAAGAAAACAGAGCGAGAGGCGGGGACGGGATTAACACATTCCTGTCAATCAGTGGAAGGAACACTCGAGCGATCTCTGCAGGAAACACACACGCACACACACACAGACCTGGTGTACACTTAGCACTGAGATAGGATTTAAAATACATGTGGCACTTTAAACAAATTCCTTGGGCATTTGAACGCAGCATGAAACGACACGTATGGAACAAAACGTATGTGTAAAGCAAATTAACATGAATGAAAAAGATTCTTCTACATGACTTAAGTATTAAATCGATGCTCTATCCCAAAGCACACCTTATTTGCTATATGCTAGTTAACTAGCCAGTTTTATGATCGTGTCTGATCGTATAGTGCAACAGAACATCAACTGCGTTGTGGATTCGAGGAAGTGAAGAAACAAACACTGTAGCAGAGATGATAACATATTGGGGCGGAAACAAATAAAAGAAAACTGGCTGTCATTCAGGGACTGGCTTTTGTTTGTCCAATCATGTAAATTATGTAAATTATTTAGCTAAAGAAGCTCATCAGCCCAGAGACATGGCTAGGGATCTTACATCAGAAAGGGGAGAATTATCAGATTTTCAGATTTTTTTTCTTTTGGCTTGTGTTATTTGATCAGCGAGTTGACAACATGACAAAAAAGCAATGACAAAAAGAAAGATAACAGGACAAGGAAGTGTGCTTTTATTCCTCCATGTAAAGAAGAAGGAACAAAACAAAGAGATGTCTGATAGTAACCTGAAGCGCCAGTGTGAAACTTAATATAACCATTTTCATTTTTTTGTTATAATTATAACCTTAAACAAATTATCGGGTAAGCAAGGTAGCTGCTGTCGCCAAGTGTTAAACACTTTTCGGGATGTTCTTACAAACTCTTCTGTAATTGCATGTTTACAAATGTATTTAAATATCGCTGGTGTAGAATTTTCATTGCACTCCTGAATTCCCAAAATGCATTGCTGTAGAGTCTGAACAAAAAATCTGAATCCATAATCCAGTGTAACCTGTAAACTCTAAAACCCTCACAATATAAACCAGGTTCCAACATTATTATGTTCTTTTAAACACAAGTCATCATACAGTATTTGCCTAACACAAACATAAACTAACACAGCTACTGATAATTACTTTTGAGTAATCTCAAAATATTGCACAAGCAAATGTCACTTACTGTTTCACTTTCAAAGCAGACATAACACTTTTATGTGTGTTACATCATGACTGATAAGACCCAATCAGGAAGTGAATGTAGCTATCTGCATCATCGTTTCCAAAACTGTACGTTTCTGGTAATCCACACTTAAACACAACTCCAGAGTTCAGCTCCAAAACTCTTCGTTTTAGTGGCTCCAGAGTAGTACAGATGCCAGGTGTGAACACAGCAAATGTGATGCATATTAACTAAAACATATTAGTGTGCACACATCTGACCACATCACTCTTCTACTTTGCACTAATTTTCAATGAGATCGGGTTCTGAAAACACTTCTGGTATGCGACACGCATTTCTGGCTTTCAAGAGATGGCGACATCGTATGAATAGCATCTGGCATTATAAATACAGAGCTGTCAGTCATCTATTAACACAAATCTTGAACTGTTTCACTTTCAGTGCTGAAATAGCAGAACATTTTTCACATTTGAACAAGGACAGACTTCAGTGATCTCCTTAGGAAATATTCAGGTCACTCCAGTGTACAGGTCAGACTAACAAACTTCAGCAAAAAACTCTCCAGGCTGCTGTGAACGAGTGGTGCATCTCATCAGTGGCACTGCGTATCCTTAGTCGTGTATTGGAGGAGTAGGATGACTGTAGAAATGTGTTTAATGCTCTGTTTTACAGTGCCCAAGGACGGCCTGAAGAACCAGGCTGCGTTTGAGGAGATGAGGGTGAACTACATCAAGGAGCTGCGGCGTTCTGTGGGCAAAGCAACAAACAACTCGGGGCAGACGTGGCAGCGCTTCTTCCAGCTCACCAAGCTACTGGATGCCATGCATGATGTAAGCAGAAAATAAAAACAGTAACAACTATATTAGCAAAGCGCTGTCATTATGAACCTCGATGATCACTGTGACAGGAAGGCAGCTGACTAAGAAATACTTCAGTGTTAATCAGATGAGATGTAATGGTTCACTTCAATCGAACAATGCCAACGTGAATGAAAGCATTAGTAAAGTTAGTCGAGTTATCACTTTAATCCAAATGCTAATCAAAGGGAAAGTACAAACACACAAAAAAAAGAGGCACCACTGGTACCAAGTTATATGAATGAAAAAAGAAAAAAACTCATTATGGGTGTCCAAGATGGCCGCCCTGTTTTTCTAGTGTTCAAGCTTCACGGTAGGTTTTTTCCCCCCATGTCTATAGAAAGTCACCATTCATACTACAGAAATAATACTGCGTCCTAAGCACAGCTGTGCTGTAAGTGTTGTGTGACATCAGCGTATTCAGGGGTACCTGCAGGATTCTTGTTCATGTTACTCAGTCAAATAAGTTGCACTGCTAATGATCCAATACATTAAAGATTAATGTGAAGCAACTACTAATGTGATATAATTCACTCAAGGAAAGTGCTACCTGATTGGCCCGTGAGTGCCTTAATGGTTCACCGCATTGTTTTGACTTGGGAACCTAATCTCAGAAAACACATACTGTATATGGCAAAAAGATTTGGGTTAGGGTCGATAAAAGCTATCTAGCTTGCATACTGATTATTTTTTTCCATAAGCGAACCAAAAGGCATTCACTGGACAATTAGGAAGCACTTTCCACATGAATATTCATGAGTTTTCCCAGCCTCCCTGCCTCCAACTCGCGCGAGACTTGGCCGAAAGACTCGATGAGATGAGATTGGCGACTGACATGGAGATGAGAGAATGAGCGCTTGTGAAACAGTTTAAGAAGGAGGAATCAATCTAAATATATCATTATTCGATTGTCACATGATTAGTCACTTCTGTAAATAATGAAGCCAAAGGGACTCCACTAATAATTATGTATTAATAAGTCTTGATTTTTTTCCAATTCAAATATATTAGACACGATTTCATCCCAAATTGTATCTGGTGCAACTCGTGACACTGGCCACATGTGTGTATTTGTATTTGTGTACAGACTGGGGCACCACTGACTGCTGAACTGCACCACTGATAGCTAAATTAGCAGTCTAACAGCAGTGCAAAAGAAAAGGCACACCAAACATGTCCTGGATAAATGAAGTTGAATTGAAATTTCCCCAAAATTAAATCACATTCCGCATATTTAAACGTAAAAAAATAAAAACGTAACATAATGTAACAAATAATGCAAAAATACAAATAAAAAGATCTAATATTTTTATTACAAGATTAGAATAAAGCAAATCTAAGACTTTATACGCTATTTTTGTACATTTAAAAAAAAAAAGTTTTAAATTTTCTAATTTTATTGGCAGATCGTTGTGCGTCTTTTTAGAAATTTGCATAAAACTTTGTAAAATTATCAGACATTAATTACTTAAAGACCATTTCAAGACCATTTCATTTTAATTAAAATGTCAAGAAATAAGTTTAATAAACATATGTTTGATTTATTATAATCTTCTAATAGGAAATGTTAGATAAATTTGACAAGATATTTTATCTTAATAACATATTTTTTGCTGTTAGTAAAGTAATTTACTACGCTTTGAGGATTACATTGCTAAAATATCTTTGCCAGTGAATTATATGAAATATAAAATATAATTTCTCATTATAAAGATTGACAGAAAAAAAACATATAAAGAGCATATAATTTATGATACTATGTTTAGGAAAATAATAATTATATTTGTCATAGCATGAGGGTTTCTTTTTTTTTTAAGTCGATTTGACCTTTTTGCGTAGAGAGTTTAAACAGAAATGCCCGAGCCGTGCTGCATCTGTCACCATCCTCCATGTTGGACTGCGAGGAGCAACACTTAGTAGAGTAATAAAAAATCAGGATAATGATATGAATAACATTGGAGTGGTTTGGAAGTGCCTTAGATTAATATATTTCTAAAAACAGCTTGAAATTAACGGTCTGTGAAAGCCTTAAATCATTCCAAATGCAGAGGTTTCCAGTGCATTTCAGCATTATTAGATATACTGAACCTAATCACGCTTCCTTTGCATCACTGTCCTGCAGCTGGTGGGAAACTTGTTGGACTTCTGCTTCTACACCTTCCGTGAGTCTCAGGCTCTGAAGGTGGAGTTTCCCGAGATGTTAGTGGAGATCATCAGTGACCAGATACCAAAGGTGGAGTCGGGCCTCACACGCATCCTTTACTTTCACAAGAAGTGACTGGAGATGGAGGGAAATAAAAAACAAAACAACAAGCGAAGAGACGAAGGAAATGAATGAGAAGCAGAAGAGAGGACACCAAAACCCTCAGAAAGAAAGAGAGGGAGAATGAGAAGGCCTACATGGGCCAGGCCAGCTTGCTATGCACAACGTCAGGCACGAGCGGAGGCTCAGATGTACGTACGCCAACCTAAACCCCCCGCGCAGGGACAGACGGAGAGACAGTCGAGTTGTCTGTAGCCAGCCAGTGAACTTTAGAGTTCATTTTTTTTCCCCTTGCCCCTAAAGACAATGCTGACTATCTATGGATATGAAGCCATATGTTTCTTTGGTAAAGCTGTAGTGCACAGGTACAAGTGTAGAAATAATACTAAAACACAGATGTATACTGAGACACGGTAATGTCCTTGCCTCTACACTCTGCAATGAAATACTGAGGCATTTCTATTATTTAACTCATCTCAACACTACACATACTTACTCTCTTTGGATTTACAATTTACAGAAAAAGAAAA
>JAQQZU010000038.1:2110937-2122919 GCA_030068025.1 Parauchenoglanis punctatus | reverse complement strand
CACACACTCACTCACTCACTCACACACTCACTCACACACTCACACTCACACACACACACACACACACACACACACACACACACACTCACACACACACACACTCACACACTCACACACACACTCACACACACACACACACACTCACACACACACTCACACACTCACACACACACACTCACACACTCACTCACTCACTCACTCACACACTCACTCACACTCACACACACACACACTCTCACTCACTCACTCACACACACACTCTCACACACACTCACACACACACACACTCACACACACTCACACTCCTGTTTATATGTGGAACTGGCCACATGACTCATTCATCCAAGAACCCGAAGACTGACATTAAGGTTTATCAGCTGTTATCTTTAAGAATCAACTTCATCTAATCAAAATTTATTCACATTCTTCAGATCAGTTCTGAAAAATGCCCCAAAAGTGCCATTTGTACCATCTGTGAACAAATATAATGCTTTATTTTTTATCGGCTTATCCTTTTTCCAGCAAAAACTCAGCAAAAAGTCAGATATTTTACTGTCAGTTCAGTGGAGTGTGAAGCTGCCTGAAGCTGAGAGGAAAGAAGGCGGGAGGGAGGGAGGAAGGAAGGAAGGAAGGAAGGAAGGAAGGAAGGAAGGATGGATGGCTGGAGACAGACAGACGTACGGACAGATTTAATTAAAAATCTCACTCATGTCAGAACTTATAAATAATATAGCAATGTGACTGACAGCTTTACTTGTCCTGATTGATTGGATCTTACTGGATCAGCTACAGAGTTTCTCCTCAGAGCAGATATTTTATTAAAGTTTCTGCATTGCGATTAGGGAACGTTGGGAAATATACCAATTCTAAAATAAAATTCTGATGAATGTAGCTGCAATGCAATATGCCACTAATTCTTAGATTCCTAGTCCTAAAAAATGTTTCGAGCAAATGTGAATACTGTCCTTCAGCTGTGTAACATGACCACATTTATTCACAGGTACATTTTTGGTTAGACTCAAGTAAGAGAGAAGCTTCAGACAGATAGACAGATACGGGAATGGGAGAAAATGAAACAGGGAGAGAGTGAGAGTGAGAGTGAGAGTGAGAGAGAGAGCGTGAGAGTGAGAGAGAGAGGCTGGTGATGAAAATAATGACTCGGATCCAACCCAGGCATCGATAGGATAAAGGCTCGCTGCTAGTCAAGCAGGCAGGCATACAGATGGACAGATGAGGCACTGTAGAAGTTACATCATAAAAATCAGGACAAGAAAGCAAAGAGTGAGTGAGAGAGAGACAGAGAGAGAGAGAGAATGTGAGTGCAAAAAAGAGCAAGAGCGAAAGAGAGAGAAGAGTGAAATGACAAGATGAGGCTCGAACCCCAGCAGATGAAGTGCGAGGGAGAATTGGGGGGGGGGTGGCGCGAGAGAGAGAGAGAGAGAGAGAGAGAGAGAGAGAGAGAGAGAGAGAGAGAGAGAGAGAGAGAGAATGCCCACCTCATTAGCTCGGCTCGTTTGATTATGTAAGCGCCTGGTGCCCTGGCACGCTGCCTATTTTTAGTCTCTCCCACCTCCCATCATCAGCCCTATTAGTTCTTTTAGACTTTACTACATCACCATAATTATGTAATACACAACACACACACACACACACACACACACAGCCACAATTTCACAGCGGCCTCAAAGACTTCCGCATGCTAATGATATGAACATTGCAATAAAATGTGATAGCATTCACACACACACACACACACACACACACACACACACACACACACACACACACACACATACAGTCAGAGAAGTCTAGAAGTGATTTGCACACTAATTACTCAGAGACAGACACATGTAACAGGAAGAAGAAGAAGAAGAATGTTTTGCTATGTTTTGGAGCAAGAAGAAAAATGATCCAAAAGCTACAAACTGGCTCCTTTTCACACTTCTGAATTTTCCTTCCAGGGAATACCTTCCTCAGGGATACATTACATGACGTTTCCAGGTCCAGCGCCATTTTTACAATTGTCTAAATCTACATGTGATAAAACTAACTCTTTCACCTCTTCTCACAAATTAATTTCTACAACAATGACTGGAAATAAACAGAAATATCCTAAATAGAATAACAAATAATACATAACTCATATTCATGAACTACACATCTGGCTGTTCACCATCACTGCTAACATCAGTTAACGTTACCTTAACCTGAGAGCTGTGAAAGAAATGACAAAGCCGTTAAGAATTGAAGCTGGTCAGAATTCCAAGTACATAAATCAGAATATCTTCAGAAATAATTGCAAATACACCAATATTGTGTAATCAGAATATTTTAATAAAAGCTTACTGAGCAAAAAAAAAAAAAAAAAAAACACCACCACAATAAAAAAGGTTACTGAACTAAAAAAACAAAAAGCACCCTTCACTAATATTTGATTGCGGAACCTTTCGTGTAGCCGTCTGCTGGTGGTTCCTGCCATCTCCCATTGTTGTGCGTTCACGCTCTTTTAAGCTTGCAGCTGTCTTTTTTTGCAGTTCCAGATTTCAGCTCTCTCCAAAGGTTTTCAATGGGATTTAGGTGAGAAGTCATTGCTGGCCAGTTTAAAACAGTCTATCTTTTCCTTTTCAACCATTCCTTTGTGCTATTGGATGTGTGCTTTGAATCGTTTGCCTGGAACCTAGTTTTCTGGCTCTGGGAAACGCATTTCAGTCTAAAATGCCTGGGTAATCTGATTTCATCATTCCTTTGATACATTCAATGCCTCCGGTACTAAAGGCAGCAAAGCAACCCCACAGCATGATAGAACCTCCACCATGTATTACTGTAAGTAGGGTGTTCTTTTCATTATGGGCTTCATTTCATTGCCTATAAACAAACTGATGGACTGCATTCCCAGAGAGAATTTGCTTTGGTATCATCTGTCCATAGAACATTATCCCAGAAAGACTTTGGCTCAGGTATGAAAGTTTTTGAAAACATTAGGCTTAGATTTTTGTGCCTTTCTTTCAATAGTGGTATCCTCCTTGGCTTTTTCCCATGGAGCTCTACATGGTTTAGTATGCAGCGTATGGTACGGTCTGAAACCACCACTCCAGATTGCTCCAGGTTAGTGTGAAGCTCTTTAGACGTCTCACGCGGTGCTTCTCAACAATCTGTATCAACCTTCACAGGCTTCTCGTATTCAGTTTCTTCTTAGCAGTTTTATGACTGTGAAACTTCTTGATACCATTATGAACTTTTGATACAGGGATTTTCAGATCTTTGGAGATTGCCTTGTAACCTTTGGAATTATGTTTTTTGATAATCGCATTTCTGATGCTCTCAGACAGCTCTCTCGTCTTTGCCATCATGAAAAAGGAACTGGAAACAATCAGTCCATTTTAATGCAGTAAAAACCTTCATTCATTGGTCAATTCAGGTCATGTGAACAGTTAAAGAACACAGGCGAGTCATATTTCTTTTTTATTCTGTTTGAGAAACTAATTTAGATTCATCAAATGGGTGCCCTTAATTGTGCCCAGTGTACATTTTATTGTTGTTCAATAATTTGACATTTAAAGACATTTTCTGATTATACAAAATTGTTTCACAGGGGATTTATTTCAGAAATTTATTTAGAGTTCAGGGGTGCCAATAATTCTGATCAGGACTGTAGGTGTATATATTGTTAATTACCTATAACTGCAGCTTTGACAGTAGTTCCTGCTACAATGCAAACCACAGCTCTATTTTTTTTTATTTAAAAACTATATATTATGTATGTATAAGAATTTGGTGCACAAGTTTTAATTTACTTCGGGTTTTCTAAAAATCAACACAGGGTCAAAATTATACACACAAGGTCAAAAATATATATACACCCAATTAGATTATTAACTCAGTGGTGCTGAAAGTTCCAAAAGGTCTTTTAACTTGCCAAGGCCTCTTAACTTCCTGTTAGTGATCATGATTCTCTGTTAAGTTAATGGAAGATGCCAAGGTCTGGACAAAGACCCAAACTGTCACCCTCAGCTGAGAGGAAACTGGTTCGAATGGTCAGGAACAACCCAGGAACCATCAGGCCATCATGAACTGGAAGTGGAAGCATGACCACCGTCTACAGTCAAACGTTTACAACATCTGGCAGATGCCCTTATCCAGAGCGGCTTTTATAGACTTACATTTATTTATACAACTGAGGGTTAAAGGCTTTGCTTGAGAGCCAAGCAGCGGCAGTGATGAGATTTGCACTCACAACCTTCAGGTTAGTAGTCCAACATCTTAACCACTGAGCTACCACTACCTACTGTCAAACGTTTTACATCACCATGGACTGAGAGGCTGCCGTCCAAGATCCAAAGTCGAAACCTTCAAGCTCGAGGGGCTTCATGCTCTGGGGCTGTTTTACTGCCAGTGGAACTGGTGCAAGTGGATGAAATAATGAAGACCCTCAGAATTCTTCAGCATAACCTCAAACCATCAGCGAGATGATTGAAATCTGTACCCAACTGTGTGTTCCAATAGGAGAATGACCTCAAACACACACCAAGCTGGTGGTGGCATGGATAAATCAGGTTAACATTAAGCTTCAAACAAGTCCTGACCAAAATATGTGGACTGTGCTTAAAAGTTGGGTCTGTGCAAGGACATTTAATTGAACTTTACCAATTCTGCCAAGAAAAGAGTTCAAATATCTAACCAGAATTCTGCCACAAGGTTGTTGATGGCTACCAAAAGCACTGACATTATGGAGCTTTCAGGAAACCAAAAATAAATAACATCAAATTCTTGTTTTGTTCCCTTAAAGATACTGTACAATCATTCTGCAACAGAAAAAGAAATCATTGAAAGCCCAATATTGCCATGATGACTGTATGTAAACTTCTGACCACAACTGTACATACAATAAACTGGCTAAACCTACACTGAAATCTACAAATTACTGATATTGTTTATAGATATATTCATATAGGGTGGCTTTATGGCTAAGGTTTTTCTATAAAATCTCCATGTAAATCAAATAAAGCACTTTTTCCCCAGTAGAGAAACAATCCTGGTTTAAATTACAGACTGTGGTCCATGAGAAGTCTAGGGTGTGAAGTGCAGGCTTTCTTTCTTTACTGGGTACCTGTGTAGAACCCTTATGAACTTGACTTTCAGCACACCACTTGCCCACACCAGGAGAAGAATGCAGTGAGGCAGCTGTCATCCCTTGGGGCACAACACTCTACAGCACTTGGACAAAAAAGTGAAAGGGGAAAAAGAAAAAAGAAAATAAATCACCACAGAGATGGCTGTGTGCATATATGTATGTATGTATGTATGAACGTGTGTGTGTGTGGGAGTGAAGGAGAGCAGCTCATATACTGCCGGGTGTAATGCAACGACGTGACCTGAGCTTCTGAATGCATATGGAAGCTGAAAACAGCTGGAGGTGACACTGCTGAACTACTTGCAGAATTGCTCTGTAAGGAAAATAAAAATTTGACGTGGAATAACATTACGCTTAAGGGCTTGGGGGAGAACGGAGTTAGACAGTTCAACAGCCAGTTAGTAAATCTAATAATGACAGCAATAAAACCAGGTGAAATTGTGTACATGTTTAGTTTGTTATACAAGCACAAGAAAATACACACTTAATGCACATTTTGTGCATCTTGTCTAACCCTTTAAAATGCTTAATTTAACCTCAGTATGGATAAAATGGAAGAAACTGAATAAAAAGCAGTAGCTAAATTATAACTGAAAGGAGCTCCTGATTCTGAACACTGGCCAGCTAACATTACGCTCTAACTAGGCATGTAACGATTCACCCAATTTATGATTCACTTCACACAATCTTTTTTGAAAAGCTGAATGAAAGAAAATTTAAATTTCGTACCAAAAACATTGCAACATTTTTTCCCCAATTCATATTATAATTCAATATAATTAATTTGTACTATATAAACACACGGTCATTTGATTATTTTTACTTAATCACCAACAATAATTATTTACATACATTTGTAAAGGTTGGAGTGAAATATAACAACAGATTAATTAAAAAATTCCTTTATTAATGAAATGAAAAAAGCACAAAAAAAAGAACAAAGGAGAAAAGAAAAAAAAACAACTATTTCTTAAAAATTACCAGCCTCCATTTACTCTTTTCTTTACTTAGCTGTAAAAAAAATTCTCAAATTTGTATCCCGCTTTCTCGACGCACGATATATCGCTACATACCTAGCTGTAGAGATATTTGACCTATTGTTGTCGAATCATTCCTGGCAATATGCTTGCGTAGCGTGTGTTTGGAGCCTCACTACGATCCTCACAGCCTTCTATTTTATAATAGAACGGATATCCATGATGACGTTAGCAAGCAGGGATGTATGTGATGTTGAAAATCTGATTTGTCTAAACGCTTTTAGACAATACTTTTTATTATTATTATTACTGAACAGAGGAGTTTTGCATGAGTTATAGGATCAGAGATGAGTGCAGTTCATTGCTTATCGCTCTCCATGTAACTGTTGTTCCTGCTTCTTTTCTTTTTGAGTGGCCGCTGGCTTCACCATCATTGAACGGTTAACAACTTCAGTTTGATATGACAGACTTACAACACTAATGATGCTCATACTCAAGTTCCTGGGAAACCAATTAGCACTATTTGACTCTATGGTATACAGCTATAGACGAGAAATGATTTATAATCACACTATACGGTGTCCCGGTCGGGTCCCTTTTCAGTTTGGTTCCTTCGAGATTTCCTCCTAATGTTGTCTCAGGGAGTTTTTCCTTGCCACCATTGCCCCTGGCTTGCTCATCAGGGAAAAATGTATCAGTGTAATTTAAATTTTACGCCCAGATTTCTGTAAAGCTGCTTCGCGGCAAGGTCCGTTGTTAAAAGCGCTTTATAAATAAAATTGAATTTGTACGAGAATTTTTTTTTGTGCCATTTATATCTACAACTTCATTTATTTGAATGTAAAATTTACATATATGATTTTTAATTAAAAAAAAAAAATGTTTATGAATACATTCGTTTGTTCATACTTATGAGTACAGAGTAAAAAAAACACTGAAACTGATACTTAATGCTTGAAACATCACACAATAATCAACCTCTTCCAATGAGACCGTTTTTGCAGAGTGTGCTTGTTTACTCAACTTTGAAAACGATGCCGTATGGATCAGCGAAGTAAAAAAAAAGAAATGACAAAGTACTTACAGTGCAGGAGTATTATAGCGTGGAAAATGGCAAGTGCCTGTAATATCTGGAGTGGCAGGATGCTGTAAGGTGATAGTAACACCGCTAATGTGATGAAGCAGCTGAAAAGAAAGAATTCACAGGAACACAGCAAGTTCACACGGGTCACGCACACCTGCATACAGACCTGCGAACACAGAGCCACGACAGGAACAGTTCCCAAACACAGAGAAAAGGGAAAAGGCAAGATCACCCTCAGGGACATCTCTCAAGAACATCTCATATCTTCAAACTTCGTAGTCATACTCAATTGTACCAATTTACCACCAAAAGTTACACATGTTCATTTGGTAAAGCGCAAGGACATCAACTTGCTCAAATGTATAACGATCAAAATGAATCGCATCCAAAGATAATTTAATATTTTACTGCATGTATAGATTTTACTTTAAAGGGGACATGCTGCTGCTGTTGTTTTTGAAATAAGGTTTGTGGATGTGACTTGGGGACATACTGGACCTTTCCAAGTCGACTGTTACCATTCCAGTCTGTAATACATATAGAAAGAAAATACACTGATAGAACAGGCCAATCAGAAAAGTGTTCGTTTCTTACATAAATACTTCCCTCATTAACATATGACCGCCCATAGCACTCCTGAGGAGGAACTATCTGTCTAAAGGGAACTAGCAGACCAGTGTGCTGTTCAAGGAATCCTGAGTCTGGAGATTCTTCCAAAGGAAGTTAATGCACAAAAAGAGTGGCGGAGCGTTCTAACGTCTCAGCCGTTTTTTTTTTTGACACGACTGGAATGAAGTGAATTTGAGAGTTGTCAGTTCAGTTTAGAAGGTTTTGTGGGTACCGTTTTTCTTTTGAGTATTCAATACTGGATTTACAAGATTTCGGTTTTAGCACGACAAGCACATGCTTTCATAGACTAATTATTAGAGGGCTTAACTTTATTTTCGGGGAAGTCCCTGGAAATTTCAGCCCGACTTTAGCGTCGTGCCGAGCGCATTTCAGTGAAGACCGTGTTGTCAACTTTGGGCTACTTCAGACAGAGTTTTCCACATGAAAGATGGAGCTCTGTCGGAGACGACCGTCAGGTCGCAAACTCGAAGTAAATCTTCCAAAAAGAAAAAAAAAATCTAACATTCAAGCACTTCAGGCAGGTAGCTAGCTGTTGCTAGTTCGGGTTAGCTTGGTAAGGTAATGGTAGGGATGTGAAAGGGCACGCAAGCTATGTAAATAGTACATGTATATAGTTTTTGGAAAATTTGTTTCATATGTACAGAAGCATTTGGAGATCATCATAAAAACAAGCAACAATTCCATGTAGTAGTGGGCAGTTCGATTCATTTTAATGCACTCATTTTTTAGAACAATGCAAGAAAATGAACCAGGTATTTCTTAAGAGTCTATTTTATACTGTAATTTATATGATATGATATATATAATTTTTTTTTTTTTTTTCGGCTAACAGGTTTTTTTTGCTTAATAAAGCTCAAATGAGGTTTATTCACTATGCATCAGCCTTTATTCATGTTAACTAAACATCTGTTAGGTGAAAATGTTTAATTACTGCATTATTAGTTGTCATAATGTCCACTAAACCCTTGCTGTACAAACGTTTGAGCAAGAATTAATAATCAAACTGTCCAACCTTCAGATTCTACGTAGCATCAAGTGACTTCAGTTTATAGCTTTAAGAGCTAGCAAAAGCCGAATAAATCACTTATAACCTATAAAATACTGATTTTATTTGTGTTCTCATTCTTGATATGTTCCATCAATAACAGCCTGTTATAACTTGTTTTTTGTTTTTTTTTAATAAACAGCTCAAGTTCAAGACAAATTTGTCTGTCCTTAGTGCAAAACATTTCATTTCGGCGTACAAACAAAATGAAATAAAATACACGACAGAGGAATAAAAAGCTTTTATTTGTTTAACATTGATCGACAGCTTTTTCCAACAGGACCGAAATCAGAGCAAGCCATAAATCACTGTCTTAAATTACTGCCACGGTGCTCAGTCACAAAAATAAACTGTAGGAAGAAAACGTAGTTCGAAAAGAAATAATAAAAATGAAAAGAAACTGCAGCGTGAGAGGCTGAGAACATCCAAACCACCCCTGGATGCACTTCAGCTTTAACGTCCTTTAGAGAATAATAATTATAAAGACGCATAAAATGTGTGTATAAGACTTGGCAATACTGTATTTACAGCCATCTTGAAATGGTTTGGTTTATTTAGTATTGAATTCGGATGATCTACGACTCATTTTGTTGGCATATTAAACAGTTTCTTCGCTATTTACACACTAAAGCTAAAATTCTATCCAGATTCTTGGACAGCGTCGAAGCCGCAAAAAAAAAAAAAGCGTCGTGAGATTAAGTCACAGCATTTGAACTTGGGCGGAAAAAAAATTAAAAAATCGGAAAACAAATACGTGAACTCAACGTCACCGCGTGGGAGTGCTTTAAACGTGAAACTTTACATAGCTATGACATTTTTAATATTTATATAACAGTTATATTCATATTCAGTTTGAACACACTTGAATTAAAGGAACTGCTTTAATTAAATAATATAAAATATTATTATACACCCATGCATTAGATCCAAGCTAGTTAAAACCGCAAAAACATGCAAAACAAAAATAACCCACCCTTGAAACACATTTGATATGTACAGTTATGAGCTCGTGAACCTCGGCTTTTCCGGCTTATGCCCTTAACGATGATGTAAAAGTCGGCAGAAGGTTAAATCTGTCTCGTCTACTCCGTGCGATACCGTCGATGGGTCACTTGTGGTGCCGGCGAAGAGGAAAACCGTGTACGGAAGCTGCGCAAGAGGTCAAGGCCACACCATGGATACCATGTATATTAAATCCCTGCTTATTTATTTATTTTTAGCTTAGTCCATTTGTTGCAGTATTTCCACGTAATTCTGAGGGATGAGGCCTCGTCTGCCCTCCAGCTCTCCTTCCAACCAGCCGGGCTCTCGGGACGGAGTCACTGCGAGAAGCACAGAGCAAGACTACATTAGCGTGACTGATGTTGTGTCCGTATCTTGTTTTTTTTTTTAATACTCTTTAGAGGATTTTAGCGGAGCGACGGTCTCTGTGTGGAATGCTAGCATGAGCCATAAGAGCAGAGAAAGACTGAGAAAGGAGTGAGACATGATAGAGACAAGAGTGCACGAAAGACAGAGAAGCCCTATTCGGACCGGATTGATTTTACATGGGGAGGTGGGTGATAAATGGCAAACTGTTAGGACGAGCACCTTAATAACGTACAGAGCACGGTTACTGAGTGATAGAGAAATAAACAAGGCCAAAAGCTCTAAAGCAAGAAGAAGAAGAAGAAGAAGAAGAGTATCCCTATGTGTGAGGTGAAACTGCTGTTTAAAGCGACTCTCTCACTCTTCCCAGAATCCACAGAGCTATTTTTGTTTGGAAAGCACATAACAGCTACCTGCTAGCTCTCTGTGCAGCAAAACCTTCACAAATCCACTTCTAGTGCTCCCTTCCAAACCCATCTTGAACTTTTTCTTCAAGCTTTGAACCAAACCTGCAGTACCTTTTCTTTCCTTCGTCCACTTCAGGTCCTCTTTACATACGAAATTGGAATGGTTCAGTCGAAAGAATTTAAAATATACGTACTTGGCCAAGATATCTACAATTTCGTGTGACGGTTTAAGATCTATGCTCTAGGCCTGTTCCCGGATTATTTTTGGAATATCGAGGTCATAGAAAATTACGACTCGCTACTTGGTGCAGAGGATTCTGGGAAGGGTGAGCCGGCCGCTTTGTTACACCTTACAAAATCTGTAAGAACGAAGAATTGCTCGGAATCTTTTTCCTCATTTCCGAGTGCACATCTGTGTCTTCAGTTTTATTCATCAGGATTTGATTGGCTTGTGCAAAGTGGGCTTTACAAAACATTCGATTGCGGAAAACCATTAGCTTCCATCGCCACTTGAGGAGACAGAGACGGATAAAATCCTGCTAATGCATGAGGCAGAAACGGAAGAACGGAATACAAAAATTTCATCTTAGCGGTGAGGCCTGATTGATTTCAGCCTGCAGGTCCAGTCAAATGCAGAGACCAGTGCTTGTGTTCATGCCAACGATGTTTACCTCAAGCACCTCGGTGGGGACGTGAAACATGCCACAAAACAACTGGTTATTTGATTTTTTTGTC
The DNA here is from genome assembly GCA_030068025.1 of Parauchenoglanis punctatus. Classification (NCBI taxonomy): domain Eukaryota; kingdom Metazoa; phylum Chordata; class Actinopteri; order Siluriformes; family Auchenoglanididae; genus Parauchenoglanis; species Parauchenoglanis punctatus. The sequence continues at coordinate 2,111,542 of JAQQZU010000038.1, read as the reverse complement.
CCACCTGTAACTAAACCATGACGTAGTAATTAAAAAAAAAAAAAATCGGAATCTGTTTAGAGTTGAAAAAAGTGGCTGCAATTTAGTCATTTAAGTGATTTGTACAGATAAATCTGGCAAAATCTGACCAAGGCCATGAGATAAAGTAAATCAGAGTTGATTTTCTTTCACACTGGGGCTCCAGTTTGCCAGCCACATATGCTTGTGGTTCAGCAGGGATATTTCATTTTCATGTTGTAATCGTTGGTCTACAAAATGAAAGTGCTACACCTTTCAGATCAGGTGGGTCTGATCCTAATGTCTACATTATCAACGAATTTGTGTATCGACAGAAATGTAGATAAATATCTATTCAGCCTCAGACCTGAACTCACGTGTTGGTGCATCCCTCCTACTTATTATATACGAAAGTGGAGATGGCGCTGATTAAACCGATCCCAGACAAAATAAAATTATGTTGGATTGGATAGGCGAGGACAAAAAAGAATGAATTCATTTCTGCAACAAATGGAAATATTTGGAATTGAATTTGATTATATAAAAAGATACGTATTTAAAAAACAAAACTTGAATGTATTTTTTGATAGGATAGATTTATAGTATAT
>JAQQZU010000038.1:2078459-2104437 GCA_030068025.1 Parauchenoglanis punctatus | reverse complement strand
ACATTCACTATAATCACACACTCACACTGTAATCACACACACACTATAATCACACACACTTTAATCACACACACACCCACACACCCACACACCCCCACCCACCCCCACAGGTCCTGTTAGCCAACACTAAGTACAGAGGTGGGAATTAATAACAGGTCTGTAGTATAAAGCTGAAGGTTATAAATGAAGTACTATGATGACACTGAGCAATCAGTTCTTTTATCAATGCTGGAATTTAAATAAACAAACAAACAGACCGACAGACACCAAATAAATCAACGGAACACATAATCATCACAGTACAACACCAAGTCAATTAAACTTCTGGGATATCAGTCTGTCCAGTTAGGAAGCGCACGTGATTGTGAATCAGTTTCACCTGCTTTGGTGCAAATGAAAGCAACATGTGGACAGCAGGGGCAACAGCAGGAGGTATGGGGGTGGGAATGGTTTAGCAGGTGGTGACTATCAGATCATCTTGTTTTGCACTTCGCTAGTGCCCTCGTCACTACTGGCAGCATGAGGTGGAACCTGCAGCCCATTCAGGTTGCACAGGTAGTCCAGATGTTCCAGGACGTTCCAGAATCCAGCCCTCAGTGGGTTAATGATTTCGTTTCCGTTGCCCATTCTCAGTGAATTACAAAATGTATATCAATAAAGATTCTCAACTTGAATATTTCATTCATCGAGATCTGATTTAAATCGAGATCTTCATTTTCCTGAGCAGTGTACAGGCTGAGAGTTTGTTATAAGGTTCCCATTCTTTCCCATTTCACTGTTATATTAGAATTCCTAGTTCTTAATTTTTCTACTTTTCTTATTTCCTACCAGATGATTCCTTTGTTTCTGATTTTTCCTATTTTCCTGTTACATGATTCCTATTTTCTTGTTATATTAAATTTTGCCCCTTATTTTCCTGTTACATATTTAATCACGGCCGTCACGGCGGTGCAGCGGGTAACGCCGTCACCTCACAGCAAAGAAGGTTCTGGGTTCGAACCTGCTGGCTGACCGTGTTAATGAACTTTTTTCCCCTTACAGACACATTGACTGTGTCAAATAAATCTGGCTGAAGAGGAAAATAGGACGAGAGCTGAGAGCCGGGCCACAATAACCTACTTCTTTTTTTTTCCTAATCCACCACACACACACACACACACACACACACACACAGCAATTATACAATTATGTAAACAGCCACACAAGGTCAGACAGAAAAAAGGCAACAGAATTCGCAGATACATTAACTACTCTCTATCTTTCACTCTCTCATACACACACAGTCACACAAACTGTGTGTGTGTGTGTGTGTTTGGCTCAGAGGAATCCAGGCTTCCTGTCAGAGTATGTGTAAGTCTAAAGGCTGTGCAGCATTATGAATATAATAATGAAATACTACTGTTATGGCAAAAATAAAAATTCTCATTTGTCAGAGATATTTTTCCAGTGACTGTTGTGTGATCTTGATTTTCTTGCACATTCTACAAGGATGAGTCAAACACGGACCTTAAAATCAGCAGCTGCACTCAAAGATTGTTCAGAGGAATCCGAGAAAGCGCTAGAAAACTTGATTGAATGAATTTATTATTACGCGAAGATGATACACTTCCATGAAACCTATTTGCAATAAAAATGCGAAAATTAAAAACAATAAAAAAAAAATAATAAAAAAAAAAAAAGCCACGAGAGTTTTTATTTGACTCACTCTTGCGTTTGAGGGTGCCAATAATACTGCAGATAACTAGACATTAGGTTAAAGCACGAATGAAGATTCACTAAATAAATAAATTAATCTATAAATCACTCGAATCCAGTGCGAGTGTTCCCGAGATAAAACCCGAAATAAGAGCGCAGCATCCCGATATGAAAAGGAAATAATTAAAACTGAGTTTTTCCAGCTTTTGGGTTTTTTTTAAATAAAGTTATTGTTTCTGGGCTTGTTTGCATGAAGGGTGCAAATATTTTTGCTGCAGACTGTAGAAGTAGCTTGCAGAGTGAGAGATTGACGCTGTCCTTCATTAATTCACTGTGTGACAGATGCATTGTGGGAGAAAGTGAAAGTGAAGCATCCTTTGTTATTGCACTCTTGTGAGAGAGTGAGGAAGAGGAGAGAGAGAGAGAGAGAGAGAGAGAGAGAGAGAGAGAGAAATAAAAGGACAGAGGGACAGAGAGGGGAGAGAGGGGGACAGAAAGAATGGATGTGTGTGTGTGCATGTGTGCATGTGTGTGTGTGAGTGAGAGAGAGAGAGAGAGAGAGAGAGAGAAGTGTGAAAACATGGAGGTGTATAAAGTTTACAGAGAAAGTCTAAAATGAAGACACAGATAAAGTCAGACAGAGACAAAGAGAGAGATAACACAAAGAGAGAAAAAGTGTGTGTGTGTGTGTGTGTGTGTGTGTGTGTGTGTGTGTGTATGGGGGTGATTTATTGCTCTGCAGCAGGGTGTTTGAGTCCTCAGCTGCTGCACATCAGCATGAAGTTTCAGCAGCGCTGCAGTGCACCAAATCCACTCATTAACCTCACACACACACACACACACACACACACACACTCTCTCCTAAACTTATGTCAGCCGTACACTTGCATGCTTGGCACTTGGCAAAAACACACATGTGTATGCCACACTCTTCCACACACTACTTCTGCACACACACACTCACAAAAAGATCCACTGTTCACATAATGTACACACATTATCAGGTTTGGGGAAAAACAAAGTAGACACACTGACCACACACACACACACACACACACACTGACCTCACACGCACGCGCTCACATGCGCATGCACACACATACACACACACACACAGCTTTAAAAAAAAGAAAGAAAAAGTGTCAGTACAGCGCTTGTGGAAACACCCAGCTGCTCCACTCCACATCGTACTCTACCTCGTGTGAATCAGAGCCTCGCCGTGCCTCGACCTCAACTTAAAACAAAGTGCAAAAATGAAAACCCGATACGGTTGCTGCGGCAACCAGCGGAACCGAAGAGGAAAATGGGATTTTTACCTTAAATTGCTTTTACAATTACGACTAAGCCAAAGCGAGGGAAATTGCTCTCATTTCGAGGCGGTAAAAATAGCAGCCGTGCTGGAAGCGCGTACACGAGGCCTTATTACGGCGATCCTTAACCACGAGCCCAATTTGAGGCCGGATTATAAAAGAGAATTGAGACTTAAATAAAAGACGGAGATGCAAAACACAAACCTGCTGCTGTTCCTCTGTTCTGGAGGAAATACTCAGGAAATGGGACATAGGCGCTATAATTGCATACATAGGATACAGATAAAGAGCTGCGATTCATTAGTAAACACGTCCCGTACAACTCCTAACGCTGTTCATGTGGTCACTTTACCAATCAAACCTCGTTAAAAGAGCTATACCAGTGTTTACGCCAGCTGTAATGCAGATCGGAGGTTTATAGTTATGTACCTGTAATACTTTAGCGTTTCTACAGCATCAGCTCATTCCTATATATGGCAGACGCTCAACACAAACAGATTAAAAGAAGAAACGTGTAATTGTTGATATAGTAACGTTTTCTTAGAAAAGACATTTTTTTTTATTATTATTCTGGAAGGCGTCACCAGTGTCATTGACTTGTAACAGTAAGCCAAGACAAGATAAAACAAAATAAGGGAAGATAAAAGGAGTGATAAATGCCAAGATGAAACAGGATAAGGCAAAATTAGATAAGACAAAATGGGGGGGGGGGAGAAAGAAAAGGTAAAATGAAACACAATAAGTTAAGACAAGATAAAACAAGACGAGATTAAACGACACAATACATGATGTGATCATACAAGACAAGGCTAGACAGGACAAGACAACACAAGTTAAGACAAAAACAAGACAAGACTATATGATAAGGTCAAAAGAAGACAAGACAAGACAAGGTAAGATTACATAGGACAAAATAAGACGAGAATAGGAAAGGCCAGACAAGACTGGATCAAATAAGACAAGATGAGACATGGCAAGGTAATTCAGACAAGATAAAACAAGATAAGACAAGACGAGACAAGATGTGAAAAGATGAGAGAAGACAGGATAAGACAAGACTGCATAAGATGAGACTAGAGGCAACAAGACTAAATAAGAGAAGACAAGATAAGCTAAGACAATGAAAGATAAGAGAAGACAAGGCACGACAAGACAAGACAGCATAAGACAAGGCACGACAAGACAAGGCAAAGCAAAACGAAGCAGATGAGGGTTTAAAAACGCGTAACTTGTTGAGTAAATTTCTCATATGAAATGTACCTAAAAAAAACCCCCACAGGATTCCTCAGTATTTAAAAACCACTAAAATAAGGCTTGGGGTGTGTTTTTTTTCCTAAATGTGGCTTCCTAATTTGGTTTTGGCCAATTCCCATCCATCACCCATAGCTCTCACCTATCACAAATCATCTAATCAGGAAGGTGAAGTCTAACATGTGCTTCCTCCAAGGACATAACAACAAACTGCTGCTCATGCTGCGTCCCATGGCGGTGTAACACACTCGGAGGAAAGCGCTATCCTCCCTCTTCCATTTACACGGACTCACAGAGGCCCAGGATTGGCTAGTATCTCTGTGATTGACAGGAAAGACCGAATATGCCCCTCCCTCCCAGAGAACATGGCCAGGGTGCTGTCAGTTTTGGGTGTGGCATCATCAGGATTCGAACGCGCGATCTCCTAGCGATAGGGCATATGCTGTTAAGTTGCGCCACTGTGTTGTAATACAATCTCTGTGTAGTACAATCTCTGACACAGTGGTGGTGTTATGAATTAGATTAGTCTATTTTTTCCTGAGGGGATGTAAACATTTGTACTGTGCTGAATATAGAAATGCATGGTGATGTACAGGCAGTGTGTTACAGTGAGTCAGTGGACAGCAGCGGGGAGGTCGTTAGACGAGTAAATAAGCCGAATGTCCTCACTGCACGAGCCGTGTTTACAGTGAGAGGAGCGCGGCCACCTGTCTCTCTCTCTCTCTATCATACACACACACACATACATACACACACACGAGCAGGATTTACTGCATTACAGTGTGCCATTTCCTGCACTGGCATTGGGCTGAAAACATAGAGCGGGAAGGAGAGAGGGAAAGAATTAGAGACAAAAAGAGACAGAAAAAGACTGACAGAGTGGCAGAGGGAGAAGTGAGAGGGTGAGAAAGAAAGACAGAGAGAGAGGGAGGGGAAGAAACAGAAAGGAGAGAGAAAAAAATGAGTGAGATAGGAAGAGAGAGAGAAAGAGAGAAAGAGGGGGGGAAAGTAGTGTTACATAAGCAAAGCCCCGTCTGTGATCATGACTCCAGGCCAAGTGACAAATGACGCACGGAGAAAGAGAGAAAATGAGCGAGAGATACAGAAGAGAGAGGGAGTTAGAGGGAGAGAGAGACAGAGAGGAGGACAGGGACTGGAAGAAGGAAGACAGACGCCTGTATGCAGACTGGAATGTTGTTGTTAAGGGACAGCGGGATGGAGAGAGTGAGTCAGTGACAGACTGCAGCATGAATGCGTGATAGCTGAGGAGTGAGAGAGTGAAGAAGTGAGAAAGTGAGTGTATGAACGAGTGGGCGAGACTGAAGGACCAGCGTGTCAGTGGGTGAGGCACTAATCACACTTTTCCACCATGGCACGGAACAGCATGGACACTGTTCTGAATCCAGTATCCATTAGCCGTACCTCTGTTAAGTACCCGTGCCCATGTCTGTAGTAATAATAATAATAATAATAATAATAAAATTTCTGTGTAATCAATGGGTTTACAATATCAGTGGAATCCTCGCTGGACTGTTATGTGTCTGTTCCGTCGCTTTTACTATGGTTACCACACAAGAGACGCAAGAGATTCTTCATTCGCTGTAGGAAAAGCTGTGCTAATCAGGATTCTGACCTTTCACACGTGAAGCAGAGGGAGACGGGTAGAGTGGAGACAGACTTACTGCTTCAACATGTCTAAAACTCGCATAGCTGTTTCTGGCATTTAAATCATGATGAAAGGAATTAATCAGCGATTTCTAATACCATCGTTATTCAGCTCAAACCTCCTGCATGGCACGGACACTTGTCTACCTCAAAGGGTGAACTACTGACAACAGAAGTACTCCTGATGTGTTTGGAGAACTCGGCTAATCTACAGAATGGTGCTGTTCAACTGTAGGACTACTGCTTTTTTTTCAGTATCAGACCATGTATATCATCATGTGACTACCACTGTTCAGCCAGCCAATCAGAGAGCAGTATACTACTTCGACTACCATTTTATGTATCTGTTTCTGTATCAGAGGTGTGCACATCCATGTTTATGTCCAATCAGAGGTCAGCAAATGAGCATATAGCTGCTTCTGACTACCTCAGACACCAGTATCATCATTCTGACTGCTTTTTTCCACCATTCTTTTGTATCTGGCCAATCAGAGGCCAATATATTATCATGTGACGGATTCTGGCTACCAATTTTTCTTTATCTGACAAATCAGGGGCCGGTATATTATCATGTGACCACTTTTGACTACCATTGCTTCTTTGTCTGACCAATCATAAGCTAAATATTGCCATGTGGCTGTTGTTAACTGCCATTTTAATGTATCTGACAAACCAGAGGCCAGTATATTATCATTTAACCAATTTTGACCACCACTGTTTCTTTATCGGACCAACCAGAGGGCAAATATTGCCATGTGACTGTTCTTGTCTACCATTTTAATGTATCTGGCCAATCAGAGGTCAGCATATTAAACTGCTTTTGACTGAAATTTATTTCCACATTTGGCCAATTATAAGCCAGTATATCATGTAACTTTTTCCGGACTACCATTTTTTTTATATATTTGACCAGCAGGGGGGGCAAAATAGGAACAAAACAAGCAAGGAGGATGCAGAAATGAGAGGGGAAAAAAAAAATCATAAAAAAAAAATAAATAAAAAATCCTTGCAGAGCAGCAGAGAGCAGCGAGCTGAATTCACCAGCATAACCCAATAATGTTACTTTCTACATCAGCATTCAGCTCTGGCCAGCTGCTCCAAGCACAGAGACACACAAAGACAGACAGACAGTCAGACCGATCGACCGGCAGACGGAGATGCGGAGAACTTGAGAAACTAAAAAAATCCAACAAAACAAAAACTTCAACGCAGTGAAATACATGGCCCCTGAACTAACCGGACATGGGAAAGAAAACAGCTTCATTATTCATAAAGCCTGTGTGAAAGGTGAGTGTGTGACACGTTCCAAAAATGACACGAGTACCCTCAGCAAACAGTGTTGATTAGAAATGATCACACACAAGCACATTCACAACTGAAGATGATGGCTGGGAATTCAGACCAGAAGCCAACTGCACCACTGTTAGGAAGGACCAATCAGAAACTGTACGCTTTGCAAACATTTTACTACAGAAACATACCATTATTAGCCAACTGTTGATCAAGTGATGTGTGGCGTACAAAGAATGGGCCAAAGAAATTCAACCATAGCAACAAAGGTCTAACATGTTTTGGATTTGTTGTGAATAAAAAGTTGGCTATAGACTATAAAATGTGTTTATTTTACAAATTATTATAAAAAACAAACAAACAAACAAAGTGGCCATAATATCAGTGAGATCCTGATGTTCGAGAACGCCCAGTAAGCCATCTGGACTCCAGTGATTTACCCGGTGTTGTGTGGGGTGGCTGCGGTGTTGCCATGGGGATTCTTGGTCTTCTCCGGGGGGGTTTCTGAGGTCGACGCCGTGGAGGACTGTGAGGATACCGACTCATTACTGCCCAGAGAGGCTTCATCAGGAGTCAGAGAGACATTCTCAGAAGACGGAGACCCTGCACAGGAGATGAGGTAGAGAGAGACAGGGCAGGGTGTTGGTTTAATCATGACTTCAATGAATACAATATGAGGTGATAAAGATAACTAAATGACCTGAAGGTGGAACAAGGGTGTGTGTGATTAAAATACAGTACGAAATACAAAGGATCCAAAATCACCACGGCTTGCCAGATTGGTCTCATTTAAGCTCAAATGGTGCAGAAACATCTCTGAAGTATGACATAACCATCATCCAGCTGCACTTCGAGCTCAGCTGCAAAGCTCTAGCTGAGAGTTAGTCCCCAAAAATCATCATTATTCATTTTTCAGACCCAATTTCAGCCGATTCTCATTCTCGCACGTCTCGGCGACATCATACGTTATCACCTCTGACGTTTTTAGGAAGATCACTTGGCTTCCTGAGAAGTGTGATATACCAGTAGCTGAGTATTTTCAAAGTGCCGCCCACAAAACAGCTCGTGATAAGAGGAAGACGGCACAGATCGGTCTACTGTACAACTTTAATTTTGATGACTTTTAATTTTCATACGTGATCCTAGACAGCGTACATATCTGACATGTGGTCATGCGAAACGTCACTGCCGTCACAATCGTCCTGTGTCAACAACACGGCAAACACAGCGGAAAGATCTCTGAGCAATGCTGATGGCACTTAGCGGAACTTGGTAGTGTGTCTATTTGGGGCATTTCAGAGGAACAGGTGCATTCATATTAAAGACAGGACACGGGTCATTTACGGTTACGGATCTGAAACGTCGAGACAGACAGATCTAATCTAAGCAAAATATCAAAAGAGTTTTGTAATGTGAATGCAACCATACTGAAACCTGGAGCTAATCTCATCGCTTACAGGTGATGTGCTGTCAATTTTATCTGCTTTGATCTGAAAAGTTTTGTTCCACCACTGGGAAATTCCATACCAAAATACCTGCTGTTTTTTTTTTTTTAATCATTTTTTTTTTCCGCAGTAAACTATGGGTGGTCTGATAATTTCACTCCCATTCAGATAGACGTCTCTGATTTCACAGCCTTTTTACATGGGGAAACGTTTCTGACCATCGCTAAACACCGTATTTATCTGGGTGTCTGGAGAATTTCTAATTGCGTCCGGCAATCACGAAATGATGGATGATTTGGAAGAGTCACTCAAACGACTTCCCAGTTTGGGGTGCGTAACTTTTTATCATTTGTTCTGTGTTTACTGGAGGCCCATGCAAAGGAAAACAAGAAAAATACAACAACAACAACGTCAAGATTGCTAGTTTAACATACTGTATACTATACTTATACTCTGCTGCGTATGATGCTCAAATGTGCTGCATAAAATAGTAATAAAAAAATATAGATATACAAAAACCACAGTAGTTTTGTGCTGAGATTCTCAAACATTTTACAATCAAAAACCCCTTTAACTGTTTAATAAAAGGACCTCCCGAGTATAAAGTATACTTTACAAACTAACCAATTTTTATTTAATTAGGTATATAATTTAAATGTGTGAAATGATATTTTGCTGCCAGAGGCATTTTTGTGTTTTTGTTTATTTATTTCTGGACTTTGAGAACCATGAGTTTAGTGCATTCCTATTCCAATTTACTGTTACTCTACTTTAACCTACTTATCTTAGTAACTTAACTTACCATCCTATTTTACAAACCTATTATTAGTTAGTAAAATAGGTTAGCAGAGTAAGTTACTTATTAAGGTAAAGGAAATAACATTAGTAAAATAAATTAAGTTTTATTACTAAGGGAAGTTAAGTTAGTAAGTTAATAAGGAAGCTAGATTAATAAGATAAATCAGTCATGGAAGGTTAAGTAAAAAATTGAAAAAGTTAGTACGGGTTTACAGATAGGAAGTTCAGTATTTTACAGGAAAATAGTAATTTGCTAATGAAAGATTTATAAAATATGATAGTAAGTCAAGTTACTAAGCTAAGTTAGTCAAGTAGGGTAAGTTAGAAGGTAAAGTAAATTACATTTGTTAAAGTAAATTATGATACTAAGGGAAATTATGCTAGTAATTTAGATAGGTAAGTTGATAAGGTAAAATAAGTCAGTAAGGTTTTAAAGATGTTAAGCATTTTACAAGAAAATAGTGTTTCAAACGATACTAAAACCAGGATAAAAATAAGTTAGTAACTTACTTATCTTAGTAACTTAACTTACTATGCTACTTTACAAACCAATCCGTAGTAACTTACCAACGTAACTTCTTCCTGTTTTAATATCTTATCATAAAACTATTTTCCTGTAAACTACTGAACCCTACACACTAATTATAAATTTTACCCCCACCCCTTTTGTAAACAATTACAGATGTTGTGGGAAGATATGTCGATTTCCAGATCTATTTCAACATTAAGTCCAATGATTGCGGAAATATTTAACTCTGTTCTTCCGACACTATCTTCCCTTTTTTCCCCTATTGTCCATTTATATTTGCCAAACATGTAACTTGTCCTGTATAAGATTAATCTCTGTGTGTAAAGGAGCAACCAAGTGTGAATCCACATTGGACAAACAAAAAGCTGTCATTTTAAATTAGCTTGTGTAATCACAATTTCTTCGCCCGGCAATGCCTGTTTTCTGGCCCTAAAATGATGGCAGAAGCAAACCCAAAATCTAGAGAGAAGCCAACTAAATAATCAAAGGGATTATAAAATGTCAAAACCTGTTTCAGCCTGCAAGAAATTGAAGAGGGAGTCTGGAAAAAGCTTCGGAAAAATAAAAAGTACAGATGTTGTGGTTTCCATGTTTAACTAGTAAAAACCATAAGTATATACATACATCTCTCCCCCTTCTTTGGGTAGGATTGAATTTCTACTGTATTGTACTATTCAGAATTCAGAAACTGAATATAATTTTTTCATTAAAAGGCTGAGTTTTACCCAGTTGAATCTAAGAAACGTCACACTTGTGATAGTATGGTTATGGTCAGAGGTCACGCTGATGAAAGATTACGAGCCATGACTGCATATTTGACTGCAGTCACACACATTGGTGTTGAGAATCAATGCTATTATAGACACTCTCTTGGAAGGTTCATGTCTCAGGATATAAAGAGGATCTGCTGTGTGGATTTGGCCTACTTTCTGATGGAAGAACACTTTCAACACACTGCTGGCTGAAGCCTGTGACAGAGACGTACAGCCTACACACTCACCTGGCCCTGAGCTTCACAAAAATCTCACCATCATTCTTCCTAGGCCAGAGAATCAGCCAAGAAGTGTGGTTTAGTGAGAGTTTTAATGTGCGGTTCAGGGCTTCTTTCATATATATACACATACATATACATATACATATATATATATGCAGAGTTTAGTCAGTTTGTCTGTAACACTGCTCCAGTTTCCTGCTCGGTGTGGAACTTTAGGTAGGTGAGAACATAGCAGTCACACTCGAGTCCAGAACAAAACAACTGGTCTGAGAGTCTGAGCAATGTACCTTCCTGCTTAATGTACTTCACTGACTTACTTTACTACCTAACGTACCTAGGGCTATCTAGGTAAGCATCAACTTAACCTACTACCAAAGTACTGTACCTTACTAACATACCTAACTAACTAACTTACCACATATTGCAGCTTAATAACTTACCTTACCATATAAGGCACTTTACTAACTTCCCTTACTAACTATTGTACCATACTTAACTAACTTACCCTTCAACATAAAACACTTTACTAACTTAATAACTAATGAACCTTACTAACTTCCATACTAATTTAAACACCTTAAATTACTAACTTGTCTTACCTTACCTCACATACCGTACCTTGCTAACTAATTTATTAACTTAATTAGTAAAATTAGAAAGATAATTTAGTAATTTAACTTAAATTATCCTTACTAATTTTACTACATTTGCCCTACCCTACTGATTTACCCTACTATCTTATATCAGCAACTTCTTAACTATATTAACTTACTCACATACTTTACCAGCTAATGTACCGTACCTTACTAACTAATGCATCTTATTAACCTATTTTACTAATGTACATGCATAAACCAACATACCTTCCCAATTGACATACCTTACTAACATACCTAACCCTTATTAAAGTATTTACTTTAATAAACTAAGCTTACTAGTTTATCTTATTAATCATACTTACTAACTTATTTTATCATAAGGACATTGTTTAATTACCTTATTAACTGGACCCATGACCTTATTATAGTAAAATATGTTAATTTAGATTAACTAAAGTTACCTTAACTTACTTTACTGACTTTACCTTATTATTCCTTAAGAATTTAATTTACCTTAATAACGTAATTTACCTTACCTACAAACTTACCTTAATAACTCACTAACCTACTTTACAAACATGTCTTAACTTATCTTTGTAACTTAACTATATTAACTTGATTTGCCTTAACTTACTAACTAACCATACTGACTTACCTTCATAATACAACTTATTACCTTACTTTATTAATTTATTTTACCTTAGTAACTTAATTTACCTCTACCTTATCCTAACAACGTATCCTCAAACCCTAGTAACATAACTTAGCAACTTAAGTTACCTTACTCACACACTAATTTTAACTTAAGTTACTAACCTTCCTTACAAACTAACCTTAATAACTTACTATCTTAGTAACGTAGCTTACTAACACCTTGCTAACTGAACTTGGTTACTTACTGAGTTTTTCTTGAGTTGAAATTGTCCAAGTACCAGTTAGTTTTACATTATTAAACCGGTCACTACTTCTTGTGTATGTTTTTAGCGCCACCTGTGGACCAGATAGGTCTTCGCTTCTCCAAGCCTCAGGGTTAAACAGCAACACAATCTACTGTCAAGCAGTGATGAATTATTTGTGTAGCTCACTCGTTCCTGCTTCCCATGGATGAGTGTTCAGCCTCTCGTACCTGTATGAATGTCCGGGGGGTTGTACACAGCCAGCGGGCGGCTTTGGCGAGCCTGCTTCTTAGACTGGCGCGTCGGAGCGGTGAACGGAGAGAGAGACGAGGATGGACAAACGCTCGGAGCATCTCCAAATATCTTCAACAGGAAAAAGAAGCAAAAACGGGTTAAACTTTGTGAGGGTGAAAGAAAAGTATGAGCAAACTTTCTCTGAAAGTGTGTTTCTACTCTCAAATGAATGCATCTTGTCCAAATAGAAGTTCAGCCATGTGTATTCAGATACCATTACTGCAAGCATTTACAGCAGCTTGCATAAGTATTCACCCCCCCCAGAAGTACGTTCTGTAGTGTTACCACCTGAAACTGAAAGGAACTTCACTACAACATGAATCAGCACAAAACAGCCCATAATACTGACTAATGCCTTTTTTTTAAATAATGTATTCAATTGTACTACACAGGATATTTAAAGTTGAGGTCATTTTTAGCAACTAGTTCCGGATTTATACTTTTCCAGAACTTTGTCTCGGATGTGTTTTGATAGCGCCATGTTTAGGAGCCAACTTCTAACAAACGGGGTTCTTCCAGGAACGGGTGTATTTATTGTGAGGTCGTGTGACACTTTAACTGCAAACATGTCAACTTCATTCAAGAAGACCAGAATGATTGCGTCAGAACTGATTTAGGGATTTCACACCCACGCTACAAAACGTTCAAAGAGGATGAAGACTTAAGCAAGCCATTGTAACAGTTATGCCATCAAGCACTTTCTCATAATAGCGCAGTTCGAGCATGATCATGGAAAAAAAAAAAGACCAGAATCAGGCTGAAATAATAAAGTGAAACATCCAAACGAATGAGGCGCAAGCTGCAGACTGGCTCCTACGAGTCTAAGTGACGTCTGATTCGAGGAGAACTTCAGACACAGAATTAAAAAGACTGAAAGTAGCTGAAGTCTGGAAGTTTCCGTATGAACGAGATGAGAAATCACAGCAGCGGTGGAAGGGATCGTGGAAGGGATCGCAATCTGATACCACTGAGGAGAAACTTCAGCCGACAGCATGCCTCCACTCCCTCCTGTCACTTTCAGAGCTCCTTTCTCATCTCGCTCTACATTCTCCGAACCTTTTTTTTCCTCCCGGGCTGCCTTCCTTCCTTCCTTCCTTCCATCCTTATCGCCCTCTCTCCTCGCTCCTTTCTCTCCCATGCACTCGGTGTCAGTTAGAGACTTCTCTTTCTGCGCTCTTTCTCTCGCAGCTCCTCCACTCCCCAGCCACACTCTTCTCTCCTTCTCTCTCTGCTTCCCTACAGATGGACATGAATGCAAAACACTGTCTGCTCAGAGCATCTGGGGCCATCAGCAGTCTGGCAAGCTGTAGCCTGAGAGAGCAGCGCATATCTACTCGTCTGTGTAGTCACTGCCTCAACACCACACTCGCTCCAACTTTAACTAAAGGTGGGGAAAAAACTGAAGTGCACACTCCAGAGTAATCATCCATAGGTGATGTGCTGTGCAAATTATTGGACATTCTGTTGCTCCTGTGTGTTGATTGTTGAACAACTAAAAATACAGTGTACAGGAGAGGTGAAACTGAAATAATCAGCTCTCTCTAAACTTAGACAAATTGAGGTTATATTGAACGGATAATTAATCTGAGGACTGATCAAAGTTTTCCCTGCATTTCCTGAAAAGCCGAGTTAGTACTGGATACGTGACCGGAGAGTTGTTGTGTCATAAAATATAAACAGCCAATCAGCTTCAAATATATAACACTGGTTTACCACAGGGGAGGGTTGATTTGCATACGCATTTGCATATTCATTGATTTTCAAGGTGTAGATTTTTTTATGTCATCTATTTGTGCAAAAGTCACCGACTCTATGCTATCAGAACAAAGATAACACTTAAAATTTACTAAACAATGTTGGTTTACTCAGAGCAGGCCCTTAAAGGTACCACCTTTGTCCTTTTGGAACCTAATTTAATTCAGTATCTTGAATTTGACATATAGCCATTGTTCTTCAGTACATTTACATGCACGTTAATATTCCATTACTATTCCCAATATGATGATATTTGGGATTTGATATGGGTCGTGTATTCCGTATGGATATTCCGAATTTGACCTTATTCCAATTCTAGCATTTTCGGATTAAGACGTGTGGGATATGCTGATATTATTCGTCAGTTTGCGTCACACGGCGCTTTCCCGTAACGCTCAGCCCTGTGTGTTGCATAGAAACCGACTAAACAACAGTTTGCAAGGCTAGGGTAGAGATGCACGCGTGTAAACGAGGATATTTATTGCGATATTCGTTTTCATATGAATATTCCAACGCTGAGTAGGAATATTGTCTTTTTCGGAATACGGGCAAAAACTTTTGGAATACGCAGTGCATGAAGCTGTAGTACGTTTTATTTAAAAAAAAAAAAAGCATAATCACTGTGTAAAAATACATTGTAATGTGGTGCTCGTGAGGCGTCGCGAGTCGTCCCTGACTATCCTGTAATAATAACTGACATTTGGGTCGGATTTGGTGGGGGTTTTGTACGCACGTCATACTGTGGCACGGAGATATCAAAAGCGAGCGAAAGAGTCGGATTATACACTAGAACAGGAAGGAGATTTCGCACTAATGAAGTTTTGTGTTTGTTTTTTCCCCCCATGTTGAACAGGTTCTTGAGGTGCATTTACCAAATCATTACATTATAAATTTCACACTTTTATTTCTTATCTTGTGTTAACATGCATGTAAGAAAAAAACCCCTCATATTTTACATGTCTAAAAATGTTTTTTTCCCAAAACATTGAACTGTAACAGAGAAATTTCTCTATGCGCTTAAAGAAAAGGAGGATGCTAAGTAAAAGTAAGCACTTTTCACATGAAATCATCATCGAGGCTGTCTGGGAAGAAGAAGCCTGAAGTACAATTGTGACAATTTCAAGACACTCGAAATATCTTTCCAGCCAATCTTTCCAGCCAAAAATACACGACCACTTACTCAAGCGAACGCATTCAGTTTTAAAAGGACAAGCGTGGGTAACACCAAATATTGATTTCACTCTGCTATGTCATTTACTTCTTACACCTAAACTTTAGAAGGCACATTTGACTAAATAAAGGCTCATTATTATTATTATTATTATTATTATTATTCAGTCCAGGTTTCTCAGCCGACTTTTGGTGACGGAAAATATTCATGATGAGTCAAACTGTTTTTTTAATTTCACATTGTTTACTAAAAACAGACGCCACAAAAAATCTCTCTCTTTTTTTTTTTTTTTTAACACAATCTCCATTGTTCAAGGGAAAAAAAAAAAAAAGTTCAATTCTAACGTATGTTGCACTTTAAAGGTTTACACTTGACTCAGCCTCGTCATTCACACGCGGCCAAATGCTGAAGTTTAATGTTGGAAAAAAACAAAAAAAGAAAAACTTGGTAAGCTTAAACATAAAAAGGGTTCAGATCTGCTACAGGCAAATCCGTGACTTTATTTTTCTGAATCAGATGAAGCTTTTTCAAATGACGTTAATGAGCCGGAAAGAACTGGTAAAGAATAAGATACGTGTGAAATCACCGCATGCCGAGCCCTAAAATGAAACATGCTTATAACTGTAATCGGAAAAAGGTCTGCTTATAAATTAATCTCAAGCCCATGACGTGAACTAACTCCGTTTTTATGGATTATGCACATTCTAAAAATCTAAATCCATTTCCATCAATGTTTCAATAAATAGTCAGATGCATCTGTGCAGACACGTGTTTAAACACTGCAAGAACACAAAGAGCTCCACCTAGTGTTCTTGACCTAGTGTCTCAGAGCGACCCGGGACAATCCTCCTGTTCTGACTTCTTGTTTCACAGCCACATTCAGAAAGCTGCTACTTCCTTCTCATTTGCAAGTGCAGCGGTTTTTTTTTAATTTTTTTTTTTTTATCATATCTAATCTGAGATCTTAACTGTGACACCCGCTTACCTGTGATCAGCTTGTGATAATGAGATTCGGAATAATTCTAATGACTCAATCATCACTCCAACTCTTGCTGTATGCGAAGAGGAAATGTCACCTTTTCGTGCTGCTCTATGAGAATCTCCACCACGATGTTCTGAAACTTGAGGTCCATGATGGCCGCCACCGTCTCCTCCTGAGGCCGCATGAGGGTGGGGCCGAACACCACGCCCAGGTTCGCTACCGTCATCAAGTTCTGCTTACTGTGGGCCCCCACACTGTGACAGACAGAGAGAGAGAGAGGGAGAGAGAGAGAGAGAGAGAGAGAGGGATATATCAGTGTGTCACCTGTACTGATAATAACGGCAATCTTTTACTCCATAAAATGGGATTTAGAAGTGCATTTGTTGAAATAATGTGATGTTTAATTATATTTAAAAGTTAAGTAGGTTCATGTTTCTAAACCTATAATAGCATCGTGTGAATTAAAACATAAAATGTGCAATATTTCCACACAAAAAAGGCTAGTTTCTTCATCTGAACGAAATAATTAATTAGAGATTAGCTCTTAAACAGAAAGTACAATTGGCTAGGTTGAGATTAGATTAGCGTTTTAATTTCAACTGTAATTCCCTTTGTAGAAAAAGAGTTGTTGTTGTTTTTTTCTTTTTAAAAACTTTGTTTGTTTACTTCTATTAATGGGTTCCTCAAGTGGTTAAAGGGTTCTTTTTTTACATCCTAAAAGGGTTCTACATGAAACTGTCTGTCCTCTTTGACAGAGATAAATTGCAGGGTTATACGTGAAAGCTTGAATGTTTCCACTAAGTTGCAAACTGCAAAGGTTGTAAAGTTGCTTTATCGGTCATTCCTGAAACTCCTGAACAAACTCTGGAAAACCCTCCAATGCTTAAATTTCCGAAAAGAAACTAAACTAATAATAAGAATAAACAACAACTAAAATAATAATAATAGTAATAATAAATCTCATTCTCCCATCACCAAAATGGTTTATAATTTCAAAAATATTTTATTTGTATTAGATTCACATTGTTGTTGTTAATCCACAGAGTTTAAAAGTTGCCTTGTTAGCCTTCTATAGTGTCATGACTTCCAGTATCCACATGTGGGGCATGGAATCATAGGCCTTCTTGTATTTACTCCAGGCTGTGGTCAGGTTGGTGTGCCTAGTCTTCGAGTCATTGCTCTATCGCCCACTAGCTGGTGCTTTGACCCTCTGGTGTTGGATCTGAGCTTTGCTCATGTACTGACTCATGTGTCTGCATAGCTTCTCTGCTATGATGCCTGAGAGGAGCTTCCTTGTTGTGGAGAGGCAGGTTATTGGCCTGCAGTTGCATGGTAGTGTACCCTTCGGAGGATCTTTCATGATCAGGATTGTCCTACGTGGTGTTAGCCAGTCTGGGTGAGTGCCCGTTGCTAGCAGCTCACTCAATCATGGAGTGCTGTTAGATTCTTCAACCAGTAGCTGTGTATCATGTCAGGTCCAGGTGCTGTCATGCCCGAGGCTCGTTGTTGGATAACTGCCTTGGTGATGGTGCCTGGCTCTTGCTCTGGGAGATCACTGTGGACTGTGGTCTGCTCTTAGATCTTCCAGCCACTTAGCATTGGTGTTATGTGCTGCCTCCTTCTCCCATATGTCCTTCCAGTATTTCTCAGCCTCAGCTCTGGGTGGATCTCATCTTTCTCTGATGTTATTCCTTTGCAACTGAGAATACACCCAAGATGGACTTTTGAAGAACATGCCATTTATTCTTTTGACTTCTGCTTCTCTGGTGAATCTCTTCAGTCTTGTCGCCAGAGCCGAGTCTTCGTTTGGCAGTCTCCAGAGCCTCACTTCTGAACATCTTGTTGTACTTCTTCCTGCCCCAGGACCAGTCTCTGCGCTTCTGGGAGCTGACTGATGCGCATCCGCTACATTCTTTGTCTTGATTTTGTATCCAAGCATCTCCAGGATTACAGTGGCAGTGGAATATACTGGCTCGTTGGTTTCAGTGATGGTGTTAACACTGTTAACGTCTGCAAGCATCTCGTCTGAAGGAACTTTGGCAGTTAGCCGAGGGAGTCACACCCGAGGGTTGACCATGTAGTTTGGCCTCAATATTCATCTTCAGGATGCTTCTGTCATGACTGGTGGCAGACTGTCATGCAGTTCTTGTGTAATCTTCGGTTCCAGGGTCTGCTCATCATTTTCATCACCTATAGTGTTTCCAATCTGGAGTTGTAGTCTTTCAAGCTCTAGCTGTGAGAATAGCTTCCTTCTACTGATGTTAGAGCATTGGGCCAACAGCTGTTTCTTAGTCAGAGTGGATGTTGGTCTTCTGGTCCTTCAAAGTTCCCACATTCGGTGTATGTAGCCTCTTTCCTTGGGCTTGCTATTATGGTAGCACTCCATCGGTTATAAGTTTTTTGACCTAGTCCAGAAGTGTCTTGTTCCAGTAGCCCACTTTTCATCCGTATGTCCTGGTCCCTCCACAACTGATGCGGACCTTGTTAACCCAGGCGACGTCCGAGCCAGTATGGACTTATGGACGTCATCTCACCTTATCTCATTTTATCTATTACCTTATCTTCTCATCTTCTCTCATATCATTTTATTCTTTTCTTCTCATTTCATCTCATCTTACCTGGTCACATTTTCTCATCTCATCTTGTTTTTTATTTTATTTTTTTTTTTATCATCTTCTTGTCTCATTTTCTCACATAATCAAATCTCCTCACATCATCTCACCTTCTTGTTCTCGTTTTATCTCGTCATCTCCTCATCTCTTATATTCTCAACTTCTCATCTAATTTTTTTTCCATCTTACATTATTTCATTTTATCTTGTCTCATTTTATCTCACCTTTATCTTTTCATCTCATCTCATCTTCTCTAATCTCGTCTCGCTTTCTTGCCTAAGCTCATCTTCTCAGCTCATCATCTCATTCTTATCCTAGCTCATCTTATTTCATTTTACGCCATCCCATCTCATTTTCTCACCTCATTTGATCTAATCGTCTCTTCATCTTTTCTCAGCTTACTTCTCACCTTATTTTCTCATCTATTTCAGCTAAGCTCATCCCATCTTCACATCGTATATCATTTTAACTCATCATCTTATCTCATCTAATGATTATGTGCTCACCTCATGTCATCTTATCTCCTCTCATGTTATCTCATATTACCTTCTCATTTTATCCTCTCAATTTATCTATCACCTCATCTTGTCTTATAAAGGTTTTGTGAAGCTCTTTGAAGCTTATTTGGTATTAAAACCAGACTTAGAGTTTCAGCTCTGGGGTATTTATCTTATGTGCTATATAGACTTAAGAAGAGGAAAGTCCTTTAAGTTCTTTTGCTGCGTTAGTTCTCTTGTCTTGCTCTGATGGAGCAGGGTTTGGAAAGTGATTACTATTGAGGTAAATGGCCTCTGTACAGCTGACTTATTATATATATTATATATATATATATATATATAACACAAATCCTGTTTCTACACGTCATAGCACTCAGGCATTTAAAAAGCCCTAATTGCACAATTAGCAATAAAGATTTGGTGATATTTCAGTCTCTTCACAGAAACGTGTTCTGGATCTCTGGAGCATTTTAGGTTCAACCTGCGTTAAGATTTCATACGTTCTTATACGTTATTTAAGCTCTCGCCTTATGTGCTGTGCCGCAATTGTAAATGTGTTCGATGTGTTAAACGGTTGACAAGCTATTAAGTCTAGTTCTATTTATAAAGCTTGGATGCTCAGACAGCTGATGCACATTTCTGAATTCGGTTCAAGAGTTAAGCTTTGATGGTATTTGATTTTTTTTTTTTTTAAATAGTGACGTTGCCAATTAATCGTCGTTCAAATCCAATTTCAGACAGAACCCTGGAAATATTGGCTCTTCCTCTCGTTTTCTAACCGGCTTGTTTCAGAGCCAGCACTTCAGAGTGACTAAAGGGAAGAATTTAAGCGCGGATCACCCAAATTTCATTTCCAATCGCGTACCCGCTGGCACCGAATCCTGCTTTTGAGACTGCCCAGTTCCCAGGAGCAACAGAGATTATGTACTTATCTTCAATTTCCTGCTATTTACACTATATTAAAATGTAGGACACTGAAAAGGTGGGAAATCGTTTGAACAGCTTGCTAACATTTGGAAATGTCTTGTTTTATCAATCAGTCAGAGCTTTTACATAACAGCGAGACTATTTTCCAAACGCGTGGGTGGGGTAATCCTGCGAATAAATCCTAGCTCTTAAGCCGCATCACTTGTTATTATTATGATTTTATTTCCCAATATATAAATTTGTGGTGTGTGTGTGTGTGTGTGGTTTTACTTTGCTCTCCTCTAAGCTTCTTGCATGTGTGTGCCGTTGCCTTGGTGACTGAGGTAAGGCTACTGAAAGCCAGAGGTCCCTGTGCTATAGAGAGTGTGTGGCACTGTGTGTGTGTGTGTGTGTGTAGGGAAAAAAAAAACAGAAAGTAATGAAGATTGAGTATGAAAGGAAAGGCTTTAGGGTTAATGACTGCATGGCGACGAGGGACGGCCTTTTTCCTCAGTGTGAAAAGAGGGGGGAAAAAAGAACAAGCATGATGAAAACACACACACGCACACACACAAGCTAGAAGAAGGACAAGCAGTGAAGCGAGACCTGGAAGACAAGCAAATACCTGATAGAGATGGCGTAGAAGGAGAAGAGATGGAGAAACACTCACTTTGCCAGATGTTGGGTGACCAGGCTCAACACCTCTCGGTTCCTCTCAGGCAGTCTGTGCACCAAACAGTGGATGGCCTGAACACGGGACTCCGGACTCGCGCTCTCTGTTTACGAAAAGGAAGTCATTTAATTATATATATATATATATATATATAATTTCGGTATATTTTTCTAAAAGTATCACAGCCTTTTAAAGTAATTATTTCATTTTTCTGCTGGGTCACCACAACTTATTGTCAAGACCATAAATTTCACTAATAATAAACAGACATTAAATATTATTGCTTTGAAAGGCAGTTCCACTAAAACGCAAAAATATTTGGATTATCATCATATAACAGCATGGCACAACGTTTGCAAGAAAGTTAGTTCCTGTTATCACTTATGCTATAGCAGCTATCACTTGTTTTCCCGTGACGTCACAAAGACGTGTGCAATTTGCTGTTGGCCATTTGGATTCCCTACACATATCTGATTAGTTATTGTGTGTGTGTGTGTGTGTGTGTGTGTTTGCAGTTTTAACCCACAACTACAGATCAATTCTGATTTTAGGGAGAAAAATATGGACAAATTTGAAACCATCATGAGTAAGTAAAGACACTTACTCGCCGGGACGATGAACTCCTTATACAGAGCGTATGTCATTAACGGCTCGGGAAGACTCCTAAAAAGGAGAAGACAAGAATGAGAGAGCACGATGAAGAAAATGAGCACTAATTAACTAATAAGACTAACTAAATGCAAAATGTTTACACACACTGGTCTAATATTGTAAACAAAACATACTACACGTTCACCAAATCTTAAAAACATATAAACAGATGAATAAATTTTCCCCCAAAATTTGGATAGCATGAACAAAGTGCAGACTTTAAAAACGATCGACTGAAACATACTGAGCTCCAAAGTCGGCTAAACTGGCGTTGGTTTTGTTTTGAAAGCTCCTGAGGAGCTCTTTTTAAACCTTTACAACGTGGTCGTGTAACTGTATGACGTATAATGCGCATTGGTCATTGCGATCTAGTGCTATCGGTCTTCATAAACGCAGATTTCAAAGGCTGTCCATGAAAGACGACGTCACGTGTGGTGAAGGTGTGATCCCTATACGTTTTAACTGTTTGGGTTGTGCTGATTGAGACCTCTGGTGTTTAAACAGTGCAACTGCATTACATAACATAAATTAACAGGATGCTGATTTGCATGATGTGAATCAGACATACCCATGATGCACATTGTTGTATTGCAATGCATCGTGTCATGATGTATCGTTACACTATCATGTCATACGGCATGTCACCATGTTCTTAGCGGAAGCAGGGGAAAGTAGAATGAAAACAAGGATCACCCAGCTGGAGGCATTTCTCTAGGAACGGCTGAATGGAAAGAGTTTTGTATCCCATGACTTTATGACCTCAGTATCAAAGCACTTCCTTGTGTGAAGCTACATAAAGAAGTAGCCAATGACAGCACGGCGCTTTGTGCCTTCTGTAACCTCGCTCTCCTCAGCGGTGAAGGACGGATGAGCCTGATCGCGTGATTCTGCTCCAAATCTCTCTGTGAATCAACTAAACACTAACCAAAACAAAGGCTCCGACATTCCTGCATTCACTTTCTGTGTGTTGTAAAGCCGGAACCTCTCAGAGACACGTTTTATCGTTAGATTTTGTCTTATAAATTTTAACAATTTAGAGGGGGGGTGTTAGTTTTCTACCTCTGAGGGATTTGGTGTGTGAGGCTGATATAGCTAGTAAAGTAAATATACAAATCTTACTTCACATTACAGTCAAAATTAAATAAATAAATAAATACACCTATGATATAAATAGTACAACAAATAAATGCAACAATAAATATGTAAATGAGGCAAGGTCGAGGTAGTCTCGCTATAGAAATATACTGTCCATTCCACACAAAATAATCCATAGCAAAGGATCATCACTGAATAGGTGCAGGCCCATTTGTTTTGACTGACAGATAAAATGAAATAAAATTTAAATCCATCATTACACAACAAATGCCAAAGGAAATTGTGTTGTTAGGTATCATGAAATAAAAGTATCTTTACGAAACGCGCCATTTTTAACTAAATGTGTCATTACGCAATAACAATGGTATTATAGAATAAAAGTCTCATTACAAAAAAAAAATCTCTTCATGCAATAAAAGTGACGTGTTAAACTAAATGCGTCATTAAGAAATAAAAAAATAACTCGAATTCATGATGAAATAAATTTCATTAAAAAAATCTAAATCAAAATGTGTCATCATGAAATAAATTTCTCTTTAGAAAAATCTGTCATTATAAAATAAACATGTCAGTACCAACTAATTGTGGCAGTTTGAACTGTGTTATGAAATAAAATGTCTCATTACAACATAAAAGTCTCTTTATGAAATAAATGCAACATGCTGAAATAAATGTGTCATTATAAAATAAAAGTCTCTTTATGAAAATGTGTCATTATAAAAGAAATGTCATGATCAAATAAACGTGTCAGTTTTAACTAAAGGTGTCATTATAAAATAAAAGTCTCATTATAAAAATGCGTCATTATAAAAGAAACATCATTATCAAATACGTGTCATTGTGAAGTCAGCGTTTCATTTTCCTCTACATCTGTCATTATGAAATAAAAGTGGCTTTCCGAACAAATAAAAAAGCATTGCGGTATTTAACCACGCTGCAATTTACAAACTTTATTCACGTTTATACAAGTGGAACAGCTCTGAAAAACCGTTTGGAGTGAGACAGACTTTTCACTGTATCAGCCTCACAGCTCCGGCACAAATCTAATGACAGGATGATGATGAAGCGTGCCTGTCTCCTACCTCAGGTACTGTTTTAAAGCGCTAGTGATTGTCTTCACATCCCAGTCCTCACACGTGGCCAGGTCCACTTCACAACTCTGTTCATCTGGAGAAAATAAAATGAAGAGAAACATGAAAAGGACACGACATCACTGCGAAATAAAACGCTGCCAGTCACGATCGTAAAGCTGTGATGAGACTACATTTAATAAAAGAATAATATTTTCACTTTCTTACATAATTAGTGTGTACTAAATCAGTAAGTACATAAAAAAAAGTTCTGAAAAAAAGCTATATCAATATTGCAAAGGTCATTAATAAATGATTTATTGTGTAACACTAAACATAAAAGCTGCTTCTTGGTGGGAAATGAATGAATGAATGAATTAAAGTATGTAGCACACAGTTCTATAGTTACTGATACAAAAACAGTAGGACAGACAGACAGTCAGGCAGGCAGACAGGCAGGCAGACAGGCAGACAGGCAGAGGCAGGAAGACAGACAGACAGAGGCAGGCAGACAGACAGAGGCAGGCAGAGGCAGGCAGACAGACAGAGGCAGGCAGGCAGGCAGACAGGCAGACAGAGGCAGGCAGACAGACAGAGGCAGGCAGACAGACAGACAGAGGCAGGCAGACAGACAGAGGCAGGCAGGCAGGCAGGCAGGGAGATTGTGATGAGCACATCTGTGATCACATCCATCAGAACTAGCCTGAAGTCTGATTTATTAAATTCACTGCTACATACACCTCATACATGTTGAGAGAACAAAGGGAGAAAAAACTCATATAAACCTGGGGTTGGAATGACAGAGAGGCATAGAGGGAGAATAAGGCAGGTGAAAGTGTAAATGTGAAAAAGAAAGAAAAAAAAACATCAGGAAGTGTGATAAAGAGCGAGAGACGGAAACGGAAAAGACAGAGATGAACAAAAACGCAGGTATGAATCAGCAGGAAAGCTCACAGTTGCACTCTTTCCATGCAGCGCAACATGACCTCTGGTTACATGATCTCTAAAATGATCAAAAACCACAAATTATTCATTTACTACAAGTGCTAAAATACATTCGTTTCATAGATTCCGGTCTAATCCATGAATCTGCGTCCCCTGCAAATTCATCAGCGATTACATCTTCAAACAAAACGGCTTCTTTTTCCCTCAGATATTAAGAGCCATAACGAGATGTAGCGTTTTTGTCGAGTGTTAACCCCGGACACGGTTCTATATCATAGAGGTGTGACATAAAGAGGATCAGCCTGTTTCACTTCAGTAAAACCATGCAGGAAAGAAATCACTTTAGGTGTAAAAGTGTGAAAATGCACTTTCTGGGGGTGAAACAGACGTGTCGCAGCGTTTTCAACTGCCGAGCAACTTTGGTTAAGTGTGTTTGGTACAACAACAGCATCTAACACATGCAAATGAAACGTCAGGTGCGCGTCACTCCTTACAATGCTCTTTAACTCATGAGACAGGAGTTTAAAATGATAAAAAATAAATAAATCCTGAGGCTCAGTTGAGAGTGGGAAAGTTCGGTACAGTTAATTATCTTTAAAATAAAGTCTCGTTTGATAAATGTGGTGCAGCCAATCCAGAAAAATTAGTGAAAAAGTTGGAGAAAATCAGCTTTGATGCGTAAACTGAACTTATTGCATAGCAACAAGATTACCGTATTCAGTCATACTTATAGGCTGTTTTACAGTCTAACATTTTGGTGATGGACACATTAAAGACATCCATCCATTATCTATAGCGCTTTATCCGTCTGGGTCGCGGGGAAGCTGGAGCCAATCCCAGCATGTTCGGGTGAGA
>JAQQZU010000038.1:2060948-2075356 GCA_030068025.1 Parauchenoglanis punctatus | reverse complement strand
ACAAACAGCCACACACGCTCGCATTCACACCTATGAGCAATTTAGAGTAGCCAGTTGACCTAATCTGCATGTCTTTGCACTGTGGGAGGAAACCAGAGCACCCGGAGGAAACCCACGCATGCGCAGGGAGAACATGCAAACTCTACACAGAAAGGCACCCTGGGTGACATTACAGACATTATATGGGAAAATTAGAAAAACGATGTGTGGGTATGCAAGTCGCTACATGTCAGAATGAACTGGACTCGTTTTGCGGAGACGCCCCAGGTCACATTTCCTTAGCTAGCGTGTAACACGTGATAACCTGAAAAGATATCTGGAAGGAATTTGAAATCAAAATGATTTAATGTAGCCCAAAACGAATAAAACTGGTATTATGGAGCTTTTTGTACTTGTCCCTAAGTGTTACGGACACCAATACGACGGTATATCTGAGGGGAAAAAATATCCGGGGCTTTACCTTGGACTGATCGAGAACGCAATTCTGTTTTTCTTCCAGGAGTAAGTAAAAAGCTCTCGTCAAACTCTTCAATGCTTCCCATGTACGTATTTAGCTAGCTTGTTAAGTCACGCGCGAGTTTGTTCCGATTCGGCATGGGCGTGGCTTAGATCAAGTGCTATTGGCTGTCGTCTAAGTCAGTCAAAATTTCATTAAGATGTTATACGGAATGAAATCATGGCTTAGAAGCTATTCGTGGCGACTAACTATCTAACTAACGCTAACTATCAATTATAAAACGACATCTATCAGGGAAACCCGCTGCTGTAGGTTCCTTAGAAGGACAATCATGAAGGGATCCAGAACGTGACGTTTTTTGTTTGTTTGTTTGTTTGTTTTTGAGGGCTGATCTGAAGGGCGCCCATTGGGCTGCACGCTTGTTTCGTTGACGGCTGCCACCACATCGCAGGCTAGAGTCCATCATAAAAAGCAAAGTGGTTAGGACAGTGATGATAATGGCTGTTAAACTCAAGGGTGGACGGCAGGGTTCAGGTCACGGCAGGAACTCGGGGAGCGTGCCGATTTAACCGACTGATTAGAATTCAGAGCACAGGGCCACTGGCTGGGGCGACGTCTGCAGGAGAAAGCAAAGCGGCAAGAAAGAAAGAGAATGAAGGAGAAAGAGAGAGAGAGAGAGAGCAAAGCAGAGAGTAAGGGTAAAGGGGTATAGGAGGGAAAAAAAAGCTAAGAAGTATGAAAGTAAGGCTCTGAGCTGAAACGGGAAAGTGACTGCAGGATAGAGGAGAAATAAGAAAAAGCCAGTAGAGAGCAGGTGGAAATCTGATTGCTAGCCTGCAGCTACAGAGCCAAGTGTCACCCACAAGGACAGGACAGTGGGACGGAGGAGTAGAGACAAAGCAGGAGAAAGACACGGCCCAGACGGGAGAGTCGTCTGAATGCCAATGAGACGGAGATGAAATTTTGGCTCCGGGCCCAAAACTTCTCCAAGTCCGAGTTCTGAAGCAGAGTATCCGGGTGAAATGTGCAGCAGCGCAGGCTCCTAAACCGCAGCGCTGATTCATTCTTAAATCGGATTGGTTAGAAGGAGTTCGTCCAGCTTGGTTAACAGCGGCGATCAGTAGCGCAACAGGAAATCACGGGTTTACACTAAAGGGCCATTCCCAGAATGCAATTTGCTGATACAAGGCCACTGCTTGGTGAAAGCACATGAGCGCTACTCTGCTAGCTGAGCACTGAACCTTCACAAGACAACGTTGTTGAATATTCGATGTATTCGACCCTTGCGATGTAGAACAGACCGTTACTATGGACCACGTCTGTAACATTTTGTGGCAAATTATTGTTTTCTTTAGCGATTAGCCGTGTAGCGGGCTTGCTGCGGATTGTTTTGCAAATGTAACAAAAAAAACAAACAAACAAACAAATAGTACTGGGCTGAACGTCGGTGCTGTCGATAATGGCGGCTTGCTGCATTGTCGTTTCTATAGTAACGACCTCTACAGGGACTCTACATACAAAAACATGTAATAAAAAAAAAGGGTGCAAGTGTTGCTGTGCGGCTTTCGGTAAGATCTTTATGCTAACCTCGTTTCTTTTTGGAAGGAGTCTCCAGTGTCAGAGAAATAAAATGCATGCATGTGATATAAATACACATACTCATAATTCATTATACTATACAGCGATACGGAATTATTCGCGTTAATACATTAAGGTCAGTTTAGTTTTATTTCTACCCCCAATAAATCAATTAACCAGAAGCCTCTTCTCCACACGGTGGCTTTTTTATTCTTAACCGTAGCTTTGCAGCTTTCCATCACATTGCATTGTGGGATACGGCTCAGGAGGTTTGCTCGACTAGTACATCCTGTGAGATATTGTGGCATGTGGCTTCTGTACTGTGTGAGAGTAAATAAGAGTAAATACACCCTCTATTCCAGAGAGAAAGAGTTTAACTTACCAATCATCAGGCTGAGGAGCTTCTGCACCTTGGAGCTGACCCCCACCACTCTGTACAAGCCCTGGTCATTGATCCCTGCACACATCAATCACAACACACCGATGAGTGCTCAGCTCTCACACACGCACGCGCACACACACACACACACACACACTCCCTGAAGTACAGATTAGGAGCTGTGCGTTTGCCAGTCACATGTCAAAGAAGCGCGTGTTGAACTCTGACAGGTACACGCCGAGGCCGGAGGAGCTCAGTCCGTGAGCTCAGTCTGCCCTCTAGTGTTCAGTCACACAACTGCAGATCGCAGTAACGAGCCCACGCTGACATCGGCTTCAGTGCCAAGTCCGGCATTCAGCTACACGGTAATAATATTACAGCGGACATTCACATAAAGCAAGACGAGGGGAAAAAAGAAACGCAACAATGACAAATAAATGATTATTAATCATCTAAACAAATCGCAAAGAATGAAAAGGGGGGATAAAGTTTATGTAGATTTCTATCCTATATTCAATGCGGGAAAAAAAACCCCAGAATATTTAAAACAAACAAACAAACAAGGATTATTTTATTCTACTCAGCAACATGTGAGGATGCCAATTTCCTTCAACCACTCACACACACACACACACACACACACACACACACACACACAAACACACACAATATTAGCTTATTTATTTATTTGTAAATAATGGTATTCTGTCTCAAAATGATAGACATGACAAAAAGCCTAATTTGCCAAGTAAGGTAAGTATTAAATAAATAGAAAAATGATTTGTAACAATTAATAAAATTGTTATTAATAAATAAATACATAGAAATGAGAGGAAAATCTACCTATACATGACGTGCATATGCATGCATACGTATTCGTAAATGATTTTTTGTTTTTAAAAATGTATTGTTTTTTATTAACACCTTTATAAGAACAGCAGAACGCTAAAAATCTAATCATTTTATATTGTATCGTTATATTCTATTTATATCAAATATTATTTTTATATATACACATGTGTATGTGGGGGGGTGCCAATAATTGTGGCACTTGTTTTTCTTGAAAAATAAGTTTTTGCTTGATTTATTTTTTCTTTCTTTCTTTCTTTATAGGGCTTTATTTTCTGCTGAATAAATCGATTTCGTTTCGAGGCGTGAGATTGTTTTTCTGGCCCTTTTACTAATCTTTACAAGGGGTGCCAATAATTGTGGAGGGCACTGTATATAAAATATGATCATTATTTTTTTACTGTTGCCTGTGATGAATATTTTATAGAAACAAGCAAATTATATTGTTATTCCACTCGACAAATCGAGATGGTGTTAATTTTGGCATGAATTAGCTAATAATGTTTGTAATTTCTCTCACAAAGGCATTTGTCAAAAATGAGAAATAACAGTAAATAAACAAACAAACAAATAAACAGGAAACAAAATATAGAAATGTGTATAATATTGCTCGTATATACACATTTATTTATTTTTTTTTAAAAGGACAACTGATTTAAAGCCAGAGAATGTCGACAGTTTCAGTTAGTTTTTGCCGCAGATGAAGACAGAGATGACTCGGTGTGTGTGTGTGTGTGTGTGTGTGTGTGTGTGTGTGTGTAGTGCTGAATTATTTTGGCAGGGAGGAAGATGACGTTACTCTTCCTGAGCCAATGCAAACGAGAAACCTGTCTAAGTGCTGTTTATCCACATCCACAATACTGCTTAAAGAAGAAAAGAGTTTTCAGAAGTTCACACACACACACACACACACACACACACACACACACACGAGCTGTCAAATTCAGCTGATGATCTCAGTTATAAATAAATATTACTGACAGTGTGACCTGCTCAAGTATTTAAATTACAGTTGACTCCAGAAATATTGGCACTCTTCAAAAAAAAAACCACTGAGAATAAAACAAATGTTAATCAAAATCATTCAAATTTTTTTTTTTCGATATTAAAGATCGTTTTCTCTCTCTTGCTATTTTTTAACGCCGGCATTTTCTGTCAAAAGTATGTGCCAACATTACGGCAGCCCACAGGGAAGATTTTATATAAACTATTTATTAACTAAATATGTATTAACTAATACACAACTTATTAAATAGTCCCATACTGAGTAAGTAATAATAAACCATGAAACAAATACTTATTCGGTAATAACGAGGACTTTTCCAAATAACGGAATTTTCATTTTTAAGAAATAAGGAAAAAAGAAAACATTTGTAGACATCTTTAAAATGGTACTTTCTGCGCAGCCCTAGAGGATATGACAGACAGACAGACAGACAGACAGACAGAAAGAACAAAAGGCAGGAAGGAAGAATGAAAGAATGAAATAAAGAGAAAGAAAGAATGAAAGAAAGAACAGAAGGAAGGAAAGCAGGAATCTTTTTCTATTCGCTGTGAAGACGTGAGTAGATGAGACGCGTCTTTTTTGTCTCTAAAGTTATTTTCTTTTTTAGAAAACATGAATGAATATAGTTCATATTAATATTAATAATTAGCTCTCTGTTGCCTCATAACAACTTTACAGAGATCAAAAAACAAGAAAACATCCAACAAGAAAATAAAATGCCAAATGAATCCAAGTGCCATTATTTTAAGGCCATCATTAAGCTGCTGACTGTGTGTTGGAGGCGGAGAGCGCTGACTCACGGCGGCCTGAGCGGCGTCACCATCGTATCATTATGGATTTACAACAATCATAATAACAATAACAACAACAACAAAGTGACGTAAACGGACATTAGAGCGGTGTTTACAGCTTTACCTCTTTCCTCAATAGCGTTGATTGAATTCCTCACAAAATTCACGCCGACGTCGTCCAGCTGTGCATCGACTGCGGAATAATGACATAAAGAAGCTTGTGTTCAGTTCGCGTCTCTGCATAATACTGAGCACGGAGTGATTATTCTGAATGGGAATTATTTTAGCATAAAAATATTTGAAATTGAAAAATAACCTAAGAGTTCTTGCCATTTTTGGTTTTACTTTGAAATTAAAGGTGCAGAAATCGATTCTGGGGAAAGATATTCGATACGTGATATTTGAACTCAACACGCACACACAGGGACACACACAGGGACACACACAGGGACAGACACAGGGACAGACACAGGGACAGACACAGGGACAGACACACACAGGGACAGACACACACAGGGACACACACAGGGACAGACACACACAGGGACACACACAGGGACACACACAGGGACACACACAGGGACACACACAGGGACAGACACTCAGGGACAGACATAAACACAGACAGACACACGGACAGGCACACGGACAGGCACACGGACAGGCACACGGACAGGCACACACACACGGACAGGCACACACACACGGACAGGCACACACACACGGACAGGCACACACACACGGACAGACACACACACGGACAGACACACACACGGACAGACACACACACGGACAGACACACACACGGACAGACACACACGGACGCATAGCATTTCGAATAATGCGACAAATATCATCATCAACTCAAGTGAAGTGGCTTTAGTTCCCATTAACCTGCTTAATGTGCAATTTCAAACGCTGCACTGAAAAACGGTTAGAGAGAAAAACACGAAATTCGGAAAAAAAACGCTCAAACATCGCAAAAACGTTTTTACGCCCGCCTGAGGTGGTGTTTCGGACGAATCGATAACGCTACTTGCCTGATCTGTCCAAGTTTATCATATTAGAATCGATGATTGCATCTTTAAATAAAATGGCTGCATTGAACAACAAAGTTTGCACACCCTCAGAACAAAATTAAAAAGAACATCCAGTTTTGTTTTGTTTTTTTTTTAAACAGATGTTCCATCATTATCACATGCAACAGAAGTGGCCAAATATTTAATACAAGTGAAATTAGTAAAAATAAAAACGTCCGTTATAAATGTGTATCTCCGATAATATTCTCCCATCACGCAGCCTCCAAACCCTCCGTCTGCCTTTCAGTCTCGTTTTAAGCTATTTGTACTCTTTTTTTTTTAACTTCATGTTTTGCTGAAAGAGACTACATTTCATTATGCGTTTTAGTTTATATTTCGTGTGCAGAGAGACGGGAAAAGCCTCACATTTCTGCACCCTCTTGTAAGGTTCAGACTAAATTTGATATTAGAAAAAAAATGAAAGTATAACAACTTACTTCCTTTTTCTTTTGAATACGTTTTCCCGAGATGGTGAACCTGCAATGAAAGAGAAACAAAATCGATTAGGTCTTAGTTAGAGCTTTTGTTCGTATTCAGAACCGGAATTGTATTTGCCACACAGACAGACAGAGCTGCTCATACACACTGGGAGTCAGGCGGTCACACCGTGGTTCACTCACCGGCTCCTTGCCTCCCATCGCCTGCATCCAGAACCTGTGGTCATCTTCGGAGAGCGCCTGGACTGTGAGCACGATGCCGGGGCTGAAACGCAAGCGGAGCAAAAACACCTCAGATACGCATGATATACAGTACATCACTCGAAGCCACGGGAATCTCGTCTTTTTTAGACGTTAGTTCTCAGCTTCTTCGGTTCTGAAATGACAGGACGAACCTTGCGTCGGTGTCGTTACGCCACGTTGTGTTACCCACGGCGACGGATCCTGAACGCCAGCACTCACACACACTATATACTTCAGTCAAAGTCAGTCACTATATACTTAAGTTCAGGTCATTATTTCAGTATTCATATATTCAACTATATTAATGTGATTGATTAAGCGTTTTTATCGTTTGTTATTAAGCACAATTAATGACACGAATTTAATCGTTTTATTACAGTCCAGAAATATTTGCACCCATCAAAGGACCAGAACTGGTGCTGTTTAAAAAACATCAGTCACAAACGTGTGCACTTTCCACTTTAAATCAAACACGATCAAGCAATTCCAATTAGACTAGTGAGCTGCCTGTTATTTCAAATAATAATAATAATAATAATAATAATCATCTCATGATACCAACAATATTTTTAGAGAAGTGTACTGGGACAGAATTTATTACGCTTGTACTAAGCTGCATGTTATTTAAACATGATCTGTTTACAATTTTAATATAATTAATACAATAAAACACATCATTATTATTATTATTATTATTATTATTTCAGAAAAAAAGTCACAAATGTACCACTTTGTCCTACCCGGCATTTTATAGAAAAAAAAGAACAAACGAATAAAACAAACAAACGAATAAACAATTGTAACCTAATTTATACAATAAAACACGATTACAATTCATATGAAAATCTCAGAACATTGTTTTGTGACAATTTCACGGTTGTACAACGCCGCACTTTATATAAATAAATAAATAAATAAATCTATTTACGGCTTGAATGTAGTAATTAATACAATAAAACGCGATATTATTGATTTATCTCTATTGATATCTCCAGAAAGTGTATTGCGACCGAATCGATCACGTTTGTACTACGCTACACCTTGTTAAATAAAAATAAAGAAGGAAATTGAATACGACCAATACGATAAAAACTGTGAACTGTGAACTATAGACAATTTCAATATAATTAATACAATAAAAACTGAATGATAAGATTAATATTCCATAAAAAAAAAAATTTATTTCATTGTATTTTTGGTCCCTAATAAATACAAGAAAACAAACATGGAAAACTAGCCCACTACCTGGTTGCCTCTGCCAGGAGGTTAAGACTCTATAAAGCCCAAACGGATGAGGTGTGTAACGCCTTAGACTTCATGACGGACTGCACAGAGATTCAAATCCCCGTCTGAAAAGCCACTCGAGACTGAAATCTAATCTGAAGATAAATTTTACCTACCGGTCTGTAATCTCTATATCCAGGCAGAATCGGCGGTCCAGAGTGTCTGTAGTTTTCCTCACGCAGGATTTGAGTGTAACAGATTCGTTTTCACCCTGACAGGATAAACACGCACGATTTCATGAGCGGGTTTTCGCAGAAAAAGCTACCTCAGGACAGGAAACTGTGAAGCGTGAACCCTGTGCTACTTCAATAAATCAAAGCAAACTGGAACAGAAATGCACCGCGGACCATTTAAAGGATCGGCACTCACCAGCTTGCCGCCGGATTTGGGGTCGTACGTGATCATGTGGAGGATTTTCTGTTCCTTGACGAACGTGCAGTACCTCTTCACCCAGCTGGAGCCGAACGGAGGAGGACCTGCACAGGACCACAGTGCGATCTCACCGCCCGGTCGGATTTATTTATTTATTCATTCATTTATTTTAAACTGCAGAATTATGTGGAAAGACATTTGTCTCCAGTCATGTTTTTGCATTCTTGTCCATTTTCCACACTCGGAAATCCATGTACAACAATTAAATAGCCTGAGCAACAACAATCAGATACTTTATTTATTTACAATGTGATTTATTTATTAAAGAACACACTGTTATACTGAGAAATCTGCCTTTACAACGAGGTCCTGACAAACACTCCAGGACAGAAAGACATGGAAATGCCAGGTTTTTTTCCCTTTTCTGGCAGGTCACTGTGTGTTTCAGCAAATTTAAACACACCATTAAAGTAATTCTGAAGCTTTGGAGTGAAACATTGTTTTTAATCAAGGAAATAGAATTAATGACAGATTATTTATTATACTGTGTTAGAGATAAAGGCAAGCCCTTGTACTCTCTCTCTCTCTGTGTGTGTGTGTGTGTGCGTCCTACGTTTCTCCTGGACGTAGAGGTAGCCCTCGCTGCTGATGCGGCTGGTCTGTCTGTAGTCGAGTGGAGCGTCCTTAATCTTCTTCATCAGTTCGTACACTTCAGAACGAGTTCCCTCAAAACGGCTCCGTGTCTGTGCACACGCACGCACACACACACGTTTGTTTTTCTATACTTGTGAGGTCTTTCCATTGAGATAATGATTAATGCAGGTAATTAACGCTACACCTGCACCTAACCCTAACCTTAAGACAAAACCTTTGAGATCTTACTACGTACTGTAAAAACGTGTACGCATAAATAATCACACAAACACGTATAGATGCACATATTCATATGTACAGATAAACACATATGTAGAAACACACAAACATGTAGACATACACAGAAACACGTATGTGTGTAAAGACACACACAATGTGGAGATGCACATCAATAAGTAAATACGTAGACACACAGATACACATACATAAACACACACACAAACAACCATACAAAGACACACACAGATACATATACAATTTTTGACACACACAGAAACACATGCAGACACAGACATACATACATATTTAAAGACACGCCCTCGCACGCCCTCGCACACACTTTGGAATACTAGAGGATCTCAGAGCTTGCACACACCCCCTGAACACACCCCCACACCCAGACCCACCCCCAAACACACACACACACACACACACACACACACACACACACACACTTTTCCAGGTTACATGTTTGAAGCACACAATGGAAGGCCAGTGAAAACAAAGCCCTCATGTTTTATCCTGGAAACTCCAAAGAGCCTCTGCATTTGTTTTCACTTCCTGTTTCATCATGTCCCTTCCTGCACTGCCGTAAACAAGCGTGGGAGCAGAACACACCCCAGCCGAGGCCCTGCGTGTGCAGTTATTAACCAAACTGAGTATCTTTTTTTTTTTTTTTATGGTGACATTCATGACGTCACACATGTGTGCCTGGCAAAGTCTGTTGCTATGGTTACAGAACAAGGATTAAGGAGTTTGTAATGACTTTTAAAGCGGCTTAACCAGCCTTCCGTTGTGTATTTACTCAAATACAGCGCAAAGAGCTGCTCACGTTCTGAATATTGATCTGCAGGGCTCGTTTGTAATGGTCGAAGTCTTTGGCCAGCTCGAACCCCTGATGGTAGAAAGTGAATACCGTCTGAAAGAAAGCCAGCATCTGCGGAGAGAGAGAGAGAGAGAGAGAGTCAGAGAGAGAGAGAGAGAGAGAGAGAGAGAGAGAGAGAGAGAGAGAGAAATTCAGCTCACTTGCTGTTACAACATGAGGAAGATCTTATTGTTCTTTGGGACGAAACCAAAATAATAAATAAATCCAAAAGTCATAAGCACTTTTTTTTTTAACCACAACGCTGTTGAATTCTCAACTCTGATTGTTCAGAAGGTGTTGCTTTATTTTCTATAGAAGCAGATCTGACAATAAGGTCAAACCGAATGCATTATGGTTTCTATAGCAACAAGTCATTCACAAGAACTTAGATGATGGACTCTCCATATAAACCGTGTGTAATCAACGATACGGTGAGGTTTTCTATGAGGAGACGTTTAGAGGTAAAGCTGTAACTACGTTTTTTCTACATCTTTGGTGACATTACAAGCCGCATGTCTTGTTCACATCATGGAATGGATCGGTCAGGAGTTTAAAATATAGACAGCTTGACAAAATATCTTCAATTTCACATTATAATTTAAGCTCTATGGATAGCGCTGGATTGTTGCTGATTGTTTTTGGACATACATGGTGTTATGGTTACCTTCCAACATGGCAGTTACTTAAAGTAACAATGACATTTTGAGGATAAATATAAGTGAATTCGATTTCTTTTGAACAACAGACATCGTCACAAAGCTGCTTTACACAAAACCAGATACGGATGTAGATTTATCCTTAATAAGGAAGCCTGAGATGATAGTGGTGAGGAAAAACTCCCTGAGACGACGTGAGGAAGAAACCTTAAGAGGAACCAGACTCAAAAAAGGAATCTGTCCTCTTCTGAGAGACACCAGACAGCGCCGTTATAAATCATTACTGATCCTACAAAGCCAAACAGTACCGAGTGTGTTAGAAGGATCGTTAGTATAAGCATCAGTGTCATTTTTGATTTCATTAGAGAATCTAAAGTAGAGAAGGGAAACTGCCAGCCAGTCAGACTTCTCTCACACCATGTACGGAATAACCACTTGGTGGCGTGCTGCTATAGGAAAATAATCAGCGAAAAAACAAAAAAGCAAAGTTTGTCACGTTACCAAGCACCCACGAAGTGTAAACTCCCGTCCTGGTGACTCAGTCTTTATTCAGTATTAGATTATGTGTAAGTTGTTATAGCTTCTATTTCCGTCACAGCTGCTGTTATAGAAAATATACCTTTAGCCAATCAGATTCAAGAATTCAACAGTGCTGTGATGCATTATATACATAAACATAACCTTAACAGATGTGTCATAAGCCATTGCATAACGGCAATGATGACAAAATACTCCATCACTGGTATGACGTGAGTTGTCATGGCAACAACATGACGATATCTGTGACAAGTCTTAAGAAGTAAAGAGTTATCAATATAGGTAGAACATGCGGTGTGTACATTCATCTGAGGTGAGCTGAGAGGAGGCGTGCACTCACAGGCTCGACACACTCAAACTTCTTCCTCTCCTGGATTTCCTGCAGCTTGCACACGTACTCCATAGACTCCTTCTGAAAGTGGTGCCTCATTGTCTCCACTGTTACATCTGCCTGAGAGAGAGAGACAGAGAGCGCGAGAGAGAGAGAGATTATTTTATGGCATTGATGATGATGATGCCACTATTATTATTAATGTTTAATTTCTATCCTATAATTTCCAAGTTTCTATATGGACACAGTGTTATAGCCAGCGTGTTTGAGAACAACTGTTCATCTCATTTCTGTAAATGGAGAGAGAGTGAGAGAGGTAGAGACAGGCAGAAAACGACTGAGCGACAGAACAAAAGGCAGACAGAGAGAGAAAAAGTGAAACATAACGACATTGAGCCAGCAAGAGAGACACAAAGAGGGAGAGAGGGAGAGGTAGAATGAGGGATATAGAAAGAGAAAGTCTTAGACAGAGACAGGGAGAGAGAGGCAGAGAGAGAGAGAGAGAGAGAGAGAGAGAGAGAGAGAGAGGGAGAGGCAGAGAGAGAGAGAGGGAGAGCGAGAGGGAGAGGGAGAGAGAGAGAGAGGGAGAGGGAGAGGCAGAGAGAGAGAGAGAGAGGGAGACTGATTTGAATCTGATTAAATTTAGAGCACTAATATAATGCCTGTGCTAGTCTGCTTGTATGATATTCTGTGAAGTTAGCATGCATACTAAACAGCTTGACCAACCTAGCAACAGTAACCAAGCATAGGCGGGGCTCAGGATATCTCAGAAACGTGTGTGTTTTCCATACCTGTGTGTGTGTTGATGTCCAGGCAGTCCTGGTCTTTGTCTGTGGAGAAGCAGAGATCCTCCTGTGGGCCGGAGAGACGCGTGAGTGGCGGCCCGCTGCGTCGATGCTCCTCCCCTCCGCTGTGTCGATGCTCCTCCCCTCCGCTGCGTCGATGCTCCTCCCCTCCGCTGCGTCGATGCTCCTCCCCTCCGCTCCTGCGCTCCTTCTCACATCCGTTTCTGCTGGTCTTCCTGCTTCCATCCTGCGCCACGTCACTGAACGGATTCTGCACCGAACTCCAGTGTGTGCACTCCTGCTTTGGCTGGACTGCAGGGGCGGAGTTACAACTGACCGCCCAAGGTAAACCACTCCCTCCTCCCTGAGCGGCCAGCGCCGATTGGTGCGTCGGGCTGCCGATCATCGTGATAGCGAAGGGATCGTCGGGTGAATCGCGGGGCGGCACGCTGCGCTCTCGTCTCCTCTCTCGGTCCTTGCGAGCTGAGGAGTTAGGAGGAGGCAGGGTTTTAGTACTGTTTGTGGGCGGGGCAAACGGGTCCTCATGGGTAGTAGGCCGAGGAGGGGGCGGAGCTACCCAAGCGTCCTGACGAGCTGGCTGGTGCTCAAACGCAGCCAGGAAGGGGTCCTCTTGTGGGATGTGTTTACAGCTCCAGACGCTGGGCTCCACGTTGCTGGAAAAGGAAGGAAAGGTGATGGAGGAGGCGGAGCTTTCTGTACAGGGCAGACCTAAGGGAGAACGCTTTGACGACGGCCACTCTTGAGGGAGAGGGGAGCGCCCGAGGAAGGGGTCAACAGGTCGTCGTGAGGCCGTAGAGTCTTTGGGCTGAGAAGACGAAGGCCAAGCCGCCCATCCTGTGGGCTCAGGGGAAGCTCCCAGGGGCTGATGGGACGGCGAGTCCAAACCCGAGTCCTCCACGTTCTCAGGAGACGAGGAAGCAGAGGAGAAAGCAGCGTCTAAACAGAAAACGAGAGCAGACGTGAAAACAGAAAACCTGGTTGGTTGGTAGAGGTCATGTGATCAGAGCGGCATGATGGGTGGGAACTGGCCACGATGACGTTAGGGAGAAAATCAGAAAAAGTCAAAACTTATGGAAAACCTAGTGCTCACTTCTTATTACTGAATATATTTATTAACATAGAAGTGAGTCAGAATAATTTCCACTTCTGCCTTTCAGCCTGTAGCCTGGTCATTCATTCTGAGCTCCCAGCTGTCTGTCTGGACCTTTTATGGAGTTCTGTGAGCGTCAAAACAGGCAAATGGGCAAATCTGTGACGTTATCGATGTACGCACACGAGTGCGAAGAAAATCAGGGCTTCGGTACCTTTTATTAATGTCACAGAAAACATTGTTCGGTCTGGCTTACAGACATTTACACACAACTTTACCGAGAGGCCGAAAAATGAAGCCCAACGCGTGTAAAAAGTCGACAGAAACATAATTCCAGTCCATCATGCAGTTCTGTAAAACAATCCATCAATTTATAATGTGTGGAATAATGAGTGCTGACGGCGGCGTTATTCAGGAGGCACATTAATGACATTTCACACACCGTTAACATTCAACGCTGCACTCACCGCACACGTCTTATTTATTGCAGCTGCAGTTTCATTGCTTAATATAGAGCAGCAGGGCTGTGTGTGTGTGTGTGTGTGTGTGTGTGTGTGTGTGTGTGTCAATCGTGAATAATGTCATGTTTTACATTCGGAGGTCTGCAGCTGCTCTTGCCCCGTGAAGCTGTGAGATTTGAAGGCTGAATCTAGAGGAGGACCAAAGAGTGAATCTGAACCAGATGCTGTGGAGCTCAGCCTGAGAGAGAGAGAGCGAGAGCGAGAGAGAGAGAGAGAGAGAGAGAGAGCGAGAGAGAGAGGGAGAGAGAGAGAGA
>JAQQZU010000038.1:2050755-2060848 GCA_030068025.1 Parauchenoglanis punctatus | reverse complement strand
GAAGATGCTGGGATTGGCTCCAGCTTCCCCGCGACCCAGACGGATAAAGCGGTATAGATAATGGATAGATGGATGGAAGATGATTAGGGTATTTAAGTTATTAAGGGTATTCAGGGTATTAAGAACACGTATTTAAGTAAGAGATTTTGAGTTTGATGGAATTTCTTTACGGAGCAAAACTACAGTTTTGTGAGCCAAGCACATCTTGGCTGATGAATTGAATTTTCTCAGAACTTTTCCTTTAAATGACCCGCTGTAAGGGCATGCAGAGCCATCCTGTTCAGCAGCCATTCCCTGAAGCCCACTATTAAAGGAAAAAGTGGGGGACTGTTTTTTTTTCTTCTTTGCTCTTTGTGAAAAAAGACCCATCATTCCAGAGCAGTGACCTTCTAAGACAAAAGCGCGAAACGAGACTCGAGCCAGATCAACCTGTGTGTATCTGGCAGCCCGGGGACATTCGGAGCGGCGTGTGCGCTTACGAACACAGCTGACACATTGTTTACAGAGCTCCGGCCCTCTTTACCGGTCTGGAAATAGAAGTCACAGGAAGCTGTTTTTTGTGTGTGAGGTAACGTCTCTGCTCATATACGCCAAGTTCGATCACAGCTGCACACGTAGCAACATGCAACAAGGTGTCGGAGTGTGTGGGTGCTTGCTGGCTTTCATAACCTATGGCTCAGTAATCTGCCAGAGAGACCGGAGTGTAAAAAATAAGAATAATTTATATTCTTAAGAAATGTATTACATAGACATTTGAGCGCGGATGCTTTATAGGTCCAGATTGCCGGAGCTTTAATGAGGAACCTAACACACCGCAGAGCAATTTGACCAGCGGGTTGCCATTACACAAGCATTTAAGCGAGAGCGCTGAACTGCACGGCCATAAACAGCTCGGTCCGTGGCCTGTAATTGATTTACACTGTCGAGTCAGGAGTCACGCTTTCTCGTTCATCCAGAAAGCTTCACTGTAGGAGGTGTGGCTGAAAAACCCGCATGACTCACTGTGCGAATTAAGATACACAGAATTTGTGCTATTTCCTATAGTGAGGAAAGGAGTAATTACTCTCTGAGACAACTGCCCTGGTTACAGTATCTTTAAATACCAGTTTGTGCAGTGAAA
Organism: Parauchenoglanis punctatus; assembly: GCA_030068025.1. NCBI lineage: Eukaryota > Metazoa > Chordata > Actinopteri > Siluriformes > Auchenoglanididae > Parauchenoglanis > Parauchenoglanis punctatus. The sequence continues at coordinate 2,059,728 of JAQQZU010000038.1, read as the reverse complement.
TTAAACGTGTTTGGGTTTCTATCATAAGGGTGAATTAAAATACTCATTTTATTACTAGGAACTCTTAGTAACTCTAAGCATTTAGTATGACAATAATTACAGCAGTAATTAACAGCAGTATTATTAGTATCATAACTTTTACTACTTACACCATAGGACAGAAATAGCTAACAAGCATACTGTAGGACAGTAGTTATTATAGTTAGTAACCTAAAAGTAACCTAGTGTGTACGTGTCAAGTTAAACTATAAACTAAGTATAGTTACTAGAGGATACTATAATCCTAATGTTCTACAGATTATTTAAGTACACTATGACCTACAATACAGTAATAGTCACATTGTACTATTCTAATAAAGTTCCCTCGTATTATCACATATATTTAATAGTATTAGTATAAGAATACCTTACTATTGTGGCTATACTAATCACAAAGTTTTGTTCTATTATTGTAAGCACTTACTATACCAGAGTATTGGGAAAATTCTTTATATAATTAAATAAAACCATAGTCACATTATACCATAATATGGTTACTCTATTACATTATTACTATCTATTACATTATTACTCTATTACTAGAGTCACATTATACCATAATATGGTTACTCTGCTACAGAAATGGGTAGAACATTAAAACTAAAAATCTAAAAATGCAAAAGAAATATTTACCACACTTCTATATTACCATAAATAATATAGTTACTATATTAAAAGAAGACAAAATGAACATAATGGAAAGCTATAGAACAGCCAGGAACAGTGTCTTAATGTAGTGAATGCACAAAGTGAAAGGAAGCAGTGAGATGTGTATATATACACGTGACGTGATATACATTTGGTAAGGAAATGAAAGTAGCAGCAAGATCAGGAAAGTACAGCTGCAGTACTGGTGCTTCAGTTGCGAAATGCAAGTAAGTGCATGACGTATACTGGAAGTCTGCTATACATCAGCAAGAGTGCAAAAATAAATAAATAAACTAAATCTGACGCTATGTATATCACGTGATTGTTCATATGTACAAAGGACAAAGATGAAGGACTGCCTAGCGCTAGTTTTACTGTAGCGAACCTTACAGCATAGGCTACAAACTACTCAAAAATATTATGGTTGCACCATGTGACCGTTTCAAAGTGTCAACTTTGTATTCACCTAGCAACGCTAAGTTTTTTCCTGTGCTAGCTTACATGCAATATCTCCTCACTATTCATACGCAAAACTCTGTATAAAGAATGCAACTATCCTATTTAAGGTCTTTCGATTTCTAGAGATGCACCAAAATTTCAACCAGCAAACGTTTTCAGGTGAAAGATTGCCACTCTATGTCGACCCCTAAAAATGTTACCATTGCTGAATAGCACCTCAATTTTAATAACAAATGTAAAAGTGGGACATTTTACAATCAGATCGGTCCGTATGAGAATTTTGAACGGTGGTGAGAGTGAAATCTCGAAGAAAAAAAAAAAAAAAAAAAAAAGAGAGCGCGAACCGGCGTTAAACTGAAAACATCCGAGCTATTTCGGTTTTGTTTCATTTTGGTCCACAACCTTGAACAAAACAAGACTGTTATTTAAAAAAAAAAAAAAAAAAAAAAAAAATTTCACCTTCTCAATATCACATTTCATCCTTACTATGAGAGATAAGTGCGGAAAAACCAGCTGGTCTACAAAGATCAAGCCGTAAGCAAGAATGTATTTCCGGAAACATCTGCAAAACGTAGAGATGCTCAATAGATGGTTGATGCGGTATTGTCAAAACAGGAGCACTGGCCCATGGTGGCGGGTTTTTATTTTGGTTTAAACATGTGGGCCTGTGTTGACAACGCCGGTGTGTTTTCGTAGCTAGCTGGCGTGCTGGACAGGTTTAGCCGCACAAAGCCAGTCACCTGGACGAACCGTGACGGAATATTTCACAAATTAAATACAGAAATACCAAAGGCGCTTAATAATCTGCGGTCTTTAGCTGAGTGAGAGTTGTTTCCTGAGAACTGTGGTAGTGGGCGTGACCTAACGAGCATTTTGAATTCACAATGGCTTCACTGAAAGCAACAGATTCCTCGAGGGCTTGAAGCTCTCCACCAGAACCCAAGTTTCATCCTAGCCTAGTTTACAAACTACTAAAAAAATGTACAATTGCGCCAACTGAGCGTCTCGACATAGCTTTAAGTTATAACTTACCCCCTAGAAGGGGCAACAATGGCTATAAATATAAATACTGTGTTTCAATTTATTTCATTTTTTTTCTTCGTGTAGAAATATAATATATTCACTGGACACGGAGACTTTTATGGAAATTTCAACGGAACACAAACGGAAATGATTTCAAGACGACAAAAGTTCTTGGGTGCTCCAAATAACTTAAGGCTGATAATAAACTATTGTTTATTTATGTAACAAAGATAAATGTATGGGCAGTGAAATGGTGTAGCTTCCTGTCAGGAGACGTTTATGTAACATTTATGGAAAAAGCCGTATTTATGTTCCAGATTACGATTTTACAACTGTTAGGATAGGTAAGTGGCTCAGGCTAGGGTGTGTTTCGAATTCAGGTTACGTCACTGTCGTAGGAACGGAACCGTGTCGTAACCCGAGGACCCCCGGTAATGATATTTCACGCGCCGGTAAATTGCGATACGAATTCATGAAGATTCGAACGAGGAAATGAGAAATGAACCACGATTATCGTCAGGCAGTGTAATCGCCTCGCTATAACAGCGGGCGCAGTAACGTACAACCGAAGGAACGCATGTGATGTCACCGTAAGCGGAAGTAATGCATGCAAAACACACACACAAAAAACAGATCTAAGTTGGGAGAGCTTTTGTGCAATCGACTAAACAAAATCAGAGCCGTCTCTTTACAGACAAATACAGAAAAGAGAACAAATAGAGGTAAGTTTCAGGTCCAAGTTGACCTTCACAAACATTCCTAAATGTAGATTAAGAAAGGGCTTTTTTTTTTTTCATTTTTAATAAAAGGAATATTTCAGTTAATAGGCGATTATATTTTATTCCAATCTTTACAGACGCTTAAACAATTGTTGATTATTAAGAAAATTACATAAAGGTTAGACATTTTTAATTCAACAAATTGAATAATTAAGTTGCTAAAGAATGGGAAAATGGTGCATTTTTTGGTAATAAAGTCTTTCATTTAAAAATATTATGGGAAAATTGAACCGTGAACCCGATATTGTGACTCGAACACCATCATGAATTGTTTGAATCTTCACATTCACACTTCTTAACTGCAAGTAAAAGAAAAAATAAAGTGATGCTGGTGAGGCAGCGACTGTTTATAGATGCTATAACGCGAGTGAGGACAGGAACCAACGTTTTCGTGGACGTTCCATAACATTACATGTTAAACATGTTTGACAATGATGTCATCAGACTGTGCGTCACAACAACGGTGTGGATTATTTTCCTAGCGATCACTTTATGCTCTATTAATCACGATGTATTAAATGTAACTTTAGACCCTGACTGGGTTCACACAAGCTCCTGAGACGAGATATTTCTATTCAAAAATATCTGATCTAATTTGAAACTGTTCACTAAAACAATTCAACCTTGCTTCCTTACTTCATGTTTATACTTGTGGTCCAACAGTTTACGATGTCCACTTGTTTAATATTGCACCTCATTGGGCAGACTTTTTCACAGCTTATGCTTCCCTAAACCATGGAAAAAAAAAATCCTAGAAGAATTGAGGTGTTGTTCAGGTTGGAATTTCGAGCTGTTCCTTTTCCCTGTACCTTCGTATCGGGACATGGAGTAAACACGAACACAAGAGACACCTTGTTCAAAGTGAATTGTGCTTGGCAGGATACAAAGCCTCAGTGTCTGAATGTCTTAGAGACACACCTTCCTCTGCTCTGTAATTTCTGCACTACTTTACCTGCCTCAAAACCATCCATTTGCACTTGGAAAATATTAGGCTTGGGGGATCATTTCAAGACAGCATGATCATTGTGCCTGATTGCTCACTCTTAAATAAAAGTGAGCAATATTATGGTGTTTTTTCAAAGCCAGGAGTGCCAAATTAGCCTCGTAAACAGCCACCTCACTGCCCAATTACATCATACCAAATTACAACTAGCTCTCACATCTTTTCAGGAAAACACAGCCTGTGTTGTGCTCTGGCCCTCCAGGACTAATCACATCCTTTCCCTCTATCCTTCCTCTGTGAATGTGAAGCACGCCACTGTGCTGAGGAAACCGGGGTGGAAAATAAAGCCACCCCTCCCAGTGTCCATCTCAGGACAACAAACATTCATCCACCGTTCCTCGCCGTCTCCAAAACACTGCCACCCGACCCATTCCACGGAAGAGCTCTTTGAGAACGGAAGCACCGAAGCCCGGCTTGGTGTAAACAGATGATCTGACGTGTGACTGAAGTTGACAAAAGGTCAATTTCACACCAACACGTTCCATGAAGGTTCAAAGGACGCCTATAAAACACCACACTCTTTAACTAAAGATAACCAGAAGTTTAATGAAGCAGTTTGAGGAAGAGCAAGCTGCTGGGAGGAATTTATTAATTCATTATTTAATACCATCTAAACAAGACATGTTGAATGAATGAATGAATGAAGCCCTACATGCATTCCTAGAATTCATCAAATCCTTCCTTCAGTTCCTACGTACAATTCGAACCTCCATTTCATACAACCCCATCTACAATTTCTACCAACATTTCATAAAATACCTACCTACAATTCCTACATACATTTTCTACAACTCCTACCAACCAATCCTACAACTTGTACAATCCTTACCTACAATTCCTACTACTCCAATTAACCATTCCTTCCTACAGTTCCTACAATCCCTACCTACTCTTTGTACAATCTGTATGCACAATTCCTACAACTCCTACCAACCATCCCTAAAATCCCTAGACAATCTCTGCCATTCCTACTTACAATCCCTGCCAATAATCCCCGCCTACAATCCCAACATTCCTACCTACAATCCCTGCCAATAATCCCCGCCTACAATCCCAACATTCCTACCTACAATCCCTGCCAATAATTCCCGCCTACAGTCCCAACATTCCTACCTACAATTCCTGCCAATAATCCTTGCCTACAATCCCAATATTCCTACCTACAATTCCTGCCAATAATCCCCACCTACAATCCCAACATTCCTACCTACAATTCCTACGTACATTGTGTACAATCCCCATCTCATTTTCTACAATTCCTGCCTACAATTCATACAATTCCTATATACATTGCATACGATCCCTACCTAATTTTCCGCTATTCCTAACTACAATTACTGCCAATAATGCCTATTTACAATACCCATCATTTCCATATACAATTCATACAATCCCTAGCTACAATTCCTTGCTTCCTAGGGGAAAGACCGCTACACCTTTAACCTCATGAAAAAAATGTAATGATCACTGAATATGCAAAATACGAAATTCCCCCACATCCTCCTGTTACCCCGAACCCCACCCTGTCTCTCTCTAGGACACATGGCACCAGGTTCTGTGAACCTCAGACTGAATCTGCAGACAGATGAGAACAGTAAGCTCGGTTACGGATATGTGTTTATCACCGTGGCTCACCAGTGCTGTACAACTATACTGTACTTTACTGAAGGTAACTTTAGCACAAAGTTAGCAGGTAGCAACCTAGATCACATTCCTCACAGCAAGTGTATCTTCAGTACAGTATCGGCTTCACCAGAAATTCATTTTCTAGACGATTTAACAGCAGCCAAGCCAAGCCTGTCAAAATATGAATCTACCACAGCAACTACAATGTTGTTTAGCCAAACTAGCTAGGTGAAAAATTAGCAGGTTCTGTAGATAAAACTTACTTTAGTAAATGTGCATACTGGATGTTACTAGCTATTAGTGACATCACAGACCGAGTGTATACATGCAGCTCTGTGATGTAAACAGGAAATGGAACATTGGAGCCACTGTAATTAAAGTACCCCAAACACAATTAAAAAAATATATGTTCCAGAGAACAGAACTAAGATCAGGCCTCTAATTTCATCACACTGTTACTCCGGTCCTTCCTAAAAGATGCCAAAATGCCTTTTTATGATTCATTGGCAACTGGCTTTCTGCACAAAGTCCTTCTTGGGTCATGTTCAGAGTACGATACAGAGAGCGTGTGGATTAAAGCCAGTGAGGTCATTTACGATGACGTCCTCTGATTGCAGCCATATGGAGGCTTCAGCTAACAGGCTGGAGCTGTATCTGATGGGCCTCAGCACTGCTAGATCCCAGATTACAGCTCCTGGTGCTGAAGGACGGCTGAAATGCATACGAAGGAGGGATGGGACCCTACAGGAATAATCGACAGAACAGACACTGGGCTTCATTTATCAAGCTGGATACGAAGCATGGACACAAGAACCGAGGCAGTCTTGACAGTTCCTAACCAACAAGAGCTGTGTGTTAGAAGATGCTTCCAGCAACGAAACATTGCATTTCCTGGGTGATGTTCTTCGGGTTCTTTCCTCCCGTTGTCATGTCAAACCATCCTCTTGTCTTAATTCACACATAAGTACGTGTTTCTGTAACTCAGCTCCAAATCTGGACCTTTTCAGGTGCTGCTACGCCGATAAATATCGTTTTCATCGTCATAAACATCGTTTTAGCATAACTTCCACTTCTTCCTCGGAGAAATCCTTTTTCTTTCGCAGTTTTGTCATCGATTTGCGATTTCAACGCTCTGAAAAATCGGCTCTTGGAATGTAATTCTTTTTTATGTGAACGAACATGTAGAACAACTTTAACTCCATAAGTCAGATTTACTTGGCGTAAATGGTCATATATCGCCCATATAAAATCCCTTTTATGTAAATTTTTTAAATTGAGCAAATCCAAACATTGTTACTAAATGCAAGTCAGCCGTGGTACACACATGCTTTACACTTTACGGGTGACCGGTATTCAACAACTTACAGTAATCATGTGAGAATGGGGGGGTCAGGGTTGCCAAAACATTTGTAAATCTGGGTCTGGTAGAATTTTTTTGCTTGGTTTGACTTTTAAACACAACTAAAAGACTTTAAAATGTTCCTAACAGACAAATACAGCTTCAAATAGAAGGGACTTTTTTATTTTTAAGCGCCTCTTGCTGAGACTAGAGGTGAGCAGTCATGCATGCACGTTTTTTTAACTTGTGCACTTCCCTTCCATAATTTTTTCCCCAAAAGGTTTCAGGAATATCTGGGCTGGAGTAAACCAAAATCCACACCCGTGAAAAACTCAAATATGCAGACTAATCCATCACAGCATTTTCCGTCTCTCTCTCTCTCTCTCTCCTCCCTTCCCAGAAACAAATGCAACAAAGTCAAGTCATAATAAAAAATAAATAGCATTTACATTTTCTTCAGTCACGCTTTAGTCATCGCGTTTCAGGTTGGTTCGGCATGTACAAATGCGAAGTAAAATTCTAAACACACCTATTATCTTTTTTTTAATCTTTTGCTTGGACGGTGAATCACATTAACAAACATCCACTGCACCTGAAGCGCAACGCAGAAAAAGCCATGCGTTTGACTTCGAAGATTAATGCTGCTGGGTCTGATTAAATATCCGTGCAGGCTCGGGGCTCGCTGAAGACATTTTCCAGCACAAAGCCTCCACTCCTTTTAAAGGCATCCAAGGAAGAAAACAAGGAAAAGTGTTGAGATTTCCCTGCAGGATGCCAAAAGCCCTTCCCATCGTGAGTCATAACGCTATGCATCCCATTTATCAGAAGAATTTAGTGCCCTCTGGCTGAGAGCCACTTGGAAAGAACCAGAAATTTAAGAGACCGTGATAAAAAGTAAAAGTGAAAATATGCTGCCACGAAGGGAAAATGAGCCTGCATATTTTCTATGGCATTCACAATGGTGACTTAATTAAAGAGCGAAATCTCAGAAATGCGCAATATAATAAGCACCAGTTTTACTCCGTATAATCCGTTTACTCTAATTACCAGGAATCATTTAACATCAGCCCATTTTATTATGATGCATCACTCAAAAAAAAAAGAACTTTCTCCTCCTTCAATAAACGCTGCAGATGAGCCAATCGACACGTGCGTCTGGAATGCTTGACGTACATGTTCTGACGTTTGGAAGCCCCGCCCCCTGCCCCATTTCGCATTCCCTCAACTGGACTTGGGGGCGTCGTCGCTTTCAGTCAAGGTAAACGCAGGAAGTTTTACACTCCGTAAATGTTAAATAGATGCACTCTGTGACTCTATCAGAGTATGTTTGACTTGTATACAGCTCCCATCAGCTTACTATACTGATCAGGAATGCCTTCAATGCATTTTGGTGTGGGCATTGTTAAAAACGTCATGTTGAGATTTTTTCTTAATTTATTTATTTATTTAATAGGAAATGAGGCCAAGATTTTTTGACCTAAAAAGAAGAAACAGGCCTAGAACCAACTGCCAAATGTAACACTTTACAATGTTAATGGTGATAATAATTAAAAAGCGATCATTAAGACATGCGCAGTTTTTGTTTTGTTTTACTTTCCTGTGCGGACAGAGTGCAGACACAATGTTACTGAAAATGTATCATTTGTTTTATTTTTTTACCCATTTAATGCAAATTACATGAAAACAAATCCAGCATCCAGCTGAGCATGGGTTATTGCCACTGCCATCAAGCAGTTCCTGACTTCAATGCTGATAATATTATTGTTACATTCTCCTCTACTCTCTCTTTAAGCATGAAATTGAATTGCCTGGCTGTGCTTTTTTATTATTATCATCATTATTATTATTTTAAACGGTCCTGCATGATTAAACTGTTCTTATGTACTTCAGGCAATAAATACTGCTTTTTTTTATTAGTTTTTACTTTCTAAGTACGTTCATTAAGATGAATTTTTCTCACCATGCTCCACAATTTGTGAGTATTATTATTATTATTATTATTATTAATACTACTTCTACATCAATCAGGAACACACATATGAATGATCGTGACTTTG
>JAQQZU010000038.1:2035954-2046874 GCA_030068025.1 Parauchenoglanis punctatus | reverse complement strand
CCAATCGGGCAGCCCTTTCTTTGTACGCCGCCCAATCGGGCAGCCCTTTCTTTGTACGCCGCCCAATCGGGCAGCCCTTTCTTTGTACGCCGCCCAATCGGGCAGCCCATTCTTTGTACGCCGTCCAATCGGGCAGCCCTTTCTTTGTACACCGGCCAATCGGGCAGCCCTTTCTTTGAACACCGCCCAATCGGGCAGCCCTTTCTTTGTACACCGGCCAGTCACGCAGCCCTTTCTTTCGTAAATATTCAGCAGTTTCGAAAAGTAAATTCGCCTGGGGGGAAAGGGTGCAGAAAAAACTAAATGGAAGACAAAGTGCCAGTAGAATAAGCCAAGAAATTTCAATGTCAACATTTTAGCATTCCTATGCAACAAGAAACAACAAATTTGTTCCTTATTGGAACGTTTATTGGTGTACGAAGTCACTGGCCTCTCCAACTAGACAGCAATTTTGTCAAAACGCTCTAGAAGCTGGCTTCTCCTCATCACAGCCTAAACTGTATAAATAAATCTCATCTTTATTATTAACATTAGGTAGTTAGCCTGTACTAGCTAGTGGTAGCGTTGTATGGTTAAAGTGAGCCACCTTCCTATGTATATATAAATAAAGATGACACTCTGGCTAGCGCAAAGAAAGAATTTATAAGAACTTAGTTTTTTTTTCTTATAAAAATAGGTTGCAACAATAAGAATGTATGAGTGTTTAAATAAAAAAAAATGCTGTTATATAATACATAATTTCTATTCCTGAAAAAAAAGTTAAACTGGACTACGGTGTGACTCTTTAAATGAAGCCTGACTAATCTGATTTGTCGGTGTATCAAATCCAAGCTGGCTTCTTCAAGACCTAAACCTCTTGTGAAGCTGGTTTCATTATCAGCTCATATTTCTGCTAATAAAACATCTGCTTTGCGTCGTGCGTGAGCTCGGTGCAGGCCTTAATGCGATTCTAATGAAAGATCGGCTCGTTTGCTGCCAGACATCATATCATTTTTTTTTCTCTGAAATTGCAAACTGCAAAAAGAAGTGCTGTGGGTGGGTGTTAGAATAGATGGACGCCCCCCCCCCTCCCACAAAAAAAACAGCAGAGGAATAAACACAAGTTGCATATTCTCCTCCATCTAAAATTCATCTAAAAACAAGAGCTGGGAAAGGAGGGGGGAGGGGGCGTTATGACGTGATATTTCTTCAGTGATAGACGTGACCGAAGTTCATGACCTGTGAGAGAAAGAGGAGAGGATACGTGTAGGGACAAAAGGTTGTGTGACAAGGAGTGAGACCTACACCAACGGGGAAACGGAAAGTAACCAGAGCGCATCCTCTCTGCCTGGCCTCACCCTGTGGCAGTGTGCGTGTGTGTGTGTGTGTGTTGCACTCCATGTCCGCCTTGTCCCGTTTCCTTCTGAATCAAGGACTCTGAACTCACACATCCTCCCGGATCTCCAAATACAGGATGAGTGGCGTACAATCCCCCCGATGACCATCTCGCATTGGCTACTGTTCAAACCTACACCATCTGAGAATACGATATAGACAAAATATGTGTTCTGAAAGACGTGCAAGCCTAACACAAAACGCATCGTTTTTTTACTTCGACTTACTTCATCAACCACCGATTTAGACGCATGTAAATCTAATCTAACTGATCTAATCTAGCTAGCCCAGGTCTTTAAGAGTATCTGATTACGACAGCGGGCGTTATTACCTCACAATCTGCAAATTTCAAAACTAAAACCTCCAGAAGTCTTCGTTTGAACAAGATGGGCAAACTTACACAAAACCCTTTGCAGAAGAACTATATATGGGTGTGCTGGCCAGGCGTCCACATACTTTTGGCAGTATAATGTACCCTGGAGCTATACCATGTAATCCACCATTTCTTATTGGATTACACAAATATAACAATTCATCATAGACCAGAAAACAGATCTTAAGATTCCCAGATGGTCAGCATCGACTACTAAATCTTTAAACAAAATGACATTGTATTGAATTACAGGCTCACTTGCATTCTGCAGCTTCCTGGGTTATCAGTATTGCGCCGACTGATGGTGCAATAATGATTAACAAACTTGTGCGGTTGGCTGCATGATGTCACCGTGCAAACTGCCCTCACACCACCTCTCGCTTCTCAGCGTTGGTGGTTAGCTGATGAAATGGGTGTGGCGTTCGTGGATTTGCTTATAACAAACCAAGAGCCATGTACAAGTTTAGTCGTGTTTGGTCAAACATCCGCATAAAGTTTTCCATATTTATGCAAAACAATTTTTCATTACTTGAGAAGTAGAGTAGAGGTGTTACGGTGTGAGATTTTTACAGTACGATGATCAGCGATGTTGCGTTCTTCAGCCTTCGTGTTTTATAAAGTCTTATAGATGTTGCTATAGTAATGCTGGGTTCGACTTACCTTGGAAGTACCTCGGAAGTCGGAATTACGCATAACGTCCATGATATGACGGATGTAGATTTCCCTCGTCAAAACAACGAACTGTATAGGCAACGTTACAGATTTAACAAGTGAACATTCGCATATACACTAAAGGTAAAGAAGTGCTAGTTTTTTTTACTCTTGATGACATGAACAGCCATGTTGCTTTGACGCCATTGGCTGAATTCAGGCTTGCGGAGACCTCGCCGACTTTGAGTAGGTGTTCTTTGTTTCCTAGTTGGAAAGGTTGGAAATTCCTACCTAAATTCCTAAAATTATTTAGAGTGAGTTCTGAGGGTGGAAGTCATAAGACCCAACCTACATATCTGAGGAATGGCTGCAGAGACGAGAGCCCCTGGAGAAAGGAACTTGATCAAGTTTTTAAAAATAAGTAAATAAATAAATTTAAAAGACCAGCTAGACGGTGAGGTCAGGGTCCGATTCTACACCGTGACTAATCATGAAAACCGAGACATCATAACAAAAACGTAAAAGTTTAGATAGCTGCAAAACAATTCCCAGATGTCTTCGGTATTTGTGAACATTTGGGACAATCGATAAACTGTGCACATTTGAGCTTCGGTTTTTAAGTGAAAGTCATTCACTTAATTCCACTTACGAAGAACACCGTGTCCACCTTGATTTCTCCTTGACTTCTTGAACTGAATTCTGTAGGACTCGTAATACAGGGAGTTGTAGAGCTCAGCACTCCTTATCTGTCCTCTTTATCCAAACTCAGCAGATATTTTTTTCTTTCAGCAAACATGCAGCCAGCGGCAGGGATGTGATCCGGCATGAGAGAAGGTGAGCAGTGCAGAGCTGGTTGAACTTAACCTAAACGCCTCCTACTGCTCTTTAACCAAGCTGCACAGTCAGCAGATGAAAGATAGCAGATGGTGAAGGGGGAAACTAGCGAACAGATCGGTCTCATCTTGACAGAATAGGTACGGAGGGTCCTCCAGGAAAACAAGGCCTGTCATTTGAGCTGGTCTCTTCAGAAAATGATCCACCTAGACACAATACCAAGCACTAACGTACAACATTCATGCTACTCCTACTCCATTTGCATAGAATGAGCTTGTGGTCTCATCTGTGCATATAGACAAGCTACAGACTTCCCCGTTCCTCATTAACGGCTTTAACAGCATGCTCGTCTTTAAGATACATCTGATTGAACGTGGACGAATCGATAGCCCTGGTGAAATAACCTAGAAAACGGAAAGTTTTCTACTTGCTACTGACTGAAGAATTGTTTTCCAAAAAAACGACACAATGTATCAACAACAACTCCTTTTGAATTCCACTTGCTGCACCGCACAGTTTGGATTTTACCAGTCGGAATCATTTGCATGACTTCCGCCCCGCCCGGAGGAGCCGGTTTCGAACCGTCCTTTCTGTGCACTTAACCCCAGCTGCCATTAGCCAGTCTTTATGTAGGCCAATTGATCACGGCTGTTGAGTGACCTACGGCTGTTGAGTGACAGGTGAAGGAGTTGACGATCATCCCGGACAGAGGAGTCGTTTTCGTCCAACGTCTTCATCTTGACCTTGTTCTTATGAACTGCCGTCTTTGAACTTTTGAGGACGGACGCGACCTGACGCTCGCTGTATCCCTCCGCCTGGAAAGCCAGAACTGAACACTTCATTTTCTCGCTCAAAACAGTTCCTCATTAAAAAGATCAGCTTCAGGTGATCACCTAATCAGTACCTCATTAAGTAAAACAAGGTGTGCTTGTATTGGAATTCCACCAAAGACACTGGAATGAAATGGCTGCCATTCACACGATTTTTCCAGAGCTGTAGTTTTCTCGTCCCGTCATTGCCGTGTTATCCTATTGTGTTCACCTTTTCCGTGCATCACTCCTCATTCGTTGGCCTTTTGGCACCCTGTTCCGTCGCAACACAAAAGTCTCATCATTGATCCCTTTAAGCCTAGATCATGTTGCCAGACATATTTATCTTTCCTGGTTTTGGTTTTCCAGTTTCCTGACGATCCTGGTTTAATACTGCCGTTTTAACCGTAGCCTTGGACTATGACTCATGCACCAAAATAAAGCACATGATGCATTTACATACTCGCCCTGCCTTTACTGACCACATGGATTTTTGTTCCGTTACTTCCGCCCACACAGCTTAGATTGTGCCAGCATTTTTGCTTTATTTCTGTTCTTGTCTTAAAAAAAATAAAAAAAAATAAAAAACAGTGCACATGATTTAATTTTGTTGGTTTAGTTCAGTGTTCAATATAATCCCATGTGAAAGAAAAACATTACAAACACAGCTACTATACAGAGTCGTCTTAGGACAAGGCTGTGGGTGGCAAAGGCAATATCCCCCGAATCCCCAGGCTTACACTTTAATTAAACACGACGATCTGGAGAAATCTGAAGATCTACAGCTGAGACCGATAAACTCCATCTTCGCTGCAAGCTGCTTGCTCATTAATTAAATCATTAAAGCAGAGAACAATTTAATCAAAATGTGGACAATTGTTATTCACTTGAGGACTCGTGAGAAAATAAAGCATCATAAATTGTGACTTCCGTTATTAAGGTAAATATAAGCCATATCACTATACAGCCTAATATTTATATTGTGAGAAATGATCCCAAGCTGACATGTTTCATGTCTTAATATTCACAAACTCAAACTGAAAGCAGCAGATTAGAGCTGAAAATTCTGGGTTTCGCGTAAAAAAAATTTTATAATGAATTTTTTTTTATCTAGAAGCATCATGTCGTTGATAAATAATTTAGTTCTCAGACATTAAACAACAAAAGTATACATAATTGTTTCCTGTATTTATTGAATTACTGACAGTATGACAGAATGTCAGGCACAGAGAAGAAGCTAGGTTTCTATACATAATCCAAAATTCACTCCGACTCCGTGACTGAGATCAACGTCAACATCGAATAAAAATCTCTTCTTTTTTTTTTTTTTTTTTTGGCTGGTGGTTTCTTAGCAAAACTTACAACTTAACTTATCTAACTAATCTTGATTACACTGCACAGGTCTGAGTTTACAGATGGCTTTGAAGCTCGGACAACAACCAATCCAATCAACAATCCCGTGGTCGATTAAACGAGACGTTTCCCATCTCAGTCCATGCGTTAGTTTAGCAGTTACTCCACTGAGGGCCAACATTTAAAGTGCAACTTCGATAATAATTAGCATGATTTTGAAAAATGCTAAAAACTGGGTAAGGGGCTGAATGGGGCTTCATATAAGCCGAATGCTGAACTCTCACCCAGTTACACCCAAGTTAACCCAGGTGAGCTGGAAAACATGCGCGACAGAGGTACGGCAGGATTGTTTAGAAAGATGTTTCCCAGTCAACATTCCTCACTGCAGCTCGAGTCAGTTCCAAACGCAAGTGGAAAGTCGGACGCGAATCTGAATCGATAGCGAGCGATTGGCCGGACGGTTTGTTTAACAACGTCTCATGCCAGTGTTAATGATGTCCAGACGACATCACGGTCCACTATAAACACAGCAAAACCAAACATGTCACCGGGGGCCGAAGGGTCACGCTGGATAAAACGCAGCAGGGTGTCCGAGACGCAAACAAAACCGTATCCTTCTCTTCCTGGCACGCGACGTAACGTAGACGATGTATTCACCAAGAGCAGGAAAATAAAAGAAGTTGACTTAATTAGCCGGTTTCTCACTTCTTTAGTGTGTATGTTTGCCTGGTAACTCAGGAAGCGTTGTGGTTAAACGCACACACCACATCGCTGTAAGAATCAGGAAGCATGACAATGAGCAACAAGTCATCTATGGTCATCTGCATGTCTCTGAGTCAAAGCGATAACAATACGATGAAGAAAACACACACAACATGCAAGATTTCCCAGTCAGTCAGCTCCAGAATTATTGGCACCATTGGTAAAGATAAAGGTAAAAAAAATAATATGGATTAAAGGGGGAAAAAAACTGTTTTTTCGATTTTAACCCTTAAAGGCCGACCACGAGCGTGAAAGATCATATCTTATATAACATATTGCTTAACACTTTAGCAGTTAGCAGGGCGGGGGAATAAAAATTGCGTCTCGACACAGAGATCATGACCATTCGTTACTGTTTCAAAGGTTTACCAGTAAAAAAAAGAAATTAATTAAAAACATATTCCTTGGATGTTAGATGTAGTACAAACAACAGGCCCAAGTTGTACTCAAAACAACCATTTCGACCAATCATACGCTTTGTTATTCTGTCTACACCAATCAGAAGTCTGGATACTCAGCCTCAACAGAAATGTGCCGGAACAATGATAAACACCACTAATCTTTTCTGAATGGGACATTTACAGTATATTTATGGTTTTTGTCGCTACATAATTCTGACTGGAAGCAGCTTACTGTGTACTTAATCTTTAAAAAAAAAACATCAAATAGATCATGACAACTTATTTTTGCTGACAGGTTGATAAATTGTGACCTACATTATAACGTGCGTCAAAGAAAAACCATCACGATATTTTTGTCATAACATCCAGGTATTAAAACCAGGCACGAATGTCATTAACCTTTCTTAATTTGCTTAAACTAACACTGAAAATATGTTGAGCACATGAGCACAAGCTACAAGCTCTGAAAACTTTCTTCCAGAAACATCCTCTGGAGATCCTTCAGAACTCTTTGTCCTCACTTGGAAACCCTCTGCAGGTTCTCAGCAGGACTTCTCGGAGAAAAGCGGAGTGTGGGTCACATTTAGGCACACGTGCCGTCGGATGTACGCGTCAGATCTCCTGCGATCTTCTTGTCTTACAGAATTTCCAGGACCTCTGGAAGAAGAACTTCCTCTTCATACCAACTTTTGTTTGGTTCTCCAAAGTTCCAGTGATGATCAGCTAAACTTCAGCTACTTATTTCTCCTGGTTGGGTCACTCCGCTCACTAGCTAGCTCTCCCTTATCGTACGGAAATAAGATACATCGACTTTAAAGAAAGTGCTGTCGTCCCTCTTCCGCATACACAGGCTTACAGACCCCCGTGATTGGCTAGTGTTGCTGTGATGGACAGGGGAGAGAGTCTTACGTCTTCCCTTCCATCCAGACCCCATGTTAGAGAGAACACTTTTTGAACGTGAAGCGTCTCCTCAGAGCCTCACTGCCTGAAGGTCGTTTTTATGTTCTGACCTTCACCGTGTTGACAGAATGACTAATCGGTGTGTGACCCATATTTAGCCTGAACGCCAGTAAAACAAAGTCAGGGACGACCGGATTCCTGGCGCTTCCTCGAGACAACCATGTTCTGGACGAAACGCCAATTAGAAAGTGATTTTCCCTTTTAATTTGGATACGATAAGAATATCATTTCATTCAATGCTCCATTAAGATGTATAGACATCTACATTCCTAATCAGTGTTGTCAAGATCATACATATTTGCCAGTTATATAAGCAGTAGTCTTGACTAAGCAACAAAGGGCTCCTCTTAATTATTTCTCATGATATAATATTTGGAGACAGTCCTCGATGCAGAGCCAAAAGTCCAGGGGGAGGAGCTTGGCCATGATCCGACTTCACCTATATTCCCTAAGACACTCCAAACAACGCAGTTATCCAGCCTGAAACACCGCAAGCGCGCTAACTTTTGGCTCGACTCGGCCCAGGTACGAGACGCCGGATCTGTTCTGGCTCCGCCCCCCCGGTTTTTTCCTGCAGTGAGGGAAAAAATGAAAACCTCTTGAACCCTTAAGTTCTTCATGGGTCTGTCTGAGGAAACCTTTCAAGATTCTTATAAAAGAATGAACAGATCCGAAGAATTATCCCTTGAAGAACCTTTTGGCGATGAAACCAAACCGCACTTCGACCATATCCTGTTACCAGGACGAGACCTTCTTCGTTCAAATTCGTATTTTAAATCCCTTTGTACTAGACGTAAATACACCAGAGAAATCTTCAGCAGGTCTCAACCACGAAAGCACATTTCAGCTTCACACTTACACACACGCGCCTCCACGACGCTCCAACACGACCCAAAAAAGGCCTGAAATCCCAAAGCCATGGATATATTTTTAGCCAAGCTGCTGTTTTCTAGGAAAAAATATTTAGTATTCGTGAATTACGCCGCAAAAGGAGAAGGTCACCGGAGTGACGAGCACACGGTCAGGACCTTCACCTGTTTCAGAGCTTACACTTTAAACTATTAACACCGGTAACACGACACCTTCGAGTCAACGCCTTGGTGTGTACTAATAACGTGCCATGTGCCTGTGTTGACAAGAAATTCTGGACTGATGCCACCGTGTTGAGTAAAAAAGGAGCACAGCTACACTTTTAATCTCACGAGACGAGTGCAGTCACCTTACGCAGGGCATTTACTGTACAGGCTACATCAAGGGGAATTTGGGATTCAGTTCAAAGTCAAAATGCTTGAAAATGGTCCTAATTGGAATAAATTGCCGGGCAAACATCACATGATAACATATACAACGCACGTACGGCTAAAACCCCAAAGGCGTGGACAATATGACAAAAATATCACATCATGATACAATTCTATGATCCACGATATGTTTCACGATATTTAATAAACCGCTACCAAAACTGTAGAGTCATTTTTTTTTTTAAATCATGTTAAAAGCTGATACGTTTCTTTAACATGTACAATAATAAATAATAATAAAAAAAATCTGTTACATTTTAACAACTAATCTGTATACGATCAGAATTTGTAAAATAAACCCCCAACTCTGTGTAGGGAATGGTTTTTACACCACCTGGACTGGGATTTGGGAATCTGATGGTTCAGGACCAGAAACGCTCCATTTCATTCCAAATTGCAGTTGCAGTGGTTAAAAACTGGGGAAACATGATCAAACCTTAAAAACATTCCCCATAATAGTACACTACAGGACATTAGAAATGGCTTGTACACGACCAAGTGCGATAGGAAAGCGTTTTTTAATGATATTCCACATTATAATCCATGTTGGAATATCTTGGTCCGTTGAAGTTTCTTGTATTATTGCGATTGGGATTTGCCCAAGAAAGTCTGAATATAGACAGACTCTATTTAGCATTCAATAGCACGCTTTCCAGCTCAAATGTGATATAAAAATGTGCAGCTGCGACATAATCGGAGATGCAATTTATACTATTTTTCCTCCGTGCTGTACGGATGCGGTAGGAATTGCATCTATAACAGGAAGAGGTTTTCTGTCCAATTGGTCACCAGAAAACAGCTCAACTACTTTTCGTTATAGAGCGAATGACGTTCCCGATATATCCCATAATCCCTTGCACATTTTCTTTATTGGCCCTTAATGGTCATGTCTGGCTGAAATCCCAAATATTCCCTATAATCATAATAGTGGAGCACATGAGGCATGGCTTGTACACGACCTGAGGAAGGAGTTTGGGACTCGCTCTTCATGGCCTGTGATCGAAATCTGTGAATGTTTTTTAAAATTGCACATATGATCTATTAGCAGATTTACTGCGGTGATGAAAATGAATTTAAGCTTAACGTTTACAGTGTTTGCATACAAATAAAAAAACCCCGGATAAGCAATCCAGAAATGAAAGTGGCAAGGGAAAACTCCCTGAGAGATCATGAGGCACAACAGGAAACCAAAACCCATCACCGTATCTTCTGTCCGAGGCTGGATAGTGAGATTATAAATCATGAGCCGTTTCAGAATAAGAGAACAAGAGATGAACAGTGTCCTTATTAGGCGAGGACAAAAAACAAAATTGCTCAATATGGTGAATTTGCTTCCATGTAAACGTCATCTTCCCTTTTCCGATACCCAAACGTTCAGGTCATCACGTGTGGTGAAAGAATCTGACTGTAGATGGATGGTATAGCTGCAGATTTGGAAATCACCGAGCACTTATAAACTTACGGCTAGATTGATCCCAAATGGGAACTCAAGAGAAAGAAAAGTCAACGTGCATGAAGTCACCAGAGCTCAGGTGGAAGGTGATGACGCTACCACAACGTCAGCTAATATTCTCTTACGCTACAAGACTACAAGATATTTTTGTCTCTCAGGATGGTCACCATGTCAGATCAGGTACTCATGGTGCCATAAATTCTTGCCGTGTCATGGTTAGGAGATTGGAAATGCTACGGGTTTGACCCTGACCAATGGTTTTCCAGGTCCTCGCTTGTTGTTGAGGACAAGAAATTGTGTCAATCATGGCTACAGGATGAGCGTCGAGGAACATGTTACGCGCTAAACCTTTCACAACAGACTCTGTCGTGCGGTGTCCCAGACGCCACATCGCAGTTCTTCGCACTACAAGACCGGTTCCTCGTCCCTGACCGTCATGTTCTGGCCTGACGATGGACATTTGTCAACCTTGACAAAATCACGCTGAATTTATCTAAACTGATCGAAGCAAAAGTAGATGACATACAGCATGCCAGGATATTACACTAAATAAATCACATGCACTACCAGTCCAAAGTTTTTCTTTATTTTTATGACTTTAAAAGAGACTGGATAATGATGGACTGTTGTTTCTCTTTACTTAGTTGAG
>JAQQZU010000038.1:2011928-2028495 GCA_030068025.1 Parauchenoglanis punctatus | reverse complement strand
CAGGGAGTCACAAAGTTTTATCAGTTTCATTCCTTTCCAACATGTAATGAGGTAATTGTGATTGTAAATGAGGTACTGATTGGGTGATCACTTGAAGCTAATCATTTTTTTTAACGAGGAAAAGTATAAAAACCACTGCTGTGGTCATCACTATCCTTCTGCAATAGGACTAGTTTGGATGGCAAACATGGTGCTAGTAGTACCTTAAATTTAATTGGCAAAAATATCTCATAATCATATAATACCAGGCTGGTCATACTAAATCAGAATAGAATATCTATAACTGGAATGATACTCAAATGTAAATATAAATCGCAAGATTTAAGCATAAATCACAAGATAAGTCATAGCACTAAGCCTAGCACCAAGCTAGCAACGCTTAATGTGAGCCCCAAAATATGCAACTGCAAATACAAACGCAAACTAATGTTACCAAAGTTGGTGCATATATCAGTAATAAGAACTGGCTACATGAGAACTGAAGTCTAATTGAAGTAGTAATAAACTGTAGTCTAAACTTAACTCATTTAGCCACCTGCTGTACTCTCTGTTTCAATTCCCTCGTAAAATAATAATAATAAAAAAAAATTAATAATGATTAAAAATGATTAATAGTATTCATATGGAGATTCATGTGTGAAAGTGGTTTGTTGTTCTTTTTCTAGGAGGTGTTGAAGATTCTGACACCCAATCTGGCAATTTATTTGAAATACTTTTATTTCAAGCTAGAAATAGGCTACGACCCGTGGAAAGTTGACCTTTTCAAGATGGCGGCTTTGTAAACGTGTATGGCTAAGCCTAGCGTTTCAAGACTCTCAAGCGGAACCAATGTTTCAGTGGCGTTTGTGTCCCGCCGTGAATATTTACGTGACGGACAGTCAGTCCTGTACAACAGATGCATGGAAACGTTGATATGCAGTTTTGTTTTGTTTGTTTTTTTCGGTTTACAGAAAGGTAGTGAAAAATGATCTTTAATTTATAGATAATGTATGTGGGTTCTGTGTATTTTAGGGAACATTTCCGACAGCTTAGTTTTGGAGGATCAGTTTATTAACATGCAGATTAATTGACTAGTAATGGCAAGAGGGATTTTTGTTCTTCTTTGTTTCTGAATGTGTCATTTTTCGTGACCGGAACAGTGTAATATCGAGCCTTGGTGATGCGAGTTGACTAATTTGCCGGTTTAACAGGTGAATCGTGACCCATCTGTGTCAGTCCGAGATGCCCAGCAGCAGCAGTGCGGCAGTGAAGGCGAAGAGGAGCAGGCGCCGCGGCAGGGCTCCGAGAGAAGATCCGGCTAGAAACGAGCTCGTCTCCAGCTCTCTACAAAGCGCCCAGCAATGCCTGCTCCAGCAGGACTACGGCACCGCGTTCGTCCACTTCCTCCTGGCCCTAAACCTCGCCCCGGCTCTGAAAGATCTGGCAAGAGTAAGATCTGAAAGATAGGTTCACTCCTGACCAGTTACCAGCAGCCAAACTCAAACTGGTAGACCTTCTACTTCAAGTGGGTTAGATGGACACGTTCTGATTGATCTCGAATGTTTAGTAAAAATAAAAGAACATCTCAAGATGGTCTACAAGATTGAACAGCTTGGCCTGGGTTCTGGATTCTTCATCACTCACTTCCATCCACCTTTCTATACCACTTATCCATTGCTGGTCAAAAGCAGTATCAGAGCGATATATCGATAACTCATCGTATCGGAATATGACCATTCGTATCGTCAGCCACCTGTATATCGTGTTTCAGCAGAAGTATCACGTTTCCTCCAGAAATGAACAGGTAGCTGCAGTGTCTTTGCCCCCATGAGTACATCGATGAAGAGTCTGTATAGTGTAGCATGATGTGCAGAACCAGCTTAAAAACTAGTCAGAACTAGTCCGGGTCATGGATGGACAAAACAGGGCTTTATGAACCCAAAACTGGAGTCAAGGAAACGGAAAACAAGTGCAAAACAAATGAAATTCGAATCCGTTGAGCTGAGTTCTGGAGCAAAAGTGCAGAAACACATAAACGTGCACCCTGTGTCGGGAGCCGCGCGTGTCTGTGACAGGTGTCCGACGAGCCCCGACTCGTGTTCTTTAGTCTCTGAACATAAATATCGTTATCTTGAAAATATCAGAAAAACATCATGAGATCATTTTCAGGTTAAATCGCCCAGCTCTAGGATACTCTTTAGAAACTAACAGTAAAACGAAACTATATCGTGATGATTATCGAAATCGATCAATGCAGTAAAAATATCGTGATAATATTTATGTCCGTATCGCCCAGCTGTAAGCCGTGTAGATAATGGATGGATTTATAAGCAGTTGAGTTATTAAGGTTTGGATTAAAGTGGTGTAAGTAACTGATTAATAAATATTTTATCCTTGATGTTGGTTGGTTGTCATTTCCAGAATGCAAAAAAAAACGTACCATTTCGAGATCCATTGCTTCAAGGGAAAAGACCCACACTATGGCATCGGTGCGTACGTGTACTCTGTGTGCTTTCCATCACTAACATTACGCTTGACGCGGGTATCTTTCCGAACCGACAGGATTCCTTCAGGTTCACGCTTTTGAAGTGGGCCGACGAGCTGGACGGAGTCGGTCGCATCCAGGAGCTCTTCGACTGCTACGAGCAAGCGCTGGAGCTGTTCCCTAAAGACGAGGTGATCGTCAACAGCATGGGAGAGCATCTTTTCAGGTACTAATTCTATTTTATTTTATTTTTTCCATAATGAGAAGAAAGCTCCGTAGTTCGTCAGTAGCTCCTTTAATCGTTCGCGTATCTCAGGATGGGTTTCAGGGACGAGGCCGCGGCGCATTTCTACAAAGCCCTGAAACTGAAGCCGGATTTCCCTGAAGCTAAGGAGAACTTCTACAGGGTGGCTAACTGGCTGGTGGAGCGCTGGCATTTCCTAATGCTGAATGATAACCGGCGAAATCGGAAGTATCAGCTCGCTATCCAGAGGGCGGTGCAGGGCGGCTGCGGAACCGTTCTGGATATCGGGACAGGGACGGGCATCCTCGGGTAAGATCTCTGGTCATAACGCCATGCATAGTAATACTTTGCCTTGAGCTTGCTGTTTGTCATTGAGACATAAACTCCTGGGCAAAAGAAATGAGGCAAAGCCAGTACAGCAAAACGTTACGCTTTTAATGTCTCAACAGCAAATCACTGGGCAGGGAAATGAGCAAGTTTCCGTCTCAGCTATCACTTTTTTTTTTAAAATAAAGTGATAATTGAAATACCGCAATTCTTCGAGTATGGCCTCTGCCAAATTTATGATCGTCTCGTTTCCATAACAACCAGTAGGTCGCTAGTATGTCAGTCGCCCGTGCTCGTGCGTCACGGGAACCATACAGACGATGCTCACGTTTCACGCACGTCGTGTTTGCCAGGATGTGTGCGAAGAAAGCGGGTGCGAGCGAGGTGTACGCGTGCGAGCTGTCAAAGACCATGTACGAGCTGGCGTGCGAGGTGGTCTCGGCCAACGGCATGGCGGACAGCATCAGGATCCTACACAAGAAATCTCTGGAGATGGAGATCCCGAGAGACATTCCCAGCAGGTGATCTGTACACACAAGACACATGCTGGAGTTACCCGGGGTTATAAAAAAGGTTAATTTTGTGTAACTTGGTGAGATCTTTTGGCAGGGTGTCCTTGGTTGTCACGGAAACGGTGGATGCTGGACTGCTCGGGGAGGGAATCGTCGAGAGTTTGATCCACGCCTGGGAGCATCTGCTCTTACCACCACCTGTAAGCTGCAAGAGTTTAGTAAGATGGATTAGTAACAGTACTTAGTAGAAAAAGAACAACCAATGATCTCAAATTTTCATATACATATTTGAACATTTTTGATGTTCATATTTAAACATTTCCTTTTGAAAATGGTCAAATGATTTCACGTCTTCATGAAAAGCGTGCGGTCCTCCCTCAGGATCCTCGTGGCCCATTGATCCGGAGATTATGATATACGAACATGTCTATAGTATTGAGAGGGTTAAAGTTGTAGGAAATAATTTCACTGTCGCAATGTGTGACTTCCTGAAAGGGCGCTGAAGACGCTCCACAGTCCAGTGCTTCCCGAACGGGTCGGGTCATACCCGCCGGCGCCACCGTGTACGCGATGGCTGTGGAGTCCCGCGAGATCCGCAGACACCACAGGTGAGAGGTCAAGGGTCGTGCACATGTACGGGTTTAAAACCTCGCTAGTAATAAGCTCTTGTGTAAAGTGTTAAGTCAAAACAGTGCTGATATTGTGCTGATTGTGTGTGTTGGTGCAGGCTGTGTGCGAGTGCAGTAGGGGGACTGGATCTGGCTGCAGCAGGACACATCCGCAGTCCCGTGAGTTGTTCGGGAGACGCGGACGAGTCGTCAGAGCCGTACACCACTGAGAGGCTGAGCCGTCTGCCCGGAGGCTTCACCGCCCTCACCGAGCCCTGCAGGGTGATGCATATCGACTTCAACAACCCACAGGTGCCCCGATACACTGCAGGAACCCAGCTAGTGTGCTGCAGGAAGAAATACACAGAGACTCAACTCCGTTACCTGCTAGAATATTTAGATTTGAGCTGGGTTAAGCTCATTAAGTCTCCGGTGAACTTTATCCTACATTATGGTGACTGGAACAACACATGGACAAGAATAGCATATTGTAATTATATTAGCCAATCTCTCTCTCTCAGTCTCCGTCTCATAAGTCACACATTTACATATTTACTTGGGTACTTACATACTTACTGAGTATGCACTTACTTCACATACTTACATACTCACGCACATACAGTACGTATAGACATACTTGCTTCCATGCTCATGTGTTTAGGTACTTATTTACCGACTTACTCTTACTAACCCACATACTTGCTTACTTTCTTATGTACTTAGTCCTGTAAATACTCTTACTTACATATGTATTAGTGTACATACTTACTTACTTATACACTCCTGGGCAAAAACAATGAGGTAAACCTAATATTGCAAAACATGAAGCTTTTAATGGTCTCAACAAAAATCACTGGGCAGAAAATGAACAGGAAGTAAAAAAGCGCTCCTGAGATGTCGGGCTTCTTCTGCTGGTCGATGCCCGCTGCTGAAACTGTCGTGGGGAAAAGCTGGAAACAGGGAAGTTCACTGTAATAGTCTTCTGGTACGCAAAGAGAAAATCAGGGAAAGATTGAAATGTTTAAATGATATGAAATTGAAAACTCGTCTGGGGGTTCAAAATGTCCCAACATCTCTCCTGTTTGAAGACTTTAACATCGACATGGACTCTGCCGTCTGCAGGTTTACCCACAAGACTTCAACGTTTAAAGGAGATCAAGGGAAAAGCTCCCACACCTATTTACTCTATCTATTCTATCTATTATCTATTTCATTCTTGTTAATTTTCCTGACCAATGATTTGCTGTTGAGACATTAAAAGCGTAATGTTTTGCCCAGGAGTGCGCACACATACTTGCATAGGTATGTACAGTACTTACATACATAGTCAAGTACTTGCTTACATACTTATGTACATATTGCACTTACATAGAGCAGTGTTTTTTACTCCTGATCCTAGAGTTCAGTCGTTCCTTGCACAGCTGAAGGTTTCATCTTGTCGAACATGCAAAGTGTAATCCAGAAAACATAACATGTGCAGTTGCAGATCTGAACTCCAGGACCCCACAGAACACACTCTGGAGGCTCTGTGAATGATCCCTTCATCTTTTCTCTAACCGCTTTCCACTCGATTGCGTGTGCTGCAGGAGCTGGGAGGTCTGTTTCTGAGGGAAGTGACCTGGCTGCATGCGCGGGTGATCCAGGACGGAGACGTCGACGCTCTGGCCGTGTGGTTTCAGCTACACCTGGACCAGGAGAACAGCATCTCTACTGGCCCGGACGAAGACACGTGCTGGGAGCAGGCCATCTACCCAGTCCCGTCTCGTAAGGCTGCTTTGACAGAAGCGTGTAAAGGGTGAAATGTAGCAGTAACAATCTAGAAAAAAAAAGTTGTGCCTGCTAGCTAACAAACAAACAATGCTAAACAACATCTACTACACATAGATCCAGATCCCGTACCAAGTAACTTCTAACTAAATCAGTTACGAAAGTACAACGTTTTTACATCCAACAGAATTCTTCATTATTATGATATAAACCTGGTGACGAGCAGTACGAATAACGAGACAAAATAAATGAGAAATGCAACATTTGGGTGTGTGCTATTACAGGAAAATGATTAAGGATGACTCACTGTTACCACCCTGAAGCTGATTATCTTCCTATAGTTTTCTATTCTGTTTACGTGATTAAAAGCCATGCAAGTTCCTGGGAATGAGCCGTTACTATAGAAACGATGACGCGTTAGATTGGAGAGCTGCGGTATAATAGAACACTTTTTTGTTCTGATCTTGTCTCCAGACTGCAGTGTGAAGCGCAGTGAGGAACTGCTGGTGGAAGTTTCCTGCAGAGACGCTTACCTGAGAGTATCCTGCGCTGGGGTAATGAGCAGCAGCCAGAAGCTCCGCATCAGCAGCATGGAGGAAGCTGCCTCTGCTGAGGTTCCTTCAAATCCTGAACTGGAGCTGTGCAGCGCTCTGGCCGGCCTCCAGACGCACCAAGACCTTCCGACTCGATCGTTTACGCTGGAGTGTTCGGAAATCGCTCTTCTCAACAATACCAATTATCATGAGTGCTTCCAGAAAGCAATGACCAAACTTTTGTCCTTCTTCGCATCACGCAAGTCAGAGTCTTCCTCCTGTTCAGAGCCGCTGTACGTGCTGGACGTCTCAGAGGGTTTCTCCGTGCTCTCTCTGATGGCAGCGCGATTAGGGCCGGTGCGAGCCTACAGCTCGGTGGAGAAGCAACAACACCGGGCTCTCCTGCAGCTTCTGGCCCGGGAAGATGGAGTGCGTGAGGACGCGCTGGAGTTCTGGCTCAGCCATGTGGAGGACGACTCGGCCGTGCTACAGAGGCCCGATTCAGAAAAGCTGTGGAGCGCAATCATGCTGGACTGCGTGGAGATCTGCGGCTTGCTCAGACAAAACCTCATGGAGAAGGCCTCCTTAGCTAGGTAAAAGCCTCATCACTGATGCCTTGGATACAAACTACAGAAAAATGATGGCACAGCAGATGGTCTTTGTTGTGGCTAGGTTATGTAATATAATTAGGTTAATATAATATGACCCAGAAACCCAGAAGACTCAAGTCTTGGCTTTGAAAAACCCAGAAAAACCATGTCTTGATGAGGTAAAGTTTAGAAAAACCAAGTCTTGATGAGGTAAAGGTTAGAAAAACCATGTCTTGATGAGGTAAAGTTTAGAAAAAATGTGTTGATGAGGTAAAGTTTAGAAAAACCATGTCTTGGTGGGGTAAAACTCAGAAAAACCATGTCTTGATGTGGTAAAGCTCAGAAAAACCATGTCTTGGTGGGGTAAAGCTCAGAAAAACCATGTCTTGGTGGGGTAAAGCTCAGAAAAACCATGTCTTGGTGGGGTAAAGTTCAGAAAAACCATGTCTTGGTGGGGTAAAGCTCAGAAAAACCATGTCTTGGTGGGGTAAAGCTCAGAAAAACCATGTCTTAATGGGGTAAAACTCAAAAGTCATGTCTTGGCTGGGTAAAATCCATAAAACTTGTGCCATAGCTAGGTAAAATCCAAGAAATTCATGTCTTGCCCAAGTAAACTATTTCTAACTCATCCTGGTTAGAGCTTGGTTAGACAACTCTCAGATACTCAGTGCCTGCTTCAGTAAAACCCCAGCACAGTGATGCCCTGGCCAGATGGCAATCAGAAAAGTCATTTCTTGGCTCAGTAACTGAAAATAAACCCCCACCATGTTTGGATGGTGACGTGGTTTACGTCTCATGCTGTTTCTTCCCCCTTCAGGTGTCTCCTGGAGGAAGGCGGCCGCGTTTTCCCCGAGCGCATCGTGATCCACGGCCTGCTGGTGGAATCGGACACGCTGCTGCAGGAGAGCGCGGTGCAGGGAACAGAACCCACTCTGGGCTTCAACATCGCTCCCTTCATCAACCAGTTCACGGTGCACTTCCGTTCATACCTTCATATACAGCACCTGTTTAACATTAGCATTATCAGTAATTTAACATTAGTTCTGACTTCTTCCAGGTGCCCGTTCACGTGTTTTTGGACCTGTCCACGCTGGAGTGCACGCACCTCAGCGATCCAGTCGAGATGTTCGTCCTCGACCTCATGAACAGCACCAACAACTACACCAGCAGAGACGTCCGGGTAAAGCTTTGCACAAGCATCGAGTTAAAGGTTGTACGTTTCTCGGTCACAGACAAAGAGGAATGCGACTTCTCCTCAACATGTGCCAGCGTTTACAAATGTTAGACGTTCTCAAATGATTAAACGTACACAAGCTGCCCCTCTCTGTTAACATCCACAGTCTCTGTGTAGCTTCAAATCCTGTTTGCACAGATTACATGCGATGCAGTGACTGTTTGTGGGCTCACTGCCTATTTTCCTATTTTTTTTTTTTTTTTTATAATCATAAACAGATGATTATACCGATTAAGAATTGATAACGATAGATTAAAATAGTGTCTTATTCCCAGCAATTTTCTTCCCCAGAATCTTTTTACATTGTAAATTAACTGATGAAGTACGATACTACACACAGCTTCATGAGTCGTATTTGCACCCGGTACATTTTTTTATTTTTATTTCTATATTTTCATTTCTATTTTAATAAACACACCTCCCACCCCTTTAGAGAGGACAGTAAATAGTTAGCAGTGTATGAAATTACAGTTTCATCTTAAAGACATTCCTAAGAGAGATGGAGGAAAAAAGGGATGGGAAGAAGAAGAAAAACTAAGTAATGAGAGAAGAGAAAAAAACATTATGCATCAGCAACAGAACAAGAACCAATACATGGAGTAAACATGATGAAGAAAAAAATACGATGTGGAGGAAAATTCTACAAAGTGAACAGCGCTGAGTAGCCTGTATGTTTGCTAAATAAAGACTTCCTGTTCCTGTTGCAGGTTCAAGTGAGCGCCTCCGGCAGGGTGACGGCCGTCCCCTTCTGGTACCACATTTACCTGGACTCTGATGAGTGTGTGAGCACGTTCAGGCCGGATTCACACTGGAAGCAGGTGGCCGTGGTCCTGCAGCGCCCCCTGGTGGTGAACGCGGGTGACTGGGTCAGGCTGAGCGTCTTGTTCCACAAGAGCAGCATCTCCATAACGGCCATCAGAGAGGAGGAAGAGGAGGAGACTGCAGCTCCTTAAGGACAAGGTTGTGGAGTTGATCGAGTAATGCTTCAGACAGGAAACAGAGGCAGCGTTATGTCATGGAACTCCATAAAGGAAGTGCCGTCTCTTAAAGGAGCGGTATGTCATTTTTACAGCCCTCTGTCACCCTGCAAACAGAAGCTGCCTAATATGTCTGATTTTAGGAGAAGGGGAGGGGTTAGATTAAGGTTCAAGAAAACCTGAGGGTGGAAAAAAGCATGCCACATTTTCTGCATGCCAGGAGCTTTAAAGTGATACGACTATTACAGATTTTAAAATACTTTGGGGGGAATAAAAAGGACACTGCATCTTTACAGCGAGGCCATTTACATGTAGTACATGCAGCCGATAGGGTTTCACTTTCTTTTGGTACACTGAGATGGTATTTATCATTTTCTCTGATTTGAATCACATCCTTCTGTTAAAAGTGGTTTATTTCTAATGTATAAAACAAACCAAATATCAAAACGCAATAGCGAGGTCCTTAATGCATCAAATGCATGTTCGTGATTGGTTACAGCGCTTATCTGTACGAGAGATGTTTCTAGTATGCACCTGAATCTACTTATGCTTTTACTCATGTTTATTTTTATCAAGGGCTTTCATACGACGTTATTGTATCATCTCCGTCAGCAACAAGCACGTGACATGCTCTGAGGACTGTCCCTTTGCGTTTTATGTTCCTGCTGATGTGTTTCTAATGTCAGTGTGTTTTTGGTTTGTCCATGTGTTTTTGCGCCGACATGCCACAGTATTAATGTTCTGTAAGCCTCACGTTCAGCAGGATCATTAAATCACCAAGCACACTGACCAGCTCTTACATAGTCCTGTTATGTTTAATGGTATATAAATGTTATACGCTGTGACGGACATCTGTGAACCCCAGATAACAGTAGCTGATTACCCGCTGAATAATCAGATATTGGAATCAATTACTGTTCTGCAACAAACATCGGGAAAACAACATAAATGAAGACGGGAACATCAGTCCGTTTGTGATTTAACGCCTTCATTTATTTCCCCTCAGGATCTCACACGTATATAATTGGGATGTAAACTCGGTCCACTTCATTTCATTCCAGCTCCTTTCTGTATTAAAGTTTATGTTCTCATTTAATTCAACTTTCCCTTATTTTTACCCCAAAAGCCAGCTATCGGCTAAGACATGTTTCCTGTCCAAAATTTGCATATTTAATTTGTACCAGAGCTACAAATCTAATGTTAACAAGTTTACAGCCTCCAGATAATTACAGTCTCACCTCAGGAGCCGCTGGCGATGCAGTAATAATGTCTGTACAAGAACTGTTTTGTTAAATAGCCGAACAGTTCTGGTTTTTTATTAAATACGTAAACATCCAAATCGTGTCTGACATTTAACTCCGCCTTTAAGCTTCAGGCCACGCCTTCTACCTGAAGCTGGTGCTCACTTTCATACCAAACTACGTCCTGAGACAGAAACAGCTTCGAGGTGGGGCTGAGGCTGTTTTTAGCTCTGTGGTGTCCTTTTGTACATTTTCCACCACATCAGAACTTGATCCTGAGTGCTCATCTGCAGGCTGTATCCTCCGCTTTCCTCATTCACAGAGGTGCCGATATTGCTAGCAAGAAAATCCTAGCAAACAGAAATACAAGAACAAAATCGCTAAAGCATGTTGATGGATGAAAGAGCAACTTATTTTCAGATGTGGAACAAGCAACTGTAAGAAATCAGTAATGCTAATTTCAGGTCCACTGTAATGCTTTTTGAATTCAACAAACTTTGTAGCCTTTTTGTTTTCTATTGGCTCACATGAGTGAGCTTGGTGAAAGTCAGTGTGGAGTGAAATTAACTGCTAAATGAACGTTCATCTAACGTGCATCTTTTGCATGCATTCCCCTTCAGTGAATTGCTGTTAAAAAACACTTTTAAAAAAAAAAAAAAAAAAAAAAAAAAAAAAAGCCTGCCGTATTACTGTAGCACAGGGACAAAATCTGTAAATGCTACAGCTAACTCTAAACCGCTGCTTAGCTGTTAGCTACATTAGCAAAAACATGTCTTAGCAGATCAGCTCAATTTTTGGGTAAAACGAACTTATTCACTTTACCGCTGTACGCCCATTTCAGGTGCTTCATTTTAAATATAAAATTAAATAAATGAGCTATGAAAACGGAAAGAGGATAGACAGAAAATGCATCAAAGGTGTAAGTATTTTTTAAAACAAAGGAGCATAACAGGAAATGATACGACATGTGCTTGGAGGCTGAGTGGGAAAAAAAGCTTCATGCATTTTGAGTATCTTGTGCAGTTCTTCATAAAAGGTCATTTGCACATCGCTCAGCTTTTTCTCAGGATTTAAAAAACAAACAAACAAACAAAAACCAACCCACCGGCAGCAGTGAGTGTGTGTGTGTGTGTGACCAGCAAACCCTGATTACTGAGTTACCAGATTAACTGTGACCTTAACATTAATGCCACGAGGGCACAGGGTGACTGTTGAACATATTAAACATGCATTTCTGCAGTGGAAGGAACAGATGGATAATGTCAATAAATTGTTTTGCAATTTACAAAAAAAATATTTAATTTAGCTGTCTTAAAAGAACGGACGTTTTTTGACACGATGTGCTTAGCCCATAGAAATGGGGGAAGAAGAAAAAAAAATATTTTCTTAAAATGACTAAAATCCAGGGTTGAAACAGGCTGAATAAAATCCCCGGTGTGCCTTTATAACCTGCTGTCCCCAGTGAGTTGGGTAGAACCTGAACAGCGTTCGCATGTGTTAAGTGATTTTAGCGTAGTGTGTATGCGCCTGGTTTTTGGGATCGCCAGACAGCACGGTGGGAGTGATGTCATCCACGTCGTCTACGTCTCCCTCCCAGGGTGTGGAGCAGAGTTCAGCGGGGGCCGAGTGGGAGTGAGGGGGTCGGGTGTGTCCCAGTCCCTGATAGAGGCCTGATGGAGACGGAGGAGTGGAGGACGCCTCGGCGCCGAGGGCGCCGTCGTGAGAGCCGGAGGACAGCAGCCCTCTGCGTTCATCGTGCTCCGCGTCGTGGGTAAAGTAGTTCTTCCTGGGTCGGCCCAGAACCGTCCGGCCTGCGGAAGGAAATGTAATATTCTGTTAGATAACTTTGTTATTTCTTGTTTCATTCACTCTCTTGGTTGCTGTTGATTGTGGCTTTTATTGTACTTCTAGATCCTTCCATCAACATATTCCTATCTATTTACATGCATCCATCCATTCATCTACCAACCTGTTCCACCTGGATCCGTCTATCCATCAGTCTGTTTATCAAAGCGGTGTCAATTTCCTTAACCACCTCTCATCATCCATCTACTATCCTGTCTTTCCCTCCATCTTTCTTTACACCCGACTGTTTATGCATCCGTCCATCTACCTTTCTATACATGTATTCACGAATATATCCATCCACTACTTATTTTTCTCTGCTATCTATTTACTTGGACATCCATCCATCACATTTTATATTTTTAGATATTTTCATTCTAAGATGGCTTCAAAACGAACAACAGAAGATTCAGCGTAGACACCAGCGTCACAAAGTCCATGGCTGTCAATCTGAGCATGTGTAACATCTGGATTTGAATAAATAATTGCTTATGGATCCAGCCTTTTGGGACGCCCAGTGTCTCTGCCCAGTCTCCACGTTGTCCGTCCATCCATCCATCTACGTACTTCATCTGCTTGCTTGTCCGCTATTTCATCCATCGATCCATCTCTCCACTGATATATCTACCTACTGAAATCTATCCATCCACTTATGTAGACGATTCATCACCGTCATTACTATGTCCAGTTCCAAAAAGCTGCCGTCAGGAACCATTAATATAAAAACTGTCTTTAATAACAGAAAACTAACAAGTGAACAAGTGCCTACACAGCATCATCTTTCACTTACACTTGAGGCAAATCAGGCATAAATGAATCTATAAAGAATAAAACATGATGGCGTGTGCTGTTATAGAAAAATTAATCACACTCCAGGTAGTAAGTAAGGAATACAACACTTGGGCTTGTGCTGTTTTAGGAAAAAATCAGCACTGGAGACTCCTTACTTGAACGTTAAATAAATGTCTCCTTGCAGAAAACGTCACCATATCGACAAGTACACTCAATTACGTGTAGATGTTACTATAGCAACAATAACGTATTAGAATAAGTGCATTAATGTAACCCCGTGACTTGTTATTATTATGGTCAGACCTACACTCAGAGCTGCGGTTCCAGAAAATTCTATACTACGAGATGCCATAATGAAGCTCGCCATTGACGTGACTCACCGACATTGCGCACTTGCTCGGAGATGTCGGCCCGTATGTCTGACATGTCCCACATGGCCAAAAAGGAGTCAAAGCAGGAGCCTTCCTCTGCTTCCTGGATGTACGGCTTGTAGGTGAAGCTGTAGTGATGAGCAATGGCCGCCAAAAACATCTCCACGCAGATGATAAAGTCCTGTAACAGAACCACAGCACGATCAGGTTCATTATCGTAGATGTAACGGAGAGCCAGATCCATGGAAGGGAACTCGGTATGTACCTGCAGTCCGGTGGCCACGGCCTCCACGCTGTCCCAGTCCCAGGTGTGGGAGTCTGAAATCACTCCAACCTTCACAAGCAACGCAATGAGCACCGCCTGCCTGTGTGTGTGTGTGTGTGTGTGATCAGTGTGTTCAACACACAAAGTTAACACACAAAGTAATTCTGAACTGCATTCACACTAGAGCTGCACAATATCGAAAGACACTTTATCACATGCGTAAATAATTACATTATTTTTTACATGAATACATAAAATGTATTTAATCACTGGGGAAATCGGTATTGTTAGTCGTTTCATTGCCAAAGACATAATACAACACATTCTTTGTCTTCGATTGACTCCAATTCAGGGAAACATAGACAGACTTGTGTATGATGTCATCTTTGATAACTCATTAAATCATTGTCATCATGGTGCAATCATATGTAGTTTTTCTTACCAGAAGGACACGAACACGACGAGTTTGACACACAGGAATTTGCCCACAGGTTTGATCGGGCCGAGTTCCTCTCTTAACGTTTTGTAGAACAGCACCAGGCAGTACATGGCAAACTGAGGAAAAACAGTGAACGCTGTAAAATACTGAGTCACTCAAGCGGCAGAAATGATTTTATTATCTTGGGCTAGCTTGCCACGAGCTTTACTTTACTATCAGGGATGCTCTGTCGATCGCAAGTCTAGTGTCATGCTTTAATAACAGACCTTCAGTGTTTGAAAAGCACTTCGGAAGGGTGGGGCAAGTTGAGGCAGTTCAGGAAAAGTTACTTTCCGAAACATGGATGTATGCGGACTTGTTAAATTTTGCTTCTGTAGTTTTGTACTAAAAGAATCAAGAACGTGAAACTTATGCAAGCTGCAAAAATGCCATTCATGTCTGTGCCACTTTGCAGAACTCCAGCCTGAAGTGAGTCACTAGGAGAAGGTTGGTATTGGATCACTATGAACTGAGACACAGATCATTTTTATATTGAAAAATATGAAATGAAAATTAGGAAATGAAAATATAGGGAAAAGTGGCAAGGCAAAAAATTAACTTTCCAAAACTCTCTCACTCCAGGACCTGGCCAGTTGTGATGTATGAAATTGAGCTTTCACACATCACTACCACACTGTTTGTTTCAACAGCTTGCTAATATTGGATCAAGCTTTATTTTGGGCAATTACAAGAAGCATTTCTGATAATCTAATAGTTCTGGATTTGTAGATCTGTAACACTATGACACATAATATCAAAGTGAAAACATCAAGATAAGCATACTGAATATTTCTGACTACACAGAAGGGTACTCAATATGCAATTATTCAACCACAACCACTTTATATGTCGGGATACACTTCCAATAAGTCATGTACTTCTACACTGGCTATGTTTTGTCACGATCGAACTTTACTTCCATCTACTGGATTGTAAGCTGTATGGCAGTCGTACAGACTTCCAGCAAAGCCAAATGCTGTATCTCATAACGATACAGAAAGGGAAATTAAATTCACGGATCCTTCCTGTTACTCTGCTCCAAAATTTACTGGGTTCTTCCTTGGACCGTGCTATCCCTACCACCAAGTTTCAAGAAAATCAGGCTGGTAGGTTTTGTGCAATCCAGCTTAGAGTCAAACAAACAAACAGCACCAAAAACATTTTATAAACCATTTAGAATTTTTTTTTACCTTATTTAGAGATGCTAAGTAGAAAATAAATAGAATTTTACCAAAAAAAAACAAAACTCTATATTGGCCTGACCATCACACCCTTATGTGATTCTTCCTCAAACTGTAGCCACAAACCTGAAAGCACACAAGTGTATAAAATGCCTTTGTAGGCTGTAAAATTACAATTTCCCTTTACTGGAGGCCCAAACCTGTTCCAGCATGACCATGCTCCTGTGCACAAAGCCAGCTCCATGAAGACATGCTGTGTTAAGGGTTGAGTGGAAGAACTTAAGTGTCCTGTACAAAGCCCTGACCTCAACCCCACTGAACACCTTCAGGATGAATGGAACGCCGACTGCACTCCAGGCCTCCTCACCCAACATCAGTGCCTGATCTTACTAATGCTCTTACAGCTGAATGAGCACAAATCCCCACAGCCACACTCCAACATCTAGTGGAAAGCCTTCGAGTGGAGCGCATTATAACAGCAAAGGGGAATAAATCTGGAATGGGATGTTCACAACAAACAGATACGATTGTGATGATCAGGTGTCTACAGGCCGTCACAGCTCATCAACTCCACATTCTACCATGCGCTTTTATTGACCAAAGAGACCACAGACCGGCCTTGTTGTTTTCTCCTGATTTACAAATCCTATGTTCGCAAACTCACAGTGCAAAGTTCACTTCAAAAAAGTTGGCATGACATGAAAGTAAGTGCTACCACGACCAAAGTGCATATTTCACGTCATGCATCCTTTCCCTTCAGTGGATTGGCTTGTCAACCGTGTACTCATTCTGACCAAATAAATCTGAAACTTTGTCCTTATGCACCTTTCTGTACATCATAACCCTAAGAATGATGAATAAAGAGGTACGTACCAGTTGGGAGAGATTGTTCATGATCACTAAATAGGTCCAGGCATTCTTGGAGCTGAAGTTGCCTTCATCGTAAACCCCACAAAGCTGACAGATCCTGAAGATACAAAACAACAAACATCAAAAACACTAGCATGCTAATAATTAACTCCATCCATCCATCCATTATCTATACCGCTTTATCCGTCTGCGTCACGGGGAAGCTGGAGCCAATCCCAGCATCTTGGGGCGAGAGGCGGGGTACACCCTGGGCAGGTCGCCAGTCCAC
>JAQQZU010000038.1:1992191-2005637 GCA_030068025.1 Parauchenoglanis punctatus | reverse complement strand
ATTAACTTAATTAGTTGCTAGATGTTCTCCCAGCTGAATCTTTTTAAACTTTCTTGCTATTTCAGCCATTTGTTGCCCCCGTGCCAACTTTTTTGAGACCTGTAGCAGACATCAAATTTGAAATGTGCTCATTTAGTGGATAAAGGTGTAAAATTTCCCAGTTTGAACATTTGTTGTGTTATCTATGCTCTGTTGTGAATAAATATTGACTCATGTGATTTGAAAGTCTTTTAGTTTTCATTTTATTCAACTTCAAAGAACGTCCCAACTTTTGTAGAATTCGGGTTGTATATGTGTAATGGCTAAAAGTGACTTTTCTGTTTCTTCAGGTCACTCTTTTTCATGCCATAAGAAACCGAGCCACAGCTGAAAACTTCTCAGTCTTTGTGGATTCTTCTGTGCAAAACCTGACAATTTACATCACAGG
This sequence comes from Parauchenoglanis punctatus, assembly GCA_030068025.1. Lineage (NCBI taxonomy): Eukaryota > Metazoa > Chordata > Actinopteri > Siluriformes > Auchenoglanididae > Parauchenoglanis > Parauchenoglanis punctatus. The sequence continues at coordinate 2,005,210 of JAQQZU010000038.1, read as the reverse complement.
CAACTCTCCAACTTACACCATCACTTGTCCCTCAGGTGTGTAGATTGTTATATTAACTCAAAATCTCATTCTGAGACCAGAACACTCAGAAACTATTGCATGATCAATGTTATACAATACTATGCTAAGCTTTTTTAAATAATGATAAGATAAATCTATTTTCTAACCCAGGAGTCTCACAAAGCAGCTCTGAACTGAATGGGGCATTGGGGCATATTCGGAAAGTTGGTAATTTCCATTCAGTGCAACCAAATATCTTGGACCAGACTGGACTGTGGCTCTTCAGTATTAGCTCTACACAGTCCTACACCATCAAAGTTGTTGGTAAAATTAGTTCTCTTTGCAGCTCAACCCTGCTTAGTTATGAGTAAATTAATAATGAAATAAAAAGCCTGTTAATGTTCAGTGTGAGTAATTTACCTTTTTTCTTATCCAGGTCAAAGTGAGGTTGACTTCCTTTTTGACTTTATAGAACGTTCCCAAGGGCTTCATCCAAGCTATGCTGTATTAAACAGCAGGCCTGCAGCAAGTAAGTGAACAACTCCATAATAATAATAATAATAATAATAATATTAATAATAATATGTTGGTAGTGATCAAAATCTTTCACTACTCTGTATTTTCCTTAATTCAGAAAACAATGTCACCCTGTTGGTGACCATGGCTGGTGGGGACAGTGTGAAGCCTACAGATGTGTTTCTGGTAAAAGCCTTAAGTGCAGACTCTTTAAATGGGACACTAGAAGAGGCAGGTAGTGGGCAGTATTTGGTGACCTTCAGCAGCCTCCCAGCAGGAGAGTTTACAGTTCGTGTAGTTGGACAGATCAGTTCCTCTAAATCATCAAATAACACCTTTCAGAGACAATCACCAACTCAACACCAAGCATCAACTGTAACCATTACTGTAAGTTTAAATGAAAAAAATATAATTAACAAATTAAACTAATAATAATAATAATAATAATAATGTAAACTAATTAATCAACATTTGCTTTAGTACACTGATTCCTTTTGGTTCGCATTATTTACTGCTCATAAAAACTGCTCATATGTATATAAAAATATTTACTTTCTTTCTACTTCCCCTCAGATGCAATTTTTTGAAACATTGGTACCAGGAAAACAATTCATTCTGCCTTTCACAGTGGCAACCAATGGTTCTGGAGGAAGCTTTAATATCAGAGTCAGCAATGATCGCAAGTTTGAAACTCATTTTAACACCTCCATAACTATTAAGAGTGGGGGCAGTGCGAATGATACAGTAACTCTGACTGTTCCTGAAAGTACTTCCTCTGGAACTGATGTCACTGTGGTAATCCAGGCTGAAGCACCTGATGGAAGCGATTTCAACTACGCTGCGATACATCTTGCTGTCATTGTTCCGGTAATTACTTACATTACATTAAATATTCCAGGATGCTGTCAAAGGAATTGTCAGTGCTTAAATTCAGCTGCTGAATAGAAGGACATTGAGATTTCAAAGCTGAGAAGTCATAATAAATCTCAATATCACTGCTACTCTGATATTCATTTCCTATTTGTGTGGCAACCTGGGAAAACCTGTCAGATGTTACTATGGTTCTGGCAAACAGCCGATAAAGATGAAAAATCTTTATTTTTCATAAATTTGGAAAATATGTATTAACAGGCCCAAAGTGCACGAAGAAAGCATTCCTCACACCATTACACCACCTCCACCAGCCTGGACTGTTGACACAAGGCAGGTTAGGTTCATGGACTCATGCAGTTGGTGCCAAATTCTTACCCTCCCATCTGTGTGAGAAATCAAGGTTCATCAGTCCAGGCTATGTTTTTCCAGTCTTCACCTGTCCAGTTTTGGTGAGCCTGTGCCAACTGCAGCCTCAGCATTCTGTTATTGGCTGACAGAAGTGGAACCTGATGTGGTTTTCTGCTGATGAAGGCCATCCGCCTCAAGGTTCGATGTGCATTCTGAGATGCCTTTCTGCTCGCCACAATAGTACAGAAGATTAGGTGTAATAGTATAGATGGTTAGGGTTGCAGCAAGTGTCTCTCTGCTGCAGCAAGTGTGTCTTTGAATAATGCAAAAAGTAATGGTGACAATGAGCATCCTTTTCTTGGTCCTCAGGGTAAGGTGCATGGTTTAGGGATACTATACTATATCCATTAGTTATAACTGATGTTGTAAGGTGAGTTATATTGTATTTTGATCCAGTTTATGACACAAACTTAGGGAACCATGAACAGATTTAACAAAAATTAAATAGAAATGTTAGTATTAAAAAAATACCGTAGGTCTGCTTAATTATGCCTACAACCTTATTAGCTACACTGAATTTCCTCACAAACTAAATGTAAAGATTTGATCAAGTTGTTGAATATACGCATCCCATTTTGAAAGAGACATAATCCTAATTCAGTTTATAATACTGGAAATCGGTCGATGCTGCTGGGCCACAATTGGAATGAAATATTAAATAGCAATTTCCTCCATTTTCATCTTTGGTGGTACCTGGACTTTAAAACATGCATGAGATACATGTGAACTTCAACATTTCACCATGTAAAGGGTTTTCACAGACTGCCACACATTATAGTCATTACAGACAAGTTATTAAAGGAAAACTGTAGAAACTCATCTGCTTTTCTGCTTCTTTAAGGTAACAGATATTACTCCTCCAGTGTGTGAGGCAGTTAACGTGAAATCTAAATGTTCAGGCAACTGCAGCCTCAGCTCATGGTACCTCACTGCCAACGTGACTGATGGAAATGGTTCAGGTATACAGCATGTAAGAGTGCTCCAGGGAAACGGCGACCTCAACACCACCACTGTGCTCAATGACACAGGTGTGAATGTCACTATGGTCTTCTACAGCTCCTCTTGCTGTTCCTCAGATCTGGAACTGGTGGCTGTGGATGCAGTGGGAAATGTTGCCACCTGCTTCACATCCGTGACTAGTTCCTCCAGCCAAATTAGCACCAATAGTGCTGAATGTTTCTTGTTTTTATCAGTCTTTATTTGGCTAAATGTGGGAGTCTCACTTTACCAATTCATGCAGGTGTAGGAAAAAATATCTGAGTTTGGATCAGATTGACACATTTAGTCCTACATATTACCTGTTAAGTAGTGCTTTAACCTGAGAGCTAATAGCAAATGAACAAATGAAAAAAACACTAATCATTAACTTTATTTTTCCATCTAATTTTAAATCAGTGTCTAACAGGAAGGAAATCTTATTTGCTTAAAACATTCAGTATGTTTAACTTGTTGTTTTACCTTGTTAGCTTACTGGGTAATGGTAAAATGTTTCCTGATTCTTTTGCTATTACAGTGCAGTGTGCCTACATGCAATATAGGGTTATAAGGTTTCAGTATTAGTAAGGCATTACTCTGTCGTGCTTGCCTTTCTTATTACCAAATGTAATTGCTTTTACTCTTGTTATTAAACTGCATCACATGCTAGTAGTGGAATCACAAAGGGATTTGCAGATGATGATGATGATGGTGATGATTTTTAACTGGTGCACATAAATTTGAAACGTATTGCATTATACATTCACTGTGTTTCATTTAGTTTTTCCTCAAAACATGTTGATTACTGTCGTTTTCCCTACTTTTGCAGGTTTTTTTTTTCAATTGCTAACACTTTTCTCAATATTGAAGTCACTTAATATCAGTTTACTAAACTGTGAATCATTTCTCATTGTTTTCATACAAAATGCATTCAGTGATTAAATGCTTCAAAATTCATGGCTTCTTTTCTCATTAAAAATCCACCACCATGAAATCTTTACATTTGTAGAGGCCATTTTGCACATACTGTCATCAAACTGTGAAAATGCATGTCAAAACTGAATTACTTCACTTTGCAACTATAAAGACCATTTTGAAATATATTGTAAAAATGACATTATATAATGAAGTATAAAAGAAACGAAATTGAAATGAGACCAAACACAGCAAATATATCAACTTAGATACCTGAAGCAGCAACAGCAAAAAGTGATGGTACATGTTCCAGGACAAAGAGGCGCAAACATCCCAATGTGTGCAGCAATATGCAATGATGTGTTGTTACATAAACCAGTCATTGGCGCATATAATGCAGAACACCTCATCTCATTTCCTTAACAAACTCTGCAGGATCCTGGAACCAGAGGATAAGAGAGCGTGAGTGAACATAAATGCTCCTGTAATCTGGAAAAAAATAGTAAATCACCTTTGCCTCCAGTGCAGTTTCTAGGTTCTTCCAGACTGCAGGAGAAATGCTCCAGTGTTTGTTGTGGTGTTGGATGATGTAGCATTCCACCACTCCACTGCAGTCACAGAGTAGTTTGCAGCACACCCAAGGATGGTTTATGATCAGCATCCACAGGCCATTACTAGTTGGTGGATGCCAAGACACTTCTCCAGAGCAATGTCAAGGATGAATCAGGCATGCCAAGAGATACTATCTTAAATGCATTTCTAGAGAGGACGTCAGATGTGATGCTGGTGAGAACAGTGGCCAAATACAGAGGAGAGGACAGATTAGCATTACTACCACTATAGTATTATTACACTTGTGGACCAGCTGCAAGTCTGTATATTTTGTTCCTTTCTGTAGTATTGACTGAAATACTACTTTTTTTTAATTACAAATGAATATTCTGTAATTACTGCGGTGGCCCAGAAGGGCAAGGTACCTAAAAAAAAGGTCAACTTTTATAAATAAAAGATGTCAACTTTAAAAAATTATAAAATCAACTTTAAATAAAATGACTTAACTTAAAATATAAGAAGTCAGCTTTAAAAATAGCGAAGTCAACTTTAGAAATAATGAACTCAATTTTAAATCAACTTTATACTAAAGATGTCGACTTTAAATAAAAACAGACAATTTAAACAAGTCGACTTTAAATAAAAGAAGTCCACGTAAAAAATAATGAATCAACTTTAAATAACAACTGTCCACTTTAGACATAAAGTCAACTTTAACTAAAAGATGTCAAAATTAAATAAAAGAAGTCGACTTTACATAAAGGGACAACTTAATAAAAAAGTGATCTTTTAATGAAAAGGTCAACTTGAAAAATAACAGAATCGACTTTAAATAAACGAAGTCAACTTCAAATAAAAAGAGTCAATTTTGAAAATGACGATGATTTGAAGATGATTTAAGATCTTGACTGATATGGCTATAGCAATAGAGAACTTGATATAATCTGTAATAATGGAGACCCTTCCACTGAAAATGTCCCAGTCTGTGCAGGCAAATGAACCCTGTAAGTTGTGCAATGGCATTCTCTAACCACTGACTCATGCAGCAGGTCTGGGGCTTTTAGTGTTTCAGTACCAGTCAGTAATGTGGAAGCAGGAAGATAACATCATGATCTGCGAAACCGAGCAGAGGGTAAGCAAAGTAAATGTACGTGTTGGTGATATTACAGTAGAATTAGATTATATCAGAAACCTTTCATTGTCATTATACAATGTATAACAAAATTGCAGCGCAGTTACACATTCATATGCAACTAAAACAAAACTTACACAGTAAATATACAAAATACTACATATAAACTACTAAATAAAAAAGTATATAAGAGTACTAACGTTTAACAAAGAAGGTAATGCAGTTAATAGGGTGACAATATGGTATCAGTGCATTTCGAGGTTCATTACTGTTACAGCTCTGGGAAAAAAGCTGTTTCTGAGATGGTTTTTCCTTGCTTTGATGGACCTGTAACGCCTACTAGTGGGCAACTGGTCAAACAGATGAAAACCAGGATGAGAGAGGTCAATCCACATGTTTTCCTCCCTGCCGAGGGAGCGGGAAAGACAGGGAGGACAGAAAGCAGCTGACAATCTTCTGAGCTGTACTGATGAAAGCTGAAGCTCCCTCCTCTCTGCTTCAGTGCGGCTCCTGTACCACACTGTCATACTGTATGTCAGCACACCCTCTATGGAGGACCAGTAAATGTTGCCAGCAATTTTTGACCCAGGTCATGCTTCCTAAGCACTCCCAGGAAGTAAAGTCACTGCTGTGCCTTTTTAATGACCACAGTGGTATTTGCAGTCCAAGTCAGGTCAGCAGACATAAAAGGTACCCAAGAATTTGAAGGTGTAGTCACTGTTTATGACTGTACATTGTGTATAACTGTAATAATGACTCAGACCTCTGATTTCCATTAACATTTCTGTCCATTTTCACACGCACATTGCTTAGTAGTTGTAGTAATACCATTATTACACATAGAATTCCTTAATATAAGACAAAACAATGAAATACATGAAATATACAAATTCTCTATACTAAAATTCATTGTATATACTAATTGAATATTCAGAATACAGATATTTAGAATATATTTACAAATTTATCTGTAACATATCACTCGTTTGATGAACTGGTGTACACCAGCCTGCGTTGCATGTATGATTGTATGATTGCTCGTTTGACCAGCAGGTGTCGCTAGTGAGCAAGTGAAGATTCGCGAAATGAACCACATCTCAACACACTTGGCTGGAAAGCTTCAGTATTTCATCCAGCTTCATCTGGCCATCATTAGCACTAACACTAATCAGCTGATTCATTGTGAACAAACGTGGCTCGTGTCAGCTTAGCGCTCGTGCTGGCTTTCAAAATCACACAATTTCAACCTCAGTATCTACTCAGGCGTATTGTCTCTAAATCCATAAATGTGCCGCAAACAAATGCTAAAACCATAACATAAGATAAGACAGAACTTTAGTCAAAAGATACAGTTATGCACTTCCTGTTGGTGTTGACAAGAAGGGTTGCCAGATCTGCCTAAAATCCCACACAAGTAAGCACAAGGAAAGAAAGAATGATATAATAGGATACTTTTGTAATCATTGATATCATTAACAGGCTGAGTATAAAGTACATTAAGGAGATACACATACAATATACAACAACAAGCACACACACACACATGTATATCCCAAGCCTTTATGTTACCTCTCTTAAAGACAAAAACAAAAACAAAACAAAACTGCAACAGCAAAATGTAAGCTCATATGTCTGAAAAACCTTCCTACACAAATTTCATGGATCTGAGAACATCCTCCGTTGCTTGGTTTTTATCGTCCTTTTTTAAACAAATCCCGCCTCCTGACTGCGGATTGGCTAGTGAAGACCAACTGGATATTCAAAACATTTTTTGTACAATCTAAAAACAAGTTAAATGCAGGATTCTGTGCTAAATTAGAATAAAATGCTGTGTATAAATTTTGTGATGTATTTTAGATAAAGTTACACCTCTGTAAAAAATGTCTTCATCTAATCAGGGCAGAGTGTGTCAAATTATCAGCCAATCGAACAGAGGAGCCGATAGTGTCGACCAATGACGTACAAGGAGGCGGGATTTCATCTTTGCTTGATATCAACAATTTGTTCACATCATATTTCTGCACATAGATTTCACAGAGAGAGAGAGAGAGAAAGAGAGACAGACAGAGAGACAGACAGACAGATAGATAGATAGATAGAGTCACACTTTGAGCTTTGGGTGTGAATAACATCTCTGTTCAACAGGGCAGTGTGTCAACTTACCAGCTAATTGAAGAGAGAATTGTTCCTAGATGTTAACTTTTTGTCCATATAATATTTCTGCAGATATATTTATATATATGATATTTCAGATCATATTTATAGAAGGAAGGAAGGAAGGAAGGAAATACATAGATAGACACAGACAGACAGACAAATGGATAAATAAATAGATAGATAGATAGGTAAATAGACAGACAGACAGATGCAAAAACAAAGTTTCTGTTACCACACCAAAGTGTTTTATTTTGTTTATATATGTTTATACTGTATATTTAATGTTCTGAACTTATATTATAGCGGTGCTAAAAAACCCACACAGCTTGTCATGTTACAGAGAAACTAGGAAGCGCAATCCTAAAGACTTGCCCTTATTTAGCATTTCCCTAAATAATAACACACAACTGAAACATCATAATGATAACGAGTAACAGATTTACAATTAAAATGAACATTCAGTGAGTTAAGAGGGAAATATTTCAGAAAGCATGTCAGCATTTCTCCTTAAGATGGCAGTGTGGACTCATAATCAGGCTGCTGTGTAACACATACCATGAAACCCAACATCACTTTCATTTCTTCAACTTCTTCCATTATCATCATCAACATCTGAAAAAATGTTATATAAAGTATAATAAAATGATCTGCTTTTTGATACAGGAATAGACTAGTGTGCTGTCGAAGAATGATGGAAATTAACAAAACATCAACACTTTTACGTTTAAATAAAATAAGTCTTAACTTTCTACAGATGTCACTCCAAAAGCATAAAGCCATCAGCAGCTTCTTCACTATTTTCCATACTGAAGTGTTCAGTTTGATTGGACGACAAGGTGCATGTTGTAGTCTGATTTCTATCACATTATAACAGTCCAGTAATATTTTTCAGTGCGATATTTACTGTTCATTTAAAATCTAAATCAAAATTGCAGCACAATTGAACTCTAAGTGATGGGTTTTATGGTATGACTGTATTTGTAACTTTACAGAAGAGTCAAATAAAAGTCACACGATGTGAAATTTACTTATAAACACTTCATGTTAGTCTGTACACATTTTTCTTTCTTTTCAATTTTTTTTTTCAAATGATTCCCCCCCATAAGATTCAATTAATTAATTTATTTCCATGTGTGATTTTTGATGATTTATTTATTTCCATGTGATTTTTTGTGTACAATTACTTTAAGTCCACGTGTGATTTTTCACAATTCATTTATTTCCATTTGTGATTTTATTTCACAATTCATTTATTTCCGCATGATTTTTTTAAACGATTCATTTACACACCATCTTGAAATCCACTTTCACGTGTTCTTCACGTGAAACGAACAGTTTTATACTTCAGAGATTTTTGTGAATCATAATTTTTTCACATTCTTCAGTGGCCACACGCTTTCATTGTACTTAATCTCATCTATAATTCCATTATAATTCTAACTGAATTAACAGCTGAAGAGAAATTTAGTTTTAAAAGAAGAAGAAGAAAATACATGATACTCATGCAATAGGTGAGAGCAGATCATCACGGTAGTCCTAGTATACAGAATTCCAAATTTCAAAAGTTTTGGATGTTCTTGTTGTTTAAAATATTTCCTTAAATCAAATTTTCAGTCTTGCCTCTTGCACATTTTAGTGCTTCCATGCTATAACACACCCAATCTCAGCTTAGCAGCATGTTAACTAACCATCCATAAGTTTAATATTCTTATGCACAGCTTTACTACCTAATTCTGACCTTTTAATGCCCAAGTACTGCAGGTTTTTATTGCATTTCTCCATTTAAATACAGCCATTTTAGTCCCGTGAAGCGTAAAATAGGTCCGTTAGAGAGCATTGCTTGCTAAAGTCACCATAATATTAAACAAATAAGTTGTTTGGAGATGAACAAAGTTGAGTCAGATGTGCTAAGGCAGGAAAAATAACAAACTATGCATCTCGTAGTGACCTAAACAGTAGGACAATAGTCCTAAAATAATAGTCCTGTTATATAATTATATTATATATGCGTTATAATAACAGCACAGCAAAGTACCTATGCTAACAAATATGTATTCTTTAAAGGATGACGCATCATAATTACTTACTGTATAATAATATACTTGCTGAATTCATAAGTATGTATTCACTAGTGTATAATTAGCTGTAACTACGAATCATTGTGTTTTTGTAGAATGAGTCTTTTATATCTACACAGGGAGCAGGTCCACTTCTACAGAGCTGCCATGTTGTGTCGCTACAGTAGCCCAGAATGGACAAACCTCTAGACAGCACCTTCCGCGTTTCGCATTTTTTTAAGTGGCAGCGTGATTCCGGAAGGAAGCACCAGAAGGCTAACAAAGAAGAAAGGAATAGCAAGGAAGAAGAAAGTGTTTGTTGGAGTTGGCTAACAAGTCTGAGAACCCAAATTTTTAAAAATGGAGGGTACTTATACTTATTATTTAGTATGGAAAAAGCAATAGTGTGTGAATGCAAGTACTTGTAAGTATGCAACGGGCACCTGACGGCCACCGTACGCTCTAATACATGTCTGGAATGGGAGGGGTAATGTAGCGGCATTTAGTTGTTTGAATCCTGCATAGTGGACCTTTAAAACATCCACCCAAACTTCCATGTCTGCTTTTACTATTTTGTGGAGGGGAAACAACCCAGAACATCCTTACCCAGAGAAATGGCTCAGTTCTGAGGCTCTGGTGAAGTGGATGCATCCGGTTCTTGTAAGGTTGTCAGGTAAGACTAATACACTAACTTACACACTGGCTAATTAGCTAGCTAATGTTAAACGGCTTGTCGGAATGTTTGGTTAGTTAGCATGACTACTTTATTATCACTGTCCACAGCAGTAGCCTACTTCTGACTTTATTCATTAGCAAGCTCTTAAGTTAATGTATTAGTCTTATTCTATTATTGCTGTAGTCTTAATCTAAACCAATGGATCTGCTATTGCCCCGGAAGTTCTAACACAAAGGTGGAAGAAACAAACTCTTGAAAGTGGGTGTGGAGGAATACGGTGAATAGAAGTCATTTCCTCACCATCCTCTCTTTTTATCTTCTGTATAAGGCAAAAAAAAACCTGAAGCTTGTCATGTTGGCTGTTAGAAAGTGCTCACACTGTGGACTCCTTCTAACTAATCTGATTTGAGAATTCAACATCACTGTAATATTTAACAAGCAAACATGGTGCTGCCCCAGAACCTGACCCCCATAATCTAACAGCTGATATTTGACACTCTAATCACTTTAAACAAACTGATGTAATTCGCTTGGCCGACGTTTCTGTCACTAGGTCTGTCTTTTCTCCACAAGTCTGATTCGATGACCTCAGAGAGCTCATAACACGTCTGCTTTACTGCTCCATTCCAGCCAGTCTCGATTACCCTCATTACCCTGCGAATGACAATCAAGAGTTTAATGGTGTTTTATGTGGAGAAGGATTGATTTTTTGGAAGCCGAGGCAGGCCGTAAAGCTAAATACCCAGCATATTTTTCTTCTTCCCTCGCTCTTGTTATTTTTCCTGAGAGGCTGGGGAATCAGCTCCAGCTCACTTCTCTGCTAGCAATTTGTTCTGCCGCTTCTTAACATATTGCAGATCAGATTTTACATCCAAACAGCAGAAAAGCTGCCAGGATAGCACCGGGATTGACTCGACTATCTGAAAGATCAGAATCTGATTGCACAGAGGCATGTTTAAAATTTTTCCCTTTGTGTCGCTGCTCAGTTATTACACTGCCCCCAAGTCTCAGAAACGACTGGCTCTGGTGGGACAGATTGTGCATGAATATTGAAACGATCCTTTTGGCTTTTATAAATTAGACATGACTCTTGCCACAGCCGTTTCGAACGCAGTGCTGAATGGCTGCGAGCGATTGCTGTGCAAAATGGCATGAGTGGTGCTGCCATGTTAGGGCAGGGATAGACAAACAACTTCTCTGTCTCAGAAAACAGGAGACATATTTAAAGATTAAGCACATTTTGAGGTCTGCAATTAATCCCTCATGAGGCATACAGGAATTAACTTAGGCCTATGTGACTGACAAATATATTAGATGGCTGATAAAACACATTTATGGCTGATAACAGATTTGTTCCTCATATTTCAACTGGGATTTCTACAAATACAGGCAACTTTATTGTAAATAGACAAGCATATGAGCTCTTGTTCTTCCCAAAAATATATCGTCAATGGAAAGGATTTTCAACAAACTACCATTTAGAAATCTTCAAGGGAACATTGAAATGCTGCTTTACTCAACTACAATGGTATTTGGCCTAATGGTATCCAATAAACCAATAAATCCTACCATCAATGAATGTAATGAAAACAGTTTAGAGGAGTCCACTTATTTTTAAATTGGTTCTGGATCAAAGATGTAATAGTCAGTGTCAATAGTCATTCACTTGTAGTAAGAGCTTTATACTAGTTAGGTTTGTGGTGGATCCAGAGCCTAAAACTGTGTGTGAAGCAGGAATAAACCATGGATGGTGTCCCTGGAAGGCAAGGCATTCACAACTAGAGGCAATTTAGAATCACAAATCCACCTACCCACTATGTGTTTTTGGGAGGTGGGAGGAAATTGGAGAACCCAGAAGAAACCCAGACAGGTACAGAAACCTGAACTGAGAATCAAACCTGGGATACTGGAGCAGTGAGGTGACAATGTTACCACCATGATGTCTCAAAAATATATCCAATGAAAATGTACAGAATTCTTGTATCTCATTTTCTTCCCAATTTGGTCAATTCCCACCCACTAGCGAGCTTTCCATTATGATCTGAGACCTACCAACTGGGGAGGTTGAAGCCAATGTATTTGTTTCATACAAGGCCTTTTCGAACCACTGCTCATGCTGCATCACAGGGCAGTGTAACAAAGTCAGAGATTAAATGCTATCCACCTTCTTCTGCATACACATGCTCATCCATGATCGGATAGTATCACTGTGAGCAAAGCCAATCCTCCTACCCAGAGTACCGCCAATTTAACTCCCTTGAACTCCTGGCCATGGAAGGCTGTGAAACTATTAGGGTTAAAGCTAGCTCCCAATGATAAGTGGCTGTTGTGCCACTTAGGAACACAAATTCTTGTATATGGGATGCTGGCCAATGTCATGTAAATAACATTGAATGCCAAAGGTCTGTCAGTGAATTCTTGTTTCGATTGCAGAGGTCCAATAGATTCTTTAAGCTACACACAAAACCACAGGGTCACCATCAGAGACCACCTAACCCCCGTATGACTAATGACCTAATAACACATTAGGTGTGTATTATGTGCCTGAGCCTTATTAGTCATATTTCTACTCAAAAACATCCATTATCAGTTATACATTACTTTTTAAGCAATTATGATCCTTGGGTACCCTAAATTCAAATTCAAATTCAAATTTTATTTGTCACATACACAATCATACATGGTACAACATGCAGTGAAATGTTTCCTCTGCATTTAACCCATACAAGCAGTGAACACATACCCGGAGCAGTGGGCA
>JAQQZU010000038.1:1956730-1988458 GCA_030068025.1 Parauchenoglanis punctatus | reverse complement strand
TGGTGGTGCTGGGATTTGAACTCACAACCTTCCGATCACTAGGCCAATGTCTTAACCACTGAGCTACCACAGACCCCACTTAACCATTCGGAGAACCCTTAAAGATCTCTCTTTTCAGAATCAACGCACACTTTATTTGCAAATATATGATGTGATCAGAGTTGCACAGACATTTATTGAATTTTCTCTTGGTGTAATTTGGTGCACTGGACATCTAACATACAGCATAAGTGCCACAGAAGGAAACTGTTTTGGGGATCAGCTCTTGTAGTATGTATATCACCTGTATGGGTGGAGTTATTAGTATTTCCTAGCCATATACATTATCCTTGCGCTGATGTTTAACATTTCATTGATGGGTTTGAGCCATATCATCTGATGATCTTCTCAGCCATACGGGTTAATCATTGCAATAGTTTCTTGAATTGAAAAGAGGAAGAGGGGAACCACATTGCGATGGAGATGCTGATGTGAAGATGCTCTCAATGTTTGTTCTGAATGAAAATTGAACCAATATTGAGTTTCCTCAACTGGCTCAGAAAGAACATCCACTGTTATGCCTTCTAGGCATGTGATGTTTTCTCTTAGTAATCATCCCATGTGGAAAACACAAAATCTTCCAGATTAACCATAACAAAATCAGTATGAACCAACAGAAATCTATAACCACTTCCATACTGTTTCCAGTCTAGCTTTGAGCTGTGCTAGTTTGCGTCACAATCTGCTCACACTGAATATCCATTCAACACACTTAATACAGTTTGTCTTTGCTCTTCTACACCTGAATACTCCAATGATTTATAATTCCATTCTCACTACTTGGAGTCCGGTTCCTCCCAAGGTTTCTCCTCATGTCATTGGCACTGTCACCTAAATCCATATCCATATTTCTGTGAAGCTTCTTTGTGACAATATCTATTGTTTGCCAGTGATGCCCCTAACTCCCAAATTCAACTGAAACGTCCTTCATATGTGAATGCACCTTTAGACGCTTTCCTTGAGTAGAAAATCCACCCTAAGTGATTCTCTAAGTCTAAGGGACACACTTTATTTTGTAGCTGGAGAATCTTTGTGTTGGATGTGCATGCAGACTTTTCATAATGTAACTCTAGTTTTCATATACTAAATGTCGCTTCCAAGTGCTGAAATGGAGGTCTTTATAATTACACTACATAGCAGAACCTCCATCATAGCAGCGTATGAAAACTAAACCAAAACTAAACAGAAAACCAAGAGTTAAAAAAAAAAAAACAGTCTGAGTTTTGGATCAGCCTACATCACCTTGCCTGATTTATGTATGAAATATTTATACTTCAAATCAGAAATGAGTCACACATTAGTGCTCTCTGCTTCCTGTCAGTCTTGTTACAGCTCAGTCGTAATCATATTTCTGGGTAAAAATAACATCATGATATATGCACAAAGAGAGCATGAATACTGTAATGTCTTGACTAACTTGAGAGTTAGTACTGAGCAGCTTTCTCGCAATTCACATGGAATTAGGAATAAGCCATTTTCATGTATAAAGAAGACGAATGAATAGAATATACTATACATATAACAATTTAATGAATTGAAAATTAAATATACTAATAAATTAGGGTTGCAACACTGTGTCTGTTTAGAGCTCCAAATATCCATATCTTTATACATATTTAAACCCAAAGTTGGGGTGGCTTACCTCTGCGCCCACAGAAACAGTGGAAAACCCTGGAAAAACCAAGATGTAGAAATGCCAGTGATGTCAGCATGGTGTGTGAATTCTGGTCCAGTGATTAAAGCTGTACAGGAAATCTCATTGCACACTTATTTTTGTTTTTACCTGACCACAATAAATATTCTAACATCTATTTAGTTAGTTCAATTTCGCATAATATAAACTTAATTTAAACCACGATGGTACTGACCAGGTATTTACTAAGGAGAATTAAATGATACAAATGCATCATGTAACATGGTTGTTGTTTGTCCTGCAAGCTTCACATAGCTATAATAGCTATATAGTAGCCATAATTTGTTATGTGTTTCAAACATAACTGTTCTTTCCAAATAATTCATATTCGGTTATGTCTGCAACTGGACTTGCCGATCACACAGAAAAACATTATGGCTTGGAATTACATTATATATACTTAAATACTTAATATACTTAAATACTATAAATACTTAATACTTATATACTTAAAATATTTTATTGCACTTTTTAATTGTTTTATTTCTATTTTTATCTTTATTTGTATTCCTTTTTCTCATTACTTTTTCTATCTCTATTTTTAATATATT
The DNA here is from genome assembly GCA_030068025.1 of Parauchenoglanis punctatus. Classification (NCBI taxonomy): domain Eukaryota; kingdom Metazoa; phylum Chordata; class Actinopteri; order Siluriformes; family Auchenoglanididae; genus Parauchenoglanis; species Parauchenoglanis punctatus. Next base: position 1,986,175 of record JAQQZU010000038.1, on the reverse strand, counting down.
TTTCTTGTTTCTGTAAAGCACATTGGATGACCCATGTGTATGATAATGTGCTCTATAAATAAACTTACCTTGACTTGCCTTGCCTATATGGCCAAAAGTATGTGGACACCTACCCATGACATCCATATATGGTTTTTCCCTGAACTGTTGTCACAAAGATGGAAGCACACAATTGACTAGAATGTCTTTTTATGCTGTATTATTACAACTTCCCTTTGCTGGAACTTAGAGGCCAAAACTTGTCCCAGCATGGCAATGCCCCTGTGCACACAGTAATGTCCAAGTTGGAGTGGAAGTACTTGAGTGTTCTCTACTGACCTCAACCCCACTGAACATCTTAAGGATGACCTGGAAGACTGACTGTGCCTCAGACCTCCTAACCTGACCTCACTAATGCTCTTATACCTGAATGAACACAAATCCCCACAGCCATGCTCCAAAATCTAGTGGAAAGCCTTCCTGGAAGAGTGGAGGTTATTATAAAAGCAAAAGGGAGATAAATGTGGAATGGGATGATCAAAAATTGTATATGGCTGGTCAGGTGTCTACTCCCTAGGCCATATAGTCTTCGGTCACTTAAAAATAAAGGGCATAATTAGTTTTCTGTGCATCCTGATGCTTTGAATATAATAAGAAGTGATGGAAAATGGCATTGAAGGCTGGAGGTGGGCGTGCCATGTACCAGTGGAACCAGGTGTAAAACTGCTCTATAGTGGCAGATCAGCTGATCAGCATCCAAATTCTGGTCACCCTCTAATGACCTTTGACTTCACAATACGCCTGATGTCTTAGATTCCAGTATCACCAGTCAGTCTATAGTCTATTGACTGAAACAGCCTAATCCAAAATCGCAAACCAAAATTTATTTTTAAGTAGGCTAAGTAGAACCCAATGAACTAAAAACACAGGGTCAATAGCCATGCACACAAAAAAAGCTCAATAGCAGGAGGCTTGGAGCAAGACTTCACAATGATTCAGCAAACCTTTGAGTTGTTTATGAGGAGTATGCTGATTGTGGTCATGATTAGAAGTCCAAGAAACTGGAACAAATTAGTGGATCATGTGTCATGTGGCTTTAGATGAGGATTCTGGGAAATCGAGTTCAATTTTTTTTCATTGACTGGCTGATAGTATTGACGAGCAAGATGTTCTTGATTTTCTTGATTTTTTTCTTTGTTTCCAATTAGCACGATCAAGATTAGAATTTCAGATCATTTTGAATTCCCAATAACGTACAATTTAGAAAATAAATGGTGTTAAGCACTATATTTTTATATAGATAAACCTGTTGTAATGGGATATCCTAACCATAACCCTGACTCACATTCACTTGATGATATTTCCAAGAACATTGATGCAGCAGAACCCTCATCATAATGGTGTATAAAAGCTACACCAAAACCACAGCAGCCAAATATTATACCAGGATTTATTTAAATAGGTAGGACTTCCTTCCTGCCAAAAATCAAGTCTGTGTTTTGGTTTGTTTAGCCCACCTGCTTCATTTGACATATTTATTTTTATGTCAAATCAGAAATCAATCATACATTACTGTTTGTATTGGTCAGGATTTGTTGGTTACGTTTCTATAATAGCAGCTCTGACCAAGGAGAAGCTGTACTTTTAAGATTGCCACCACAGGAAAGTCTCCAGGACGAGCGTTTTTGTGGTTTCTCTGTAACAGCATGATGCAAACATTCCACAATTTTAAATGTAACTATAAACAGATAAAAAGTATGATAGGAAAAATGATAATTGTTAGCAAGGTGCTGTGGTGTAAGAGGAATAAAACACTTTATCATAAATAAATAAATCACACATACCCTATTGCTTATTACTTTCCTATATCACACCAATGTTTTATTCCTTACTTAAATAACAACCCAATGTCGGATCTTCAACATCAGAAACCACTAATCATGATAAAAAAATCTTTAATCTATCACGGGACGTCTGATAAACCAGTAGGAGCACCATAAAGGGTTTTTTCTGCTTTGTCCTGGTGGGATTACCTTTAAAGGTTGTGTAAAGGACCCTACAGCAAAAGGTTTTCTTTTCAAAAAAGGTTCAGAGTCAGAGCCCTTTAGCAAAATACAAACCTTAACAACTTGAAGAAATCAAATTTTTCTAAGAGCACATTGTCTAACTAGCTTTAAAACCCTAAATTTAGATGGAACTAATAGAAACCTCCAAACATATATTTTTTCAGCAGCAACACTTAATTTCTCAGCTATAAATCTGTATATGATTTTTCCCCCCAAAACTAAATGTCATGTTGGATGTAAGCATGTGAGTTTAGGGTCTGTTAGGATGATTGCAGTCTCTTGTCAGATATTTTCTGTGTTGGTCTGGAACTCAGATTCAGGGCCGGCCCTAGGCAAGGTTTTGAAAAACTCCTACAAAGCTGCTTTGTGCTTGCCTTTCTTTTCTGGATTTTCTTTTTTTTCTACACTGGATAGGTAATGTTTTTAAAAAAAAGCAGTAGGAGCTATCATGCACAAGTCAAAGTTACCGACTAATATATCTCTCATTTTTCACGTCTGGTTTAAAAAGAAGAATGCTATGTCATATATAATCATTTGAAATTGTTATTTACTCAAATTGTATCCATCTTTGAAGAATTATAGGTATAGGTGTTTGTGAGAAAGTAAAAAAATGATAATCAAAACCAATTCCAACAAACAAATTAAACGAGTTAAAATTAAAAATCTGTTTTAGCCCCAGGCAATTGCTTATATGGCCTAAAGAATCAGCCAGCTATACTCAAGTTAAAAGTTAGATTTTCTTTTCTTACAAATAACTTAAAAAACATAAGACAAATAAGGCACTCTTGACCATTCTCATGAATCAGTATGAGCTGAATATTTATTGCGTATTTATAGTGTTATAATGGCAAAGTGCTCTTGAATGTGATGTCATAACTTTACTTGATCCACCGTAGGTTCTGGGGGCGGAGCTTTATGTGCACGGGTGAGACTGGGGCTGGGGTGGAATCAAGGAATTCATTCAAATATAAACCTTTTTTGCTTATCTTTTTATATATCTTTAAATCTTTGCATTAGTTTCAGATTTTAGTATGAGCCCTGTGTTGCATTTTAATCTCATGCAAAATACATAGGAGGTCATTAGAATCACATCAACAAAACCTGACATATAACTTTTTATATATTGCCATTGTTATATATTTTGTATGCTCTTTTTGAATATTTGATGTATTTGTTAGTTATTTTTAAAATATATCTCCTATGTCTTTTTTTTTTAAGTTAACCTAAAGGATTGTTATAATTTTATATTCATGGTGTCAAAAGAAGAGAAACACAGCAAAGGCTTGGGAATGACACTTGATCATTAGGAAAGAAAGGCGTTAGTGAACAGTCTGCTTCTCGATGATCTTTGCAAGATGAAAAACCTTCAACTTTTAACCCGGTAGTAATTAAAAAGAGCTGAGCAATGCTGCAGAAAATGATGTCTATGGCTCCTCTGTGTCCTCTGAGGTGCACTCAGTTCCTCTCTGGCAAGCACAAACTTTTCCCACCAAATTCTTCCTTCCTCAAACCAGCCTCCCTTCTCCCAAAAGGCAGGATTTTAATTCCTTTTTTCTTTTGAGAGCATTCATAAGACCATGAGAGAGAAAATTTCCAAAAACTGCGCAGGAGTCTTCTGAGAATTGTACGGGTCCGCACAAGCAGTCTGCTTGATAGATCCTGGTTTTTGTCCTTGAATGTTTCATTTGGCTTGAGCTTTCAACCGGATTGTAAAAGTGTACTAAAACATTATTAATTGTGTACACTGTAATGACTTTAGAATTGAAAATAGTCCTGATATCACCGAAGGCCCTAATCGTGATTGTTATTGATCATTTCTAATCAGAGTTAAATGCGCAAATCCAAAACAAGGAACTTATAATGAAATTAATCATTCAAGACCACAATTAGGACAAAAACTAGAATTTATCAAGATGATAGTGCCTCTTTATATAGACTCATGCAGGAGTTCTGGGGTCATGAGAAAAACTCAAAAATCCCCTCAGTAATAGTAAAAGAATTGCTCTGTGCATGGAAACAGATCTCGTGCTCCTATTTTGAAATATTACAGTGAGTCACTTTTCAACAAACCACATTTATATTAATAGTGTACATGCTATTTTAGCATTTTTCACTATCCTGTCACACTGCACAAGTGTGTAAGTATGCATCTAGCTCCACTAGTTCCTCAACAGCATTGAGTGGCTCAGACTCAGTGGAACAACAAAAAGTCAAGAAATATGAAAATATTCCAAAAACGTTTACTGGACTTCCAAGTACTACATTTAAAAACGTTTTGGATCGTCAAGGTTTGAGGTGGCAGAAAAGTTCGGGAACTCCAGTTCCCTCAACAGGGTTTGCAAGTATTTCTTTTATGTAATTATTAATTACATAATTATATTATAAAGGTGTCTTTCACCATGTTATGCCCTGGCATTACATGAATAATACATGATCGCATATGTAAAAAATAAAACCACGACACCTATGTCTAAAAATAAAATCTAAACATAAGTTACATGTAGTAAATCAAACCCAAGCATTACATATAAAAAACTATCATGCACAAATGATGTGATATAATCACATGTAGAAAAATACTACACAGGCACTACATTTCAGAAAAAAAAGAATGAAATTAAACAAATGAACAATAAATGGTTTTTAAATGATGAAAACAAATAAATGTTTGAAATTTCATCCGTGCCAAAGTAAAAGCTACACTTGACAAATATGCGGAACAAAATAATACATTTGTGTCTAAAAACAGTGATTTTTCTGTAACATTTACAACACAAATACTTTATAGCATATGAGATTTTTATTTTACTGGAAAAAAATACGTACTGAACATAAACACACAGAAATCAGAAATACTTTATTTCTTTATTTCTAATATTTATTTGACTTCCCCAAGGGGAAATTGGTCAAAACATAAAAAAAAAACACTGAGTCATGCAGATACCAGGCCAATAACAAGCAAATATATATCTATTTAATAACAATTTAATGAATCAGTCATATATTAATATGCAGTTCTAGGTCTCAGAGAGGGATGTAACCACTTTGGGTAGGTCAAAGGTCGACTCTGATGAGTCTGGGATGGGAAATTAATCAGAAGTGAAAGCCAAATCTCTCATTACACTGAAATATCATGAAATGAGTTTGATCAGTACTGTGACATGACTATATTTAAAAATAAGAATATAAAATGAAAATACTAAGCTGAAATGTTTAGCAGACACTAAAACACTGGCACTGGTTTGAATCGTGTAAAAGTGTGTACAATATTGTACAATATAGACCTAAATCTAAATCATCTAAATAATCTTTTATGAAACGTGCAATTATTCTTCATGTACAAGAGCTGAAAAGGAAACATGATTATTTTCAATTTCTCTTCTCACTCTAAACAACATCCAAATAATTTCCATCTGTCCCTGATAATATTTACTGCAACGATTCATATATGCTGGTTTATTTATATTCAAATGAGGAATCTATATCTGCTGTTATATTTCAGAATATATTCATATACTTATACATATGCTTCAGCATAAATATATACAATAGAAATAATACAACATGTATACACAGTGAGTAATAGGTAAGTATAAGGATTCACAGTGTTATAAGTAAAGAGACATTTTTAGACCACTTGGCAGTTTTTCACTTTAATACAGAGGCCTCTTCGTTCCCAAGCCCTCACTCTGAACTTAGGAATGGGCTTTTTTTTTCTTTTCTTTTTTTTCAACATTATTACCAAGGGTTTGTTGAAGTTGGCTAGCCTCTGTGAGCTAATTCTAAAATGTGAAGAGGGTCAAAAGTCATTATCCTCTGTATTTCTAACTGAACGGCTATACAAGACAAGTTAACCCAGCTGCAAGACTTCAGGAAGGAATCAGCCGCTGTGTGTGTGTTCCATCAACAGTTAATCAAGCTTCAGAGCACCTTCTCGTTTCGGTTATGTGTTCACAGAGAATTTCTGAACACTTATAAAGAATTATATGAAGCAATACTGAAACATGGAAGCAGGTTTATACAGAACACAAGAGCAGAAATACTTCAATGTGTACACAGTGCAATGAGAAACAAATATTTTCATCATGAGTTTCTGCAGTGGTAGTCTCTTAATTAATTTGAAATGCAAATTTAGGATACTGATACATTTTGGGTTTTTGTAAATGAAGAGCAAATTTAGCGTGCATCTTTTGGGGGTGTCACTGGATCACAGAATCGTGAGACCATGTCAAAAAAAACTTGCTTGTTGGAATTAATACTCAAAATGCTTTGTCTGAATCATGAGAACAAATCTGTTGCCAGACATCAAGCGAGGCCATATCTTAACAACGATTTGATGAATTATCATTTAATTTACCAGTGCTAATGGACTTGGTCCTCCTCCACTGCAAAGTGTGGGACCAGAAAGTGCTTGGTCCCCTAATCGCTTCTTGTAGCTGTATTTCTAATTTGGATTTGGTAAGCAATGCACAAAGAACAGGAACTTAGAAATAGGGGAAAATGTGGGCAAAGTGGGAAAAAAACTCTATACCATAGACAAGATGTCTCCCTGAATATATCAGAATATATCAGAGTTCATTATCTGCCTTTTTTCCCCAGAAAAATGCAGTGTTTGGTGGAGGAGCAGGACATAAACAACTGCTGACATGAGTGTTTGCTTAAACTTTGGAATAAAACACTTGGATGATCATCAAAAGGTCCGGAAGTTTTTTTTAATAAAACTATAAACAGATGGGTGAACGCTTGATCTTTCTGGTTATGAACAGGAACCAGAACACTGTGTGCAGTCCATACTCATTCAGTCTCATCCCATCTAATATAGCAGTAATAACAGATACTCGGATGGGATGAATTTTGAATACGTATATTTGAAATACACACTACTGCAAATCAACTTCTATTTTATATATAAATACCTTTTGTGTTCTGTAGTTTTGTATTTCTAAAGACAGACAATATGTAAATGTTTAAAAATTTCATATGATTGTTAATGTGCATTGTTATTCATCATATATTTTGCTAACTATTTAACTACATTGGTACATCTACTACATGCTAGGTGTTGAGTTGAATGCTAGTTGCTATGATCTTGTAGCTTTGATACACTCTCTCCAACACATGAAACACCTGAAAGTCACTGATACGCTGTATGAATCTACAGTCTTGGCTAGAAAGAAATCAGCCCCAGTTTTGCTTCTTGCTTCTACATCACATATTGTGTATTATTCCTGTGACGGCTGGTGGTGCTGTTGAGCTTGCTCCACAAAACTCCAACAGCAAACAATTGGATATGGATGCAAAAAATTGTCTGATTATTGATGCCCCAGAAAAACCACGATCATGAAGACGTTTTTCCATTGTCCTGTACAAAACAGACCTGACCCTTTAAAACTAAACCATCCTAATAAAACAAAAGAGACACCCTGGTTAGGAGAAAAAAGATTCAGAATGTTTTGACAGTCTTTAGTGAGGGATGCGTAATGAGTAATGGAAGTAAAATCAGTCTTCCTGGATCTGAATAGATCTGAATTTAGAAAGCACTCATAAGCAGCAATGGGAAGGAAGAGGGAGGGTTGTTTTTTTTTTAGTGTAGTCCGTATTTACATCCATATGCAGGATTTGTAACACACTACTCGACTCTTCCTTCCTCCAGTTTCCTGTCGCTTGAGAAAGTGTACACATAGCTTATGCATGTATTTGTGTAACCTAGTTATTGTGTGTTCTTGGGCCTCTGATTGAGTTCATTTATAGTTGACGTTCAGCTGCATCCTGCTGAACCCCCTCCACCCTTGCCCTCTCTCTCATGGAAAAACATCCCTGCTGAAGATTCTGGGAATGTTTGCTCTGGGAGCTGGATTTTGCATACATCAGCCACACTGTGTAGTGTATAGCAAAATATATACAGTATACAGTATAGGCAGCTTCGGTCCCTCTGTGTCCAGCACAGAATAGCACTAGTTTCCTTTGAACTTGAGGTGTCTTCCATTCTGTCAGCATATCTTGGTCGAAACTCGGTTGGTCTTCCAGACTATGAGTGGCGAGTGATGACTCAGTGGTTAGGGGCTCTGGACTATGTATCGGACAGCTGTGAGTTTGAATCCCAGTACCACGAGCTGTTACTCTATGGCTGCTCAGCTAAACTCTGTCAAAATGAGTAAATGTAATGCAGTATAGATCACCAATTTGTTCAATAGCTGTACTTCCTGATGGCACGATCAATCTGGAAGTGTTTGGGGTCTTGAGTTTTGCCCTGGACACTTGTGCCGTTCATCTGCCCCAAGCTGGTGACTTGGTTCTTTGAGCTGTGCCAACAACACAAGCAAGACTACAAGGGTAGAAAGAATCAGACCAAGGAAACATGATTAAAAAATGTTCAACGTTACTTACGGAGTTTAGACTCAAATCACAGATGTGTAATTTTAGCTAAATATGGCATATCATAAACCATCACTATCTTGTGATTTAGTGACATCCCTGAATTGGCCAAGGCTTTGTTCTTTAATATGATTTTTGACACAAATTACATGATATCTATTATTACACTTTCCTTAAACCCCTTATGCTTATCTTTACGTGCGCCTGTGATGGATAAGGTACTGGTAAAGGTTCAAGCAATTCCAGGAATCAAGCATTGCTGTTTTTCTGTAGAAGAATTTCAGGCCCACAACTTTCAGATTGCAGAGGCCCATAGAGAGGGAGCACTGCTAATGCTTAGCATGTGTTAGGAGGCTCATGTTAGCATGTATAGTTTGACTCACCTTGAAGCAATTCTTGAATTTCTTGCTGACAAAGTAGAGGATGATGGGGTTGATGCAAGAGTTGATGCTGGCCATGTTTACAGCAAGGTAGTTCAGGGTCAAGAGGAAGCTAAAAAAATGTGATTTAATCTATCAATTATCACCATTTTTTTTTAAATATACAGCTTCTAGGGTATCATTGTGGATATATTACTTTCATGCTTAGGATGAGATCAAAGCTGAAATTGCTCCTGGATATTATTTACTGCTTAACAACTGGTGTAAGGTACACCGATTTGCTCAACAATGTGATGAGAAGTATCCCTAGAATAGGATCCCAACATATGGAAATGGATTATCACTCACCTGTACACGTCACAGCGGTTTGCATCACGAGGATTGAGCATCAGTTTCTTCAAGAGTCTGCTGAGGTGTAGGGGGAACCAGCAGAGTGCAAAGATCAAGACCAGACAGAAAACAGCTTTGGCCACCTCTCGCCTCTGCAGAACAGAAAGAAACCAACATTCCAGGATTGTTTGTAAAAACAGACTCTTTGACATACATTAGACCTCATTTATCAAATGAGCTTCTGAGTTTGTGTACATTTACTTTGGAGAAGATTCACAAATGTGAAGCTTGATTGATTGACATACTGTATCAATTGGCACTCTTTCACCATTTACATTTACACACAAAAGATTGATAAACAAAGCCCATTGTACACAATGAGCTACTTTATTTCAGGGATTGGTATGTATAATATTAACCCAATTAACTTTTAAGACGGCGTCTTAGCTAAGACAGGCTAAAGCCCACCACATATACACACATGTAGTAAAAATAGTAAACAGCACAATTTCTTGTCATTGGGGTGGGACCTCAAGGGTAAACCTTTTGTACCATTGTACCATCTGCATGTTTCACCCTGGGAAAGTGAATATTATGTGCCTTTTGAACATTTATTCAATCATTCATCTTCACTAAGTGCTTTACCCAGGTCTGGGTCGTGGTAGATCCAGAGCCATTCCCATGAACAATGGGCATGAAACTGGGATACACCCTAGTGGGAATGCCAGTCCATTACAGGGCACCATACACACCAAGGAGCAATGGGAACCCTGGAGCTGTAAGGCAGCAATGCTACCTACCATACCACTGCTACCACACTTCATTAAAATATAAATGACATAATAAGACCCTAAGGGTTAGGGTGACAAGCACAGTGCTTAATGATTGGCATTGTTTACCTGTTTGAGGTGGTCACTTAGAGCAATCCGGAGAGTTCCATTCCTGTGGCTTAGCATCTTGAAGGTCATGAGAGTGTAAAAAATTGCTGTGCAGGCCAGTGGCATACAAAAATAAAATCCAAACAGCCACCAGTCCTTTGCATTCACATAAAACTGGAGGTAGGACAGATTTCATGCACAAATTATTAAAAAATGAAAACAAAGTGCAAACACTGTACATACACTACACAAGAACTAACATTCTATAGTTGGGTTAAGGTTCCTTTAAGCAAAAAAAATTAAAATAGTATATTATCATAAAAAAAATGACATATAGATGTCTATCACATCTTAAACATTTCTGAATACCCAGAGCTCTGCACAAAGCTATCAGGTTAACTCAATCAGACATGGAATATGGCATGATGGACATGACCGGCACAGGATGATTTTGTCTAGTGATGCAAACAATAATAGCTAGCTGGACTGACTCAGAGTTTTATGGCTGATGTTATGCGAGAGAAAGACCATTCCTGGTCCACACATATGGCTCAGCTTTCTGCTTGCAATTGCACACTGTTAAGGTCTGTCATCAATTAACTTCTCCAGATTCGCGAGCACGAAAGCCCAACTCTGTGTCCCCCCCAGAACGTCTTTGTTTCCAACTTATTTTACTTTTAAATACGTCTTTGTTCTCTTTTCTTGAGTTCGTTAAGGCTTTGAGACAGAGTGTTGTGTAACAAACTCTGGAACCAGAAAATAATTTTTTTCTTTTCTTTCCATGTGTTTGACAGAGATTCTGTACACAGCTCTACATAATAGAACTCTACATACAAAACAAATACAGTTCAGGCTTATATTCCTCTCATCTAACAGAGCACAAATATATTTTGTACTTTAACCATTTAACAGGCACACAAAAAATATTTACTAATTGGATCACATTTAACAGAATTTCATTTTTTTTCTCCAAATCCACCCTTTAGATTAGGAGTTTTGGATGTCTACCAACTGGTGGAGTTGCCTGTTTAAGGTCACAGTAGAAGCAACTATTGAGCACAATGGACCAGTAGTATTATTTAAATTTTACAGCTACAAATTTAATTAAATTTGATTGTGAGCATTTTCAAGTGCTTAGATATGAAATTATAATTATTTATTTTTTGGTATTTAGTCTCCCAGACACTAGACAGGATGAGAAGTAAATGGCTGTAAAAACCCAAGTGAAATTATATATAGAATTTATTTATTGATTTATTTTAATTAGTATTATGTTTAACTTAAACACAAGTGCATTTGAATAGGTTCACAGCAACATGGTAATAAGCAAGGTTTTAAGGAAATTTTTATACTGTATATCACTGTAAATAGTTTACAAAAAGAGTTTTTTTTTTAACAAAAAAAACTATTTTTTTTATAGTTAACAATAGTAACTATTAAAAATAATTAACTATTTAAAAATTCATCTTAATATTTAGTTTTAGGAAAGACTTTATATGTTAGCTATGTGTATGATTCAAATGAGGTTCACTACTGGTACCAGTTATGTTCAGAGTAAGGTGGAACTAAATATTTTGTTGAAATTCTGTGACTGAACGTCTATACAGCACTAGTTTTAAATTTTACAAATAGTCAATTAGTTTTAAAGACTACTGTTAATATATTACAACAGACTTTACGTGCTGGATTGTGACTAAAGTTCAACTGGGGCTACTGGAACCAGTTATTTCCAGAGCAACATGGCGAACTATAATGTTTTAAAATGTGAAATTCTATATAGTACTAGTTTTAATAATAATAAAAAAGGTTTTAACTATTTAATGAACCTAAGTTTAATTTATGATACTAGGGCTAGTTATGTACAGAGCAACTGCATGGAATAAAGAATAAAAAGCTTTTAAAAAGATGACTGCAAATCTACATAGCGCAAGTTTTATGTAGTTTTAAAAATAACTTTTAATATGTCATTTAGGAACTTAACAATTTGTTCAGATCAACAAGATAACCTACAAGGTTTTAGAGAAATTTTATATAACACTACACAGTACTAGGTTTAATTTATTAAAATAAAAATAAAAATCTCCTAATATGCAATGGTTTAAGAAAGAGTTTGTATACAGGCTAATAATTGAAATAAAGTTCACTACTGGTACCAGTTATGTAACAAGGTGGAGCAAAAAGTTTATAAAAAAAAACTTTTCTTATTTTTATTAATTCAGATGACATGACACTAGGTATTTCACATGGTCACTATCAATAGGGAATCCATTGCAAAGTATTGGTTAACTGGAGAGTTCTTGTATCTAGATATGATACTTGATATTGTCCTAAGCATTGCATTGTGTCTAATGTATTGCTGTGTTTCTACCTGCATGAAGCTGGACTCAGGAGGTTTAAGCATGCAGGTATGGATTGTTATGTTGCGGTATGAGAAGGACACGATGTTAAACCCGACAGCCTCGGGCACGGCCAGAATGATTGACAGCACCCAGATGGCCACAATTTCAACAGCGGTGAGTAAAGGAATGCCGACTCCCTGAACACGACTCCATGAGGCAACGGCCCTGTACCTGTAAGGGAGAGAAACAGAAACACACTGAGCAGGACACACTCTGTGAGAAATGTATACACTCAGAAAATGCTTATTGCAGCCTTGGTTAACATTATTTAATTGTACTTATTGAACTTAACCTTCAGCCTAGAGCCATAGTCAGTTAGGTATGTTGGACTTAGGAAACTAACAGACATGTCCAAATCTGTCAATCAACTCATCAAACATACTCTATCATTTATCGTCCAATGGTTCCTATTAAACGCATTTATTGTGAAGAAAATTATTACTGACATTGGCAAAACAATAGAAGAATATTCTCTTTTGCCTTGTTTTCCATTCATGTATATGGAAATGAGCTGGATTAAAAAAATGCACTGAGGCCACAGCTAGAGGGCTTTAAAGACACGCTAGCTTCACCTTTCCACCCATGTTATAATGACCAAATGTATATACAGTCATTGATTCTCACTTCAGTTATCACTCATGTGGATTGGCTTTTAGGTTTAATCTTAACACTGTGGTAAATTTATATAAAGTGGGGTCTGAAAGTCTGAGACCGCATTATAATTCTCAGATTTATTTCAATTTAAAACTGGAAATAAACAAAGTTTAGGATTTTCAAAAATTCTAAAACAAAAAAAATGTAATGTGCAACATGTCGACTGTTCAAGATTCTGCACAGTTTCTAGATCACCATTTAAAGGAAAGCAAATTGTGATATTAAATGCTTTGATTAAAAGGTCTGATTTTCTGTGAGTCTCATCCCTTCCAGTGAACCATGAGTTCAGATGAAACGCTGATGGATTTGATCTAACACGGATCATCAGGTTTAGCACAAACTTGTGCCAGATCGGGTTGTCATTAAAACAAAAAGGGGATGTAGAAAATACTAAGAAACTCAGAAATTCATGTAAATCTTTCTAAGATTTTAATTTTCCTCTCAATTTGTTGCTGATAAAATAATTTATAAGGAAAATCGTTGTTTATTTAAAAAAAGAATGCCAAACAAAAGCATTTCCACTAGTGCTCTCAGACTTCTGGACCCCATTGTATGTACTTTAGTAAACCTCAAGGGAAACTGGCTTTTCACATGGAATGAAGTCGGGGTCAGAGCACGGGGTCAACAATTGTATTACACCCTTGGGGCTGTAAAGGGTTAAGAGCCATTGCTCAAGTGCCTAGTAGTGACATTGCTGAATGTTTATGACTGATTTAGATAGAACAAAAGGAACTTGTATGGCGGATGCACAACAAATTCTAAGGCTAATAAATACATTTTTAAAATGTGCCATTATTTCACAGAAAGAAAAATGTATAATTGTTGTGATGATGAGTATTTTTTCTTAGTAGATATTTATTAAAAGCATTTATTTAAAGGTCCACTATGTAGGAATTTTTAGGGGGCTCTATGAGCAGAAATTGAATATACTATTCATAAGTATGTTTTCATTAGTATATAATAACCTGTAACTATGAACTGTTGTGTTTTCGTAAGCTTAAAATGAGCCCTTTATATCTACATAGTGAGCAGGTCCACCTCTACGGAGCCGCCATGTTGCGCCGCTACAGTAGCCCAGAACGGACAAACCTCTAGAGAGCACTTTTGCATGTTTACAGCTGGCAGTGTAAACCTGGAAGGAAGCACTGGAAAAACAACAAAGAAGAAAGGAAGACAAGAAAGATGAAAGAAGAGGAATCAGTGCTTGTTGGTGCTGGCTAACAAGTTCGAGAACCCAAAGTTTGAAAAATGAAGGATCATATTTATTATTTAACACAAGAAAAAAACAAAAACAAGTGAGTGTAAATGTAAGTATGTGGAAATGTGTTATGGGCACCTGACAGCACTGTACGTTCTAGTGCATGCTTGGAAAGGGAGGGGTAATGGAGGAGCAGTCAGGAGGGTGAATCCTACATAGTGGACCCTTATAGAAGGAGCCTCCAGTGTCAGCAATTTTTAACTGTCATTAATTTATCTGAAACAGGTCACGCTTTTATTTTATTAACTTCAAAAGTGCTAAAAAAGAGAGACTTGAAGACAGACTGGATGAAATGACATGAGAATGAGAATTTCAACAAAATAATTTGTTCCATCTTACGCTGAACACAACTGGTGCCAGTAGTGACATAGCTATTATAACGAAAGTGAGAACAGGAAAGAACATGATGGCCAATATATCATTTAGTAATACTTTGAAATTGTAATAGCTGGCAAATCGCTGTGGTATAAGGAGAATAAATAAAGCATGGCGTTATAGGGGGAAAAAAAAATCCATTTTGGGCCATATCATACCTCCCTGGCATGGACTATTTTTCTAAAACAGCACAACTTGTCATGTGTTATCCCTTGCATGAGGTGACATCCACCAATTCCAGAACAATCTGCAGTTATAGTAGAAAGAATTTAATATAAATTGAATGAAAACCAGTGTTCTGTGTGTTAATATTAAAGAACCGCTGATTGTGGTTAAGCTTGTTTTTTCCTTCTCCAAACCCGTGTTTGCTTGTGTGTTGCATAAATAACTCCTCTCTTGGGTGTGTATCCTGTAAAATGCCACATCAAGATTTTATGTGGAACTATATTTTTCATGACTCATTTGTACATTCCTGTTTAACAACGATGGGTCATTACTATTTCAAGTGGCATTGTATCTACCTTTCAGACTCTTAAACAGATTGACAAAGGGATGTGACTCAGATGAGATGAGACATTTTCTCAACGCTGGCTGGATATAAATCAAACACAGCTGTGCTCTGAGTCGGTACAGTAGTTTTTTTCCCCCTGAAAGTGCTAACACTTACATCTGTGTCATAAACCATGAAGGCCAGTGAAGCCTCTGTATTATAAGGTCAATTTACCCATTTTATATATATATATACAGTACGGCCCTGTGGTGGACCAGCGACCTGCCCAGGGTGTACCCCGCCTCTCGCCCGAAGATGCTGTGATTGGCTCCAGCTTCCCCGCGACCCAGATGGATAAAGCGGTATAGATAATGGATGGATGGATGGATATATACAGTACTGCACAACACAAAAGTCTTAGGCACCCTATTTGTTTTAGTACAAATTTGGTTATAGATACATATTAATTTTATGAAATCTATTGAGTTATTGAGGCAGTAAAAAAAAAATTTTACATTTGCAAATGTTACTTTTCCAACAAAGGAATCTGCATTTGAAAAATGTTGGTATATCAGTCAAGACAGCACTACATTACATAAGAGAGCACTTTTCAAACAAAAAACGTAATGAAGGCTCCTGGGTTTTGCTGCAAAAAACAAAAAAGAAGCATGTTTGACAGTCAAAGTCTCCAGAAGAACTGCAGCAGATTCTCTCAGACGCTCAGTAAAACCTACAACTTATTTCCTTATAAAACTGCACATGTTGTACCTGGAATTACTATAAAGGAAAAAAAAAAGAGCAAAGGGTAGGACTTTGTTTAGTTTATTACTGTTTACTGCACATTGTAGTATTTTTCTTTTAAGCATAAAGATGTAATTGAATTATTTTTGAAGTCATCTTTTCTTTAGAGCGTTGATTTGCATGTGCCTAAGACTTTTGCACAGTATTGTATATAAAGATCTGAATGTGAAGCTGTTTATCACTTCTTTGTAGTTTTACAGAAAAAGTGTAACTTGTGTATGACTTCTTTGTCTCAGAAAGCAACCAGCGACCATTAGAGCCAACTCTAAACCCTTCAGGGACGTCTCTGGCCTCAGTAACCCACATCTGGTGTTTTTTTTTCTTCCAGACACCACCCCAAATGAGCGAATCCATTAATTTTCCAGTTGAGTGTTTCATGGGAACTGATTTTTAAGACACTGCAGGGTGTGACTGCAGCCTGTGAATCATATCACTTCTATCGCTGTGAGAAAACATAAGACCCCTTTATTAATTTACACCACTTACACGGTAGCTAACCTGTTATACTATTTTGCACATAATGCGATATTCCCAAATATTTTTTTAAGGGCAAAACAAAAATATTAAGTCAAAGGACATGAATTACTTCTCTCGGCATCTCCAGTGCCACACGGTCCCGATTTAATGGTGGATATTTAGAGATAAAGGCAAAGCACAAGCGATAACCCATATAATATTAAAATACCAAATAGGACTGCTCTACGTCTGATGTACAGGTGTACTTAGAGCTCTCTCCTAAACTGTTCACTATGTTCCTATGAACATTTTGTGTAACACAAACCCTCACTTCTCAGCACTTGCTCTGGCTCTGACCCCAAACATAAACCTCCTCCTGTAATCCTCAGCTGAACCTCAGGGTTAAAGGTTTAACCAGAGAAGTCACGTATTAAACAAGATCACAGCTCTACACAGCATTCTTGCAATCTCTGATTTCTCACATGCATCAGTCTCATGAGCAATCTGAAGTGTGGTTAGATCTTTATAGGTACTGGAAGCACTGGGAAATGTCATACAAGGAAATTTGTTTAAACAGTTTACAGGAGAAATCCTAATTAGTATGTGATAAACTGATAACATCCGAAAAGATTTCCGCAACATTTCAGTATAGAGAGATCCATAAAGTTCTCTGTCAGTGTGCCATAAAATACACACTGTAAGAAAGATGCAGTCAAAACTAGCACCTACCTGTCCACGCTGAGTGCACACAGGTTCAGCACTGTGATGCCCACTGATGCTTTTTGGAGTAAGGGCAACAGTTTACACAGGAAGTGGCCAAAGGAGGTGTGAACCATTGGAAATTGTCCCATCTGAAGCTGCAAGAGAAACAAAGTCAGATTGTCCTAATGATAACTAATGAATGACAGGTCAACACTCTGTGATATTTCTGAGATCCTAAAGGGTTTTTGTTTGTTTGTTTGTTTGTTTGCTTGTTTTATCTTCCCTTAGCTACTTTATTCCATGATGTTATCTTGTTATCTAATGTTAACCAATCAGGAAGTGGCTTTGCATTTGTGATTATAACTGCTAGTGGAATTATGGCAGAAGAATCAATTGCTTTGCAGCTTTTCCTCAGAAGAAGAAATATTGAGGAATTTGCTTCACAAGTGTCATGTCAACATCAAAATTGGCAGAAAACTCCCAGAACACGCAGCCTACAAACACCACAGACTCTCTCATGTTCATATTCACCCTCTAACTGATTGCACACAACTGGAGTCAATCACACAATCACAGCTTGCAGTACAAAAATACACAGAGTTTGCACCATCATTGTGAAGTGTACGCACAGTTTTCTGTACCTGTTGATACCTAACTTTGGTGAATTGTCTGCTGTTTTTTTGGTTTAAACATGAACCCTGTTCTGATTCTTTGGTTTTTGGATTTCTGCCTTGCCTAGTCCATGTTGTTTGCACATCGCCTGACCATTGCCAGTTTACCAATTCTGAGTCTTCATCTTGGATCTGTTTGAAAGCTTTAATAAAACTTTATTTTACCTGCACCTGTATCATCATCTGCCTATGTGACAGAATGATATTTTAGAAGACAGAAAGCCAGGAGACTACAACTCCTCTCCAAATTATATTCTTCAGTACCAAACAGTTTGTTAGAAATAGGATACCACAACTACAGAATGTATTGGGTCTGGTTCAGGAGATGTCAGCTGTGCTTAATGTAAAGGGATCTGAATATTTTGAATGGTTTGAGAACTACTTGTGTAAAACATGTCACGTATAAGGCAGTCTTCATCGAGGACTTAAATTCAAAAATGACTTTTATATTTATGTGCTGAATTCAGAGTATACAAATTGCTTTTCACACCATGAGCAATGAATAAACTATATTAAGAAAGGTAAAATATATCTATAGTATATAAAACAACAATAATTAGCAAAAAACAGAACGTGCATTAGATCGGCATTGGTATGAATAAAAATGTATTCAAAGCTAAGCAGAATAAATAAAAATTTTATCTGCTCTTTAAAATTCATGCCTTCAAGGTTTTCCCTAAGAATTGAATAAAAGAATAACATCTAGACCACCTTTAATCACAAGAATTATCCTTTAAGCTAAAAGAGCATGGATTGAAAAGGTTTAACATTCAGTTTGTGAGTGAACTTTGGGAATCCTGGTCTTCATATAGTGCAATTGTATAGCATATGACTTCCTTTGTATGACAAGTAAATTGGTCCTGCCAGATGGATGTCCATATCTCCAGTATAACATGTTTATCAGCACTTAAGACAGTGAATAAATCCTTCTAATAATATCTGTCTGCTCGGTGGCCATATTTGCAAGATTCCCAGACAGTTACTGGACCAGACTCCTATGTGTGTGAATGAAATGGATCTACAAAATGATGTTTCACATATAGATTTGAAATGCTGTTAACATTGGACATAAATTGCATAAATAATGTGTGGACTCCAATAATACAAAAATATATGTGTATATCTTCAGGTTACTGTGCATTTCGCTGCATTACTAATCTGGCAATCTCTATGTAAGATCAGAGTCTGAAAGAAGGCCAACAAGGTCTTATTTACCAACAAGACAATGGGCTATTTTAATAGCAGTATTTCATTGTCAGTGTTTGCCAGAACTCCCATATGATATCCATCAGATATGTAACAATGCTTGCAAAGCAAGTGAAACAGAGGCTTCAAGCTGTATGTATGAATAATAGGTAGCGAAATGAAGGACAAGTTGTTTCCTCACTGTCCTGAAGAATGTAAACAAAGCTGCCAGAAATGACACATTTCCTATTTTCAAAAGGAAATGCATCATACCACTGAATGCAAGTAGTCCATCGGCTCTTTTTACTGAGGGGAGGGACGAACGCAATACAGCCATCCTATAACAGTGGTATGCTTGTACTTATATGGTCTGTAGGGATTCATTTCCTTTTTCTGTATTAGTTTCTACATTAAACATTTAAAAATCCTAGACGTCTGATTACAGCATGAATTATTTTCTTATTCCTCTTTTCTTAAGATGAAATACAATGCACTTTTTTCCCCTCTAACTTTTTCTAAAACCCCATTTCCTGTGCTTTAAGGTCAAACATCTTACATTGATTATGTTATTCTGCCACTTCTAAGCTTTCGAAACGTCTCCCTCTGTATGGCTTAAGGCTGTGGCATGATCCATGGACCATATGCCAACTAATCTAATCCTGATTCTGCACTCTGGCTGTTTGATAAAGAAATAAACCACCGCTCTCCCATTAGTGCATGTGTATCACATCCTTCTGCCTGTGATCTATTATAGGAACCAAGAAGGACAAAGAAATCTCATGCTACTCTGAGTTCCTGTGGTCTGGTGGTCTGAAAGGCTGTGGTGGCCTTGGCAGGACTCTTGCGGATAGGAACTGGCTTTTGTTAAATAGGAGGAAGGAGGATTATGTATTGTATAATGTATTTAGAGGAGGAAACTCTTCACGGGTGCATCCTGACTACATTAACACACAGCACAGCACAGTGTTTGTGCATGTGTGTTTGTTTGTGTGTGTCTAAAGCATGAGTTACTGTCATAAAGTATAATGCAAGTGAGATGTACCAGGTTACTATAAATCTAAACACACGCTATAAGAAATTGATGTAAATTTAAAGCAAAATTAAGCAGTAACCTGCTGTATTTCTTAAAATGCACTTTTGGAGATGCAAATCAAGGGTAATTTCAAACTGTGAAACTGTTGCAAAGCATTATTGGAAAAGTGAAGGCAAAATTTGCACAGCGGTAAATTTAACCATCTCAAGCATTCTTAAGTCAAATTTTATATTAATGCACTTTTTTTTTTTGCATGATATATTAGCATTTCTATAGTAACTATTTATACGCTGACTTGTATGATGAATGCTTCACATAAACACATTTTTTAAATGTGTAACACTGTTCCTGTGAGGAAATATTGATTATTATTATTGAAGGAGTCTCCAGTGTCAGTGCTTTGTAACAATTAGAGATAAATTAGAGACTTTTTGCCACAGGAAAGACTTCAGAACCAAACACTTTGCTCTTTGGTAACATGTTTCTTGGTAACATGACAAGCTTAAAGATTTTATCTTTTTAAGAGCAAAAAGAATCTGCTGAGAGAAGTATGTTTATCGCTGCTATAATATACGTAAGTTTTAGGAACTAACTTGTTTCATGGATGTTTTTGCAATGTTAAATGTAATTATAAATATATATAGTAAAGATATAGTAGGGTAAAATGTATGGCATGCTCTTTAATTCATGAAAAAGTGTAATCGTTATTAAATTGCTGTGATAGAAGAGAAAAAAACCACTTTTGTTATTGTGAAATAATCAACCTGAGGGTGGTGACAGTATCTCATGTCCCCAAGAGTTTTATTCTTTACTTATTTGCGCTGAGATCTCCAGTTGTATGAAACCATCAGCCTCAGAGTACACATTTCAGATTAGACTCGTGTAGTCTGCGTAAGTGGATATTTGACCCTGTCGAAGTTTTCAGTGTTGTTTAACACTGCCCTGAAGGATCGCAGGAGATAAGAGAGCAGAGTTTAATGGGTGATAATACACCGCGCCGTGTAAGGCCAGTGCTCTCTGTGTTTGTTTTAGCTGGCCTGATTCCTGCTTTCCTCATCATTACACTCTCTCCGACCTTCAGTATACTGTTCTGGAAGATCGACCTCTGAGTGGCTGTTTCATTTTACAACCTTATCACTGCTCTTTTTCCACTACAGCTTTTTTTTAAAACTCTGTCAAAAACATGACAGCAGATAATGATATATTTAATATTTGCTACTCATTTACACTTTCAAAGCCTAAAAAAGTTAGATTTACATTTACTTCATGAGTGTTGTCATTTTAAACAGTTATACTTTGCAAAAATCACTTGCAAAATGTGAAATTTATAAGACAGCACATACCAATTAGCACTCTCTATTTGGATTGTTAGTAAATCAGGACTTTGAAGTATAAGCCATTAACAAAATCTTCTGTTTGCATCGAGGAAATTAACAGATATGCAATCGAGATTATCTTGCCTCTGTTCTCTTTTAGAACATTTGACCCAAGATGAACAGCACACGTGGAATCCATCACTGTTGTTTTTCAACATGATCAGCAGACCATCATGACTGTAAAAATCAGAGTAAATCAATCAGACAGTCAACAGTGCCTGTGAGAAAATCAATGGATGCAAGCAGGCGATTGTTAGGAAGCATGAGCACATTGGTGAGCTCAGCATTTGCAAACAGTCTATAAGACCACAGCAGTGAAAAGCAAAGTAGTATGTTTAATTGTGATGGAACCTTGTTGAACAGATTCAACATTCTCCATAATATTTGAAAAGACTAAACTGAAGAGTGTTTCAACATCTCAGAGTTTAAACTCAAACACTGATAGACCTCAAGGTCAGAAAACACAATCTTATAAGCCGATGAAGCTGTACCAGTCTGGACTTCTGATCAAATCCAATCAAATGTGTCCAAACTCAGCAGAAGTCACTTCACCTTGCAGGATCAGAATGATCCAAAACATACTAAAGCAACCGTGGTGCTTTTCATGGAATATTATTGACTGGTTAGATCAATCCCCCATCCTGAGCACTCACTGAACACAATACTGAAGGCAAAATCCTCCTCAAACAAGGAACTAAAAATAGCAGCGTGATATTACAGACCTGGCAAAGCATCAGCAGGTTAGATACCCAGCCTTGGGTGATATCTGTCTATTGCAAAAGATTTGAAAACTTGTAGACTCCTTGGGGAAAAAAAGATTTTTTGGGATAGTTTAGGGATCTTCCAACTGTGATGTGAAAACCCTTTGTTGTAGGGTTCTGTATTGAATGATTATGGATTGTTCCAGTGGGATAAACTGAAGAACAGTTAAGGGTCTGATTCGTTAAGTATTGTGTTACTCGGTCAACTTTTTAGTCAATGAAGATGTAAAAAAAATGTGAAAGTGTTGTAAAAAAGAAGCATCTCCATTTCAAGGCAAAAGCTTTTACATTTTTTTTAGGATATCCAAAAGACTGAATACACATGAACAGGACATGGTAGGACAGTAGTAGATTACTCTACTCTGAGATTCATACTTACAGTCTGACAGAGACAGGGTGAACAATTTTACCATTACACCATTTAGGAGATAGATGTATTGCCGTATACAAGATCACATCTGAACATAGACCTAAAGCGTATGTGTACTAAGGTGAACCAGGATAACTTGCATCAATAATAATGTCCATTTTATCTAAATTAATCAAGGCAGTCTGACCAGAACCTGGTCATCCAGGAGTGTCTCTGGACATCAACTTAGTGACTAGAGCTGGTGACTTTTTATACCCCTTTAGTGACTTTATTTTAAAATAGATCCTAGCAACAAATTGTTTGAGCAAACATTCTTGACTGTCCTGTACTGCTCCCCAGCTCACATCACAATCGCTGGTTACACAAGTTCAGAGAGCTGATCACTATTCTTCCCAATTACTGATTACCATTGTTCCCAACAACTAAACACTGATCACCATTTTCCCCATCAACCAATCAATGATCAACATTTTTCCAAATGACCAATCACTAATCACCAGTGTTTCCAACGACCAATCAATGAGCACCATTGTTCCCAATGACCAATCACTTATCACATTTGTTCCCAACAAGCAATTACCGAGCAGATTGATGACTAGTAACCACTTACTTATTACACCATTGTTCCCAGCATCTAATCATGTTCCAAATAATGAGTGGTCACCACTGTTCCCAGTGGCCAAACACTATTGCTTCCACACACCAATAACTTATCACCAACAGCCGATCACGGATCATTATTATTCCCAACATCCAATAACTGACCACTGTTATTTGTCCCACACTTGGACATTTTTGTTCTTCATTTTAAACTCTCTTCTTGGTAATACTTACATTAATAAAATTAAGTCATTCTGTAACCATTTCCTTTTCCTGACTCCTCATTACTACTGCTTCATTTAGGCTGTGTTCTTGATAAAAGTTATAATATTTTTTAAATTTGTAAATAATTAACATATTTCTTTCTATTACATTCTGTTCTGATTCAATTCTGTTTTCTTTCTTCTTAGTGAATAAAGATATATCCTTGTCAATTACTTGGATATGGTATATTAGGCTCTCTTTTATGGAACTGTAGTGTACAACCCAAACCATGTAAAAGTTAATGGAGTATCACAGAGAACTTTGGGAGGTCGAGGCTAGATCTTTAAGAGATGTACGGGAGTTGAGGACACAGCCTTACTTTGTAGACGGTGATGGGAATGTCTATGATGATGTACATTAGGTCACCCAGTGCCAGGCTTGCAATCAGAGCATTAGGTCCATTTCTCATGCACTTGTGTTGGTAGATAATCCTCAGCACTGTTGCATTGCCCACCAACCCCACCACAAACACCACACATGAGATGAAGGTATTGATAATCCTGAATGTATCTGTAAGGGAAATGGAGGCTTTACAGTCAGTGGGCTTGCTGTCATTGCCTCCTGAGTAGTTCTGAAAACCTGGGGAATTTCCCACTTGGCTGATGGGTCCCAAGGGATTGATGGTGGAGGTGGGAAAGAGGGTGCTAGTGACCTCCTCAGTGATGTTTTCTTGAGTCAGCCCACTGGAGGCCATGATGGCCGTTAGCAAGAACATGCGTAGGGTCAGTGGGACCATTGCTGAACGTGTCGTGTTGTTTGAGTCACAGATAAAGTCCAAGTATGTGCATACCAGGGCTGACAAGAGAAAAAACAAACAGAAGATAGAGCATTAATTTTAGTTCTTAAGTAAATTTTATGATCACAGTTTATGACTAAAGTTAGTGATTACTTATTTTCACATTTCATCATTGCTATTCACAACATTACGCACGTTGACGCCGTAGCGTAAAGCTCAGAATACAGCCAAAAATATCAAAGAGAATTGCTTAATTGCGCAACAACAGATCTGTGAAACTTCCTCACTACTTCAAAAGAGATTTAGTGAAGCAGCACAGATGGAGCGTTGAAGTTATTGTCACGCTACGGGACGAGATGTCGCCTCTCCCATCAGAGATGGCATGGCACTAATGGCACAAAGCGCCGCATCAGACCTTTTGGGCTGTCTTTTTTATTTATTTATTGTCTTCTCGATGCCTTTCTGGCATGAACTGTTTCCACAAATGTGGTTTCCTCAACACCCATTTCTCCCTCTGGTTCTGATTTAAGATTCAGAATGGCGGGTTCCCAAACAAAGAGCCACTTCAACATGAAAGAAGCAAACTTTTTGGACCCCTTCAAAAGCAGTTACACAACACTGGGGTTTTGTGTGGATAAGAATGTTTGTGCATGTAGAAACTGCAAACCTATCACGGTTGCAAGTCACATCATTGACTGATACAAAATAATAATAAAAAATAATATCAGTGCAAAGATGCGTGTGGGTCCAGTTGGAAAGACCTGTTATAAATTGGAGTGTTTTGAGGAATAAATTTAGATTTATGAAACTTCTGAGAAAGTTTTTAAATATTTGAGAAACTTCTGTCTTTCACAGATAATTGTAATAATCTCAATTACGAGAAGATTAGTTAGATTAGACTAGTGTAAGATTAATTTTTCTGTTAATGTCAGTGTAGAAACAAACATGCCTGTGTGTGTTTGGTTTTAAAAATTTGTAGACTGGACTAGAACTGGACTTGTGTTGGATTTTACTTGAAAAATAGTTTTTAAATCCTTTTGAGAGGAAGGTTTAAATTTTTTCCACCCAAAATTAAAGAACTTTCTGTCATTTACAGTTATCACACATTTTGATTTCTGGTCAAATTTATTTGACACCCAAAGTAATTTCAGAAATCTCAATTATAGCAAGACTTCCTATAATTTCAGAAATCTTTTTCTTTTAATCTATTTGAGGTAAAGAGTCTATTTTAAAGAAAGTGATTTTTAAAATTCAAGAACTTGACAGATATCACACATCTTGATTTGCAAGTTGAAAGTTATTAAATCACAATATACAAGACGACTGTGCGAAAAAAAAGAGTTAAAGAAATTATTTCAGAAACAGTTATTTTCTCTCTGTAAGAAGAAAGTTGCTTCTTTGAAAAGTTCTACGATGCAGTCTTAACGCCAATCCAATGATGGCTGCGAATCCGCTTCATTTTACTATTCTCAATTCTAGCAAGATTACTAAATGATAACATGTGCAAGTGCATAAAAAAAGACCATACAGCACAACCGCAACAAGCAAATCAACAAAACTCCTCATAATTAACTAAATAAAAGCAATAATAGTACTGTTCACACTTAGAAAGTTAATCAAGTCCCATCTCCTTCCGAACACTTTTATCCTTTCATAATCATGACAGCAGAGCAACACTTCAGAAGCGAGATGTGTTTCCTGTTCAAAGTCCCTGCCACCACCTGGTACATAAGGAACTATTTAGCCGACAGCCCTTCAAGTAGCATCATGGTTTAGCATCATCGCAGTGCTACAGGGACGCTGCGTGACAGCCCGTAAACTGCTCCGCTGATGAATTATAAATAGTCCTGGATTTGCACCTACCGCTCCTTAAACGTCTGCCTCCCCTCGGATCCTGTCACTCAGTCAGTCAGCGAGTTATTCAGGAGAACTTTGAGCTGGAGCATCCCAGACATCTGTGTGCCATCACATGAGTAATTAAGCAACTATCAAAGTAGAGGAGGATCCCTTTTGGGCCGCCGAGGCGCACTGAGGCTGCTGTGTGAGGTGCTGTGGAGACTGTCTCTAGCTTTTCCTGTGTGTGTGTCTGTGTGTGTATGTGTGTGTGTGTGTGTGTGTGTGTGTGTGTGAGAGAGAGAAAAAGCACTTGGACTGGGTGGGATTGTGATTCTCCACCTCCCCCCGGCTGGCTGGGAGGGGGCCCTCAAAGGAAACACTAGCAGTTTTCCGTAAAGCACAGCCTTCTGGTGATGATCACTGGAGATTTGCTTTGCATACACAGGCCATGTCAGTCTACTGTTCTTTCTCCATCCTCTCTTTCTCCACTTTCTCTTGTTGGATCCCAAATTTAACCTTTCGCGTGTGCTTTTCACATCAGCCCATGTGAGTGATAAGTAGTAATGTGAAAAACATGTGAAAGTGCAATTCATCATGTTAGGCCCAGAAATTGCAAGTAACATGTGACCATTTACTCCTTATAGTATTGCTAGGTCTTCTCTTATAAGCTGACAGTTTTTATTTGATTGCTCTGTAAAGTGGCCTTGGGTTTGTGAAAGGCACTATATAAGTAAACATTATTATTATTATTATTATTATTATTATTATTATTATTATTAGTCTTAGTAGAAGTAGAAGTAGTATTAGTATTAGTATTTGTAATGAAAATTTCACAATATACTGCATATAAATGCATCATGTAAAAAAAAGCAAACTGTAAAAATAAAAGAATCTTTGGAGAAGAAACAACAACAACAACAACAAAAAGCACATCCCAGACAAAAAAAAATTGGAAAAATTATTCATGTGTTAAAACAAATCACATGCAAAAATAAATCATGTGAAGATAAAGGAATCCTGTGGAGAAATGTGTCAAATGAATAACGTGAGGGGAAAAATCAGGTGAAAATAAATGAATCATATGTAAAATGACTCATGTGGAAAGAATTTTGTAACCATAAATGAATCCTGTAAAAAAAAAATGTATCATTTGTATCGAATCATATTCGAATCTTGTCAAGATGAATAAAATTTGAAAAAATCACAAGTAAAAGTAAATGAATCGTATTAAAACCATATATGAAAAAATGAATCAGTTGGACATAAATGAATCAAATTAATGATTCATGTGGAAAAATAAAAACACAGTGACTAAAAAAAACACACGTGTAAATTTCACATGTGAATCATGTTGTAGTCCGTGTGACTTTTCTCTAATGCGGTCGTGGGTGAGGGGCGAGCAGTAAACTAGCTCAGGACCTGAACTTTCCCTTGAAAATTCCCTAACTATAATGATCCTGCTGTGGGTGGTCAAGCTTGAAGGAAAATCCTCTTCCTGTTCTGTCTTATACTGTTTGCGAATGTATGCCACCAGCTGGTTTTAGAAAACTTTATTTTCTTTATATTTTTTTATGAGTCCAAGGTGAAGTTATCCGCAACTCAGCATAACACAAATACATGATCATGCATAAGCTGAGTGCCTTCATGACTGAATCTCTGACCATCACACAAGCCTGTACATTAATCCTTAACAGAAAACGACCCATTATCAATGAGCTAAGTGCAGGAAGAGAAGGCAGTCGTACACACGGCCAGCACACACACTGCTCAGGACTTCTGAGGAGCTGAGACAGCAGCAACAGCAGCTTAAACCTGAACCCCATACATCACTGTGCACTCAGTACTAACAGCACCTTTTTCCCATGTTGTGCTTTTGATGCTGGGGTTGGGCAGCTTTATCTACATGGAGCTAGCTCCATTACCTGTTATTTATTCATAAGGCCATATTGCAGACATTACCACTTTACATTCCATCTTTATTACCAGTCAGGAACGAGGCTTGTTTTATTGGCGCAGTAGGTTACGCGCCCGTAAAAAAAGGCACAGCTGGAAATGAGACACCACCCACAGCTCATTCTCTTTACAAGCATTTTCACCTAAAAGACATTTTATTTTTATTACTTTATTCGTCACATTCATTTATCTTTACACTGTATGCATTGTTCATTGTTTTGTCGTTTTCTCCTCAAAAATGTACGATATTCACACATCATTTTTCGGACGGAAAAAGTCTTAAGTTCAATTCTGAAGTTACGCATAAGGGGCGGAGTTTGCCCAAAATTTTGCTCGATATTGGCTTGAGTATGGAGCAGTATTAATCCAGAACAACTATCTGATAGTTTGATCCACTCACAATATATTAGGCTGAAATTTTATTTTGCGACAGAAACTTAATCAGATTTATTGCTTAATCTTGAGGAATGAATGCTTTATTGAACAAGAAGATAAGTCGGATTGGTCAGCTTATCCTTCAAACCATGGGCATGTGTTCTTTGCAGGAGCTTGTTTTTTAATGAATAAGAACATTGACCTTATTTTGTTAAATTACCAATTCAAATTAGAGAATTATAAAGCTATAAATTTGCCTACATCATACACACACATTACAATTTCATGCCCTTGATTTAGTATCTAATCCTTTCATTAACTTGTGCATAAAAAAACGCAATGCAAAATAATAAGATGTGCTGGATCAAGTGCTATTTTATCAGATAATAAGGGTGTAAGCCATTTTGTTACAATGAAACCGAATTTGCAGTGATTAATGTGATAATTACAACTTGGACTACTCATGCAGCAATATATACACTCTTCTAAGATGTTTATTTTAATTATTATCTTCTTCGCATTCATGTACTATAATTATTAAATCATTTTTAAAAATGTCTCTTGTTTTCAGTTACATCTGATTACATTTGACAGCAAAGAAAAGAAATGCCTTTTTCTTCTTCAGTCAGCATTTTCCAATCCCAGATTTTTTTCCCGAGCTTAAAATTAAGTGTTTATGCTAACTCTGAAGTAAAACTCCATTTGGACACGTCTACTCAAGAAAAATCTAAAAAGTTCTAGCATTTTAAAGTTTGAGATAAAGATAAAAATTGCATTTAAAGAACATTCAATTACAGTTTCAATAAAAGACACAAACAGACTGACTGTCTAAAAGGACTTGCTATTTATTTATTAGATCTCACCATAGCACAGAGACAGCAGTAGATAAAGTGGTGAATGACCTACTACTGGCCTCTGATAAGGGTTGTGTCTCACTGCTTGTGTTACTTGACCTTAGTACAGCTTTTGACACCATTGATCATACTATTCTCCTTGATAGATTTGAAAAGGTTGTGGGAGTTAAGGGAACGGCCCTCTCCTGGTTCAGGTCTTATTTGACTCATTGTTATCAGTTTGTTGATATAAATGGTGACTCCTCTACGCATAGTAAGGTGAAGTTTGGTGTTCCACAAGGTTCTGTT